>QRFJ01002101.1:0-159749 GCA_006176705.1 Cocos nucifera | reverse complement strand
GATCAGGATAACTACCTCCGCGCCAAAGGCCAAGGTGAAAGGTGTTTCTCCAGTCGGCATCCTTTGTGTAGTTCGGTATGCCTAGAGGACGTGGTAGAGTTCGTCCACCCAGACCCCTTTTGCACTGTCGAGCCTTGTCTTGATGCCTTACAGTAGAGTCTGATTGGTTACCTCAGCTTTTCCATTGGCCTATAGGTGAGCCACCGATGTGAAGCAGTGGGAGATGTTTAGTCCTTTGCAGAACTCGATGAATCTTGCCCCAGCAAACTATCACCCATTATCGATTATAAGGGTTTGGGGCAGATCGAACCGACAGATAAGTGACTTTCAGACGAAGTCCTGCACCTTGGCCTCTGTAATCTTCACTAGTAGTTCGACTTCGACCCACTTGGTGAAATAGTCGATCGCGACTAGGAGGAACTTCCGCAGCCCGGACGCCGTCGGAAAGGGGCCAAGTATGTCCATTCTCCATTGTGCAAATGGCCAAGGTGCACTTAGTGGAGCAAGCTCAGAGGTTGACTATCTTTGTACGTTTGCGTTCTTCTGACAGCGATCGCACTTTTTCACATATTTCATGGAATCATGAAATAAGGTTGGCCAATAGTACCCTTGCCGAAGTAGTCTTTGCGATAGGGACCTGGCTCCTACGTGACTTTCGTAGAGTCCTTCATGCACCTTCTAGAGTGCGAGGTCGGCCTCTGAAGGTCAAAGACATCTCAGTAGCGGAAGGGAGTATGACCTCTTATACAACTTGCCTTCATGTAAAACGTAGCGGGAGGCTTGGTTCCTGAGCTTTCGAGCTTCTTCCGGATCATAAGGAAGGACCCCCTCCTTGAGGTAGGCAATCAATGGGTCAATCCAGCTCAGCTCAAATTCTGTCTGTAGAATGACCTGGGGTTCCTCTATGGTTGGGCACTTCAGAACCTCCAAGAATACTTCTTTGGGAAGCTCGGCCGGGGCTAAAGTGGCCAACTTGGAAAGAAGATCGGCTCTAACATTTTCTGCCCTCGAAATTTATCGGATGTCGAAACTATCAAAGACCGGGGTCAAATCCCTTACCTTCCCAAGGTATCTCACCATACTATTCTCCCGTGCCTCGTAGCTATCATTAACTTGGCATACCACCAGCTGGGAATCGCTGAAGACTTGAAGCCGATCTACTTTTAATTTCTTCGCTATTTTTAATCTGACGATCAGTGCTTCATATTCAGCCCCATTGTTGGTCGTAGGAAACTCGAAGCGCAGTGCGTACTCAGCGACGACACCCTCAGGGCTAATTAAGCCAGCCCCGCACCAGCTCCGATGGAGTTGGACGAGCCATCCACATGTAGAGCCTAAAAAACTTTGGAGAGATCAACACTTTCATTGAGGAATTTTGGCTGCGATAGCAAGACGCCGGTCTTATTCTGTTTAGACTCGGGTTCGACTGAAATGGTACATTCTAACATAAAATTCGCCAATATCTGGGCCTTGATCGATGGCCTGGGTTGGTAGTTGATGTCAAACTCTGTGAGCTTGATTGCCCATTTTGCGATTCTCCCAGAAGTGTCTGCTCGGTGTAGGACTGCTTTTATTGGTTGGTCCGTGAGGACCATAATGGTGTGCTCTTGGAAATAAGGTCAGAGTTTTTAGGCAGCAATTAGAAGAGAGTAAATCAGTTTTTCTAACCTTGAGTACCTGATCTCTGCATCCCTCAAGACCCGGCTCATATAGTAGACCGATCGTTGCATCTTCGCTTCCTCTTTGACCAGGACTATTGCCAGGGCCACTAGAGAGACAGCTAGGTACAAGAATAATTCCTCTCTAGGTTCGAGCTTTGCCAGCAATGGGGATGAGCCGAGGTAGTTTTTAAGTTTCTCGAATGCCTGTTGGCACTCCACTGTCCAGTAGAAGTTCTTTGGTTGCCTGAGAACTTGGAAGAAGGACACACATTGTTCAGTCGACCTTGAGATAAAATGATTTAGGGATGCCACCTTTCCAGTCAGGCGCTGAACTTCTTTGATCATTTTTGGGGCGGTCATCTCCTGAATGGCTTGAATTTTCTTGGGGTTTGCTTCAATCTTGCATCTTGACACCATGAACCCCAGAAACTTTCCTGAGGTCATGCCAAAGGCGCACTTGGTCGGATTCAGTTTCATCTTATGCTTCCTGAGTGCACCGAAGGTCTCTTCAAGGTCGGCGAGGTGGTCTATTGAAGCTCAACTTTTGATGAGCATATCATCCGCATACACCTCCATGTTGCGGTTGATCTACTCCTTGAAGATCTTATTGACCAAATGCTGGTACGTTGCCCCTACATTTTTGAGCCCAAAGGGCATGATCCTATAACAATAAAGACCACGGTCAATAATTAAAGCGGTCTTCTTTTCGTCCTCAGGTGCTATCTGGATCTAATTATAACCAGAGAAGGCGTTCATGAAGGTGAGGAGCTCATAGCCCGAAGTCGCATCCACTAGTTCATCAATCCTGGGTAGAGGGTAACTGTCTTTCGGGCAGGCCCTGTTCAGCTTTTTGAAGTCAATGTACATCCTCCATTTGTTGTTCGTCTTTTTGACGAGGACCATATTTGAGACCCAGGTCGGATAATTAACCTTTTGAATGAATCCGACTTTGAGGAGCTTATCTACTTCTTCAACGATGGCTTTCTGCCTCTTTGGGGCATGGTGGCGTATCATTTCTTTTATCGGCCGATGCCTTAGGTCGACGGTCAGTCGATGCTCCATGACCTCAGCATCAATCCTTGGCATAACTACTGGGGTCCAGGCGAAGTCATCTACATTTCTTTTGAGAAAGGTAACAAGTTGCTCCCAAACTTCGCCTGCCAAGTTGGAATCGATCTATACCGCATGCTCGATGTTTTCATTGTCTAAGGACATAGAGATGAGGTCCTCCATAGGCTCGCCCCATTCTTCAGTGAGGTCATCTCAGACATCCAATTCATCAACAAGATAAGAGTCGGACTGCTCTCCCTTATGTAGGGCGATCGAGTAGCAGTGCCTTGTCAAAGCTTGGTCTCCCTTGACCTCTCCAATCCCTTGATTTATTGGGAATTTCATCTTCAAATAATAGGTCGATACCATCGCCCGAAGCGCATTTAGATCAGGTCGGCCAAGAATCGCATTGTAGGTGGATGGAGTTCTTACGACTAGGAAATCAACTTATGCTTTGGCCAATTTTGGGCGTCGCCCTGCTATCACAACCAAAGTTATTATGCCCTCAACTGGTATGGCATTGCTGGTGAATCCTATCAGCATGGAGTTCATAGGCCCCAAGTGGCCATCGGGTAAGGACATTTTTGAGAAGGCATCATAAAACAACACATCGGCCGAACTTTCATTATCTACTAAAATGTGGCATACATCATAATTGATAATGTTCAAAGAGATTACAACCATGTCATTGTTCGAAAATTGGACCCCTTGGGCGTCCACCTTGGTAAAGGTCATAGGTTCCTCGGTTCTCTATTTCTTCACTGGTCCTTCAGATCCACTGACCTCTTCTTGTTGAAGTTCCCCCCAAGATTGTATTGATGACACCAAGAGGCGGTTGATCTTCTTGGTCCTCCTCCCTCGGTGGTAGCGCTCTCAGCCAATCCTCATGCCCTTCAGGCCGTCTCCGTAAGAATCGGCCGAGTCTACCCCGCCTGACGAGCTCTTCGATCTCGTCTTGGAGTTGGATGCACTCCTCAGTGTCATGGCCGTGATCTCGATGATAAAGGCAGAACTTATTGGGATTGCATTTGCTGGGGTGGGAACGCATCCTCTCAGGTCTCGAAAGTTGTTCCCTGATTTCCATCAACACTTGGGTCTTCGGAGAGTTAAGGGGGGCGTAGTTGTGAAATCTCCATTGGAGAAAACCTCGATGCTGGGGAGAACCTCGGCATTGGGAAGAACCTCTATGTGTGCTTCCATCAGGGTTTTCCCACCTCCAGGTCCGAGGGGGAGTTCGTGCTCGTCTGCGCCCAGAAGGACTTCGGGAATGTGGCCGAACTTTACTCGACTTCTCTACTTCTGTGGGCTTACCCGGCTCGCCGACTTGCCGCTCACCTTCGGCTTCATCATCCTTAGTCTTGAAGGCCTCCTCAGCCCGGGCATAACCTTTAGCCCGAGCTAGCATGTCAGCAAAATCCCTAGGATATTTCTTTTTCAGGGAGAACAGCAAGTCATTCTTTTGAAGGCCGCCCTTGAGTGCGGCCATCGCACGAACTGGTCTAGGTTTCGGACCTCCAATGCCGCAGCGTTAAACCGAGTGACATAAGCCCAGATGGATTCTCCTTGCCTCTGCTTGACATTCATCAAGGAATCCAAAATTCGGTGTGGATGCCGACTATTGACGAAGTGGGCTGCAAACTGTTAGCTCATCTGATCAAATGATAAGATGGTACTTGACTTAAGCGCGAGTACCAGTTTCTGGCAGCTCCCTTAAAGGTCGAGGGAAAAGTCTGGCATAAAATAGCATCTGATGCACCATGAAGCAACATCATCATCCGAAAGGCTTTCAAGTGGTCGACTGGATCGGTGGTCCCATCGTAACTCTCAAACTGTGGGAGCTTGAAGTTTGGTGGGACCGATTCCTGCATAATTTTCTACAAAAAGGGAGGGTCAGCACAAATGTCATTACCATGAGAGGAGGGATTATGATGGAGTTCTTCGATCCATTGGCTCATTTCTAAGAGCCTTTGATCCAAGAGATCTTCACGGTCTTTGATCTCCAAGATTTTCTTATAGGATGGGTGCGAAGTCTCCCCCTGGGTCGAGTCATGGTCCGAGCAGGGGCCTTCCCTCCTCTGCTTCTTCCTTTCGGGGATCGAAGGTCGGGTAGCCCAAGTCGGCCATTCCTGGCCCAGACCATAGGGCTCTAGAGAATTTTGTATCGATTGAGCCTATGTCGGAGCCTGCTGGTGTATGGCCTACATCACCTGCATCGCCTCCGTGAGGCCATGAATCTACTGGATGAGCAGGTTGAACTGCTCCGCATCCATCGCAGCTACAAATAGAACCTGGGTTGTCGGTGCTGGAGTGGGAGCAGATGAATCTAAGCGGGATCAGACCATGGAGGTCGTTGATTGCCGAGTCAAAGCTCTCCTAGGAGGCATCTTCTCTTAGGAAAGTACTCTAGAGAGGAAGGAGGGAGATCTCCGGAGAGAGATCGTCGCTGAGCACTCTTTTTAGATCGAGGAAACCTCAAGAATAGAGGAGGCCCTCCTTCTAGCGCCAAAATCTGTTGGTGCAGAATTTGGTTGATGCCTGATTGAGCTGGAGTGGAGGAGGATGAGGTCACCATCGGTGATCTGCAAAATAAAATCCCATTTGAAGTCGGTGGGGGGTGGCTCCGACAGGACCCTTCGAGGTCAACTTAGCTCTGGCCAACAGATATGGAGTGCTCAGTAGGAAGTTCGGTAGAGTTTCAAGGAGGAGAGAAGAGTTTTTTTAAACCTCGCCAGAGCGTATCTAGAGGTTCCTTTTTATAGGCAGAGCTTGTTGTAACTGTCTTGATTAATGATTGTCGTAACTGTCCTGATCAATGCCGATCATTATTGACTTGATAAATATCAATCATTATTGACTTGACAAATGCCGATCATTATTGTCGTGTAACCATTTAGTAGTGGGATCGTCGGCAAGAATCCATCGATAGACTATAAGAAGTTCGGCTTCCATAGAAGTTTGGCCACTGGAGGGGTCTGCAAGAAGTCCGGCTTCCGTAGAAGCCCGATCACTGGAGGAGTCTGCAAGGAGTCTGGCTTTCATAGAAGGCCTGCTACTGGAGGAGTCTGCAAGGAGTCTGACTTCCATAGAAACTCGATCGCTGGAGGAGTCCGCAAGGAGTCCGACTTCTGTAGAAGCCCGATCGCTGGAGGAGTCCGCAAGGAGTCCGACTTCCGTAGAAGACCGACCGCTAAAGAGCTCGGCTAAGGCTCATCCGCTGAAGCTTTTCTGTGACTACCGATTGCGTTATCGGTTAAGCATCTGATTGAACTTCAGTGGGAGTGGGGTTTATCCCCAACACCTTCCAAGATAGTTGATAAGTAGTATGTCATGATGCTATATGATGTAAATGAGCTCTATTGGGCATTTTGATACACTGTCAAATATCTACCAAGCCCTATTGGACATTCTGATACACTACCAAGCCCCACTGGGCATTCACAAATGCAGACTGTGGAGGTGCCAGCTCATGCCAATGCAAATGCTTATGCAATGCAAGGATGCACCTCATAGGTTGATCACTCCTATAGGTAATCTTTTTCAAAAGCCAAACAAGCTGAAATTCTTCAAAGCTAAATAGTAAAAGCCAACAATTTCAATCTTTGCTTTCATGTTTGTACAAGTACATATATAAGCTGAAGGATACCAAAGTTATTTACTTTCCAAAATAAGTTATTTTCATAATAAAATATAATAAGTAAAACACCAAGGCTGGATATGAATACCACTCATCTCAATAGGCTACTAGTTAAATGGGCTTACTAAAAGCACCTTTCCAACTCTTTTCTTTCTCTATATCATCAATAAATATTGATTAAACTCATATCTTATGATTCAAGACCAAAACTATACATACTTTACCTTTATACTCTTACTTTAGTCTTTCAACTATTTCTTTCTACTTTATCTTGCTTACTTTAACTTAGGTCTTGATAAACTTCTACACAACTCATAAATTTCTTAATATTTAATTTTATTTTCATTCTTATAATTGATTTTAGATTCAACTAATATCATTTTCATTCAAAACTAAGCCATCTACCCAATTTCAGCATCAATAATAGCATAATTCATCTTTTAACTTAGCTTATGTTGACCTCATGATTGATTTTGATGATTGCCAAATTTTGAGTGTTTGAGTATTTAATCATGTATTTCATAAGTAGATGTAGATCTTTTCAGATGTTCAAAATGAAGAATTAATCCAAGAAAGGACTTACATAAAAATCACCAAGTTAAGGGCTTCAAAAAAGTTAATTTTAGTTTCAGACTTAGAAGTATCGATCCCAAAACTAAAGGTGTCGACCTCTACCCTGAAATGAAGCAAAAAGATCAAGATTTTAAAGTTCAGAAAATCTTGGTGTTGACCCCAAGAGCAAAAGTATCGACCCCGACCTTTTGGCATGAACTGGCATGGACTAGCATGCAGAGAGGACGACCTTCAGGATGACCCCTATGCTAAAAGATGATCTCAAGGTCGACCTCTAGTGCATAGAATAGAAGATAGAGAGCAGAAATTCTTCGGATCTCAGGAGGTGTCAATACATGAAGAAAAAGTATCGACATCTGAAGAAAAAGTATCGACACTTGAAGAAAAAGTATCGACCCCAAGCATAGGACAGAGCATAACGGCTAGTTTTCTGCACTTTTTCAACAGGCCATTCTCCACTCCAACGGCTAGTCTACGCTTGCTAATAGTTAAAACTCACTCAAAAGTCACTTTCAAGTATAAAAATAGTTAGAAAAATATTTTGGATTAAGAGATTAAGAGAAGAAAGAAAATTATTCAAGAAGAGTGTGTTACATTGAATATTCAATAAAAGAATAAAAGAGAGAGATTTGAGCTTAAAATTTAGAGGACCTTCAAGAATCATCTTCCACAATACTTCAAGCAGTCTCTCAGCACCACTTGAAGAGAAGAGAAGCTACCAAAGAGCATTCATTCAACCTCTTCTTCGCACACCAAAAAGAATTCCTTTTATTTTTTGTTCTTATGCTGAATTTTTATATTTTTATTTTTTATTTCTTTATAAATTTCTTTGAAGAAAGAAACTTGAGGTGTAGGCTAGTCCAAGCCAGTAATTGGATGGTGTAAAGGTTGTGGTTAGTGCTCCTTATTTAAAATCAACTGGGTTAATAGTGAACCAGCGAAAACCATCGGTGTAGGGTTATGGTTGGTGAGCTGAACAAAACCAATTGGGTTTATTTATGATTCAGATTAAAATAAATGCACTATAATCTAGGATTATAGTAAAATTTTCAAAGAGAGCTTGGAGAGTGGACATAGGTGCAAGGTCGCATCAAACCACTATAAAATCCTTATGTGTTTGTATTGTATTTTTGCTTTTCTTGCTTTACTCATTTGCATGATTTAGTTACTTTTGATTTCACTACTACACTTAGCTTATTCACGACAAACACTCTAGTGTTCTTAATTAGAAGTACATATTTGCTTTAGAGTTTAATTTGGCTAAAATTTTATAAACTCAATTCACCCCCCCCCTTTTGGGTTGCTACCTTTGGGCAACAAGTGGTATCAGAGTAGGTGCTTTGTTATTAATTGTTGACCTAACCATCAAGAGCGAAAGATCAAATGGCAACTCTAAGTGGTGTTTTCTTTATTGAGGGCCAATCCACTTCTAGACTACCATTGTTTGATGGCACAAACTATACCTTTTGAAAAATTAAAATAAGAATTTTTATATAAGCTCTAGATTATGATTTATGAAGAATCATAACTAGAAGACCACACACATCCATAAAAAATATAAATGGTATGACTCTTCACAAACCAAAAAAGGAATGGGATTAATTTGATAAAAGGATGGCTTAATTAAATACAAAAGCTATCAATGTACTCTATTGTTCCTCAGATGTACATTAGTTTAATAGAATATCATCTTGCACATTAGCTAAAAAAATTTGGGACATATTAGAAATAACTCATGAAGGAATAAGTCAAGTTAAAGAATCTAAAATTAACTTGCTTATTCATAAATATGAAATATTCAAAATAAAAAAATATGAGACTATTTTCGATATGTTTGCCAAATTTACTGAAATTATCAATGCTTTAATGGCCTAGGCAAAACATATTCTAACTATGATCTTGTTTGCAAAGTGCTTGGTCTTTATCTAAAGAATGGAAAGCTAAGGTGATTGCAATACAAGAAGTAAAGGATCTCACCAAGCTATCCCTAGAAAAACTCATGGGTTCTCTTATAACCCATGAGATGCATATGGTTCAAAAGGAAGAAAAAGAGGAGCCAAGAAAAATGAGGACTATCACCTTCAAGTCTATTTCAAATTATTAAGAAAGTGATGAGTCGGAGAAAGATGAAGAAGAAGATCATGAGAACATGGTGTGTGATGCCCCAGCCCTAAATCCAAACCCCCCACATGGATCACAAAGCACCAACCCGCCCCCCACCCCCCCCCCCCCGAAAAAAAAGGAGAAATCAGAAGACTCCCATAGGAGTCTTCTTCTTCTTCCTGACTGACTCCAAGTTAGAGTCGAAATCCATGCCGGGGAGGAGTGAAACTCCTCCTCATCGGCTCTATAAAAAGGGAAGATGTCTTCCCTCTCGTCCCCATCAAAAATCAAAGCCAATCGATGAGGTAATGTCCAACTTTCCCTCTCCTCTCTTTTTCCTTTCCTCCTATTATGCTAAAAGCCCTCGTCGGCTGCCAGCTTTGTCGGAGAAAAATCTTTTGAAAATCCCCTATTTCGTTGCCCTCTTTTTCTTGATTTTTTTATGGCGACGATCACCATCGACCGCCAGTATCAATTCATCGAACTACATCATTGTAGCCCCGATTGCTGCCAATCAATGGTCGACAGCCATTGCCTCCAGTCCAAGAAAGAAGGGTAGACCTCATGGTCCCCTCTTCCACCAAACAAAACTACAGGAAGAAGAAGGAAAAAAAAAAGGAAAAAAAAGAAAAGAAAAGGGAAAAAAAAGAACAAAAGAAGAGAGAGATTTTCTCTCTCTTCCCTCTTTCCATCTCTCAATCTGAATCTCATTTTGTCTCTCTAAAAAATTCATTCTCTCTTCCACTCTCTTATTTTCTCTCTCTAATATGATTATTGAAATTTGAAAAATAAAAAAAGAAAGCAAGAAAAGAAAGAAGAAGAAAATTATTCCCTCCCTTCTACAACTTTTCCTCTCTACTTTCTCTCTCTATAATTTTCTCTCTACTTTCTCTCTCTAAAATATTCTTTCTCTAAAAATTCTCTTTCTAGACTACTTGTTTCTTCATAATCTCTCTTTTCTAGAATTTTCTAGATCTTTGAAAAGATTAATGATGATTTTAAATGACCCTAGTGAAGAGGGTCCTGAACCATGATCGCCGGACAACATTTCGGCATCCATCTTACTCAAATCCAAAATCAGTAGATTTTATCATCCATGACTTTATTAAATTAATTATAGAATTATTCCATCATGATTTGATTTAAAGTATCTTGATCTGATTGATCGGAGTATCGGGGCATATCATCTAATTAGTCTTGATTCATGTTCATAGTTTCTCTCTCTTTTGACTTTACCTCTCCACTTGATTTATGAATTTAATAAATGATTCTCGATCCTACCACTTTGAATTTGATTTGATCCAGATAAATAGACTTTGAACCATCTATCTTCTAGTCTAATCTTGATTAATGATGTGACTACCATCAACCCATCTTTTCGATTTATTAGTATGCTTTTTAATTGTTCCAATTGACCCTATATAGAATTGTAGATGTCAATAGTGGGGTACTATGACATGATCAATGAATAGAAGATTTTGGAAAGAAATTGCAAGAATAATATGGGTTTATGGAAAAGTGTATGAGGTAAGTAATGTTTCATTTTTTCTAGATTTATCGATAAATTATAATATATTTACTTGACATGTTTTATGAAATGATGCATGAGTTTGATGAATAATATTTTGTTATTGAAAGTATCTTATTTTTGAAATATTATGATAAAGCATGATTACACTTGATTGATTTTGATACCACATGATTATATAAAATCTTATCGAATTGAAATAAGAAACATGAATTATGAAAAAAAATATGATTTAAGATGAATTGAACTTCCAGCCTGGCTATGAGGAGGACCCTGCCAATGGGGGCTAATACATTGATAATGATTTAGTTCTGAAAATTTACCAGCAGATCAGCAACTAACCGCTAGTAGACCAACAGTTTTGAAGGACATAGCTGCCAGATGATTCGCAGCTCACCATAAGAAGATACGTGGTGTTATGATCCTACCATAGGGATAATGTAGTCAAAGGTCATGGCTGATAAGAATGAAAGAATGATTAATAAAAATTTGATAACTTCAAAGAAATTTGAAAACCTAAAAGAAACTCGAAAAGATTGATTTTGACTTGAAAAATATTTGATAATACTGTACATGGAAAATTGATTTTGAATGGATGAATTCTATGTGATGATTTATTTTATTTGCTTGATAAAATCTAATTGAAGTGATCATTGCTTACTGGACCATCTATCTCATTAACTCTATTTTTATTATTTTTACAGATCTTGAGAAATAAAATGATACAGAAGTTTGTATGGGAGAGTGATTAGAGACAGATAAGATGATTAGAAGCAGAATATCGAAACTTTTGTTTTAGATAGAAATTTTATTAAAGCTGATGTAAGTTCTTTTGAATATTATTATATCTTATGAGATATTGAAATTAAATTTTAAATAGTTAAATTTTAGATTTAATTTATTGATTAATTATTTTGCTGTTGCTTTATGATAGCATGATGAGATGCCTTGCATGCTTGTGGAAAGAGTTTTGTATAAGTATGCGGCAATTGCCATGACCTTCGGCTCACGATCTTGGATCGGGGGCATGACAATTAAAGTGGTATCAGAGCATAAGTAGACATATTATGACCCTTAGAAATGAACTTACGATAAGTATAGATGGATAGACATCGGAAACATTAGGATGTTGATCAATGATAACTACAGTATAAGTTGTTTTCATGATTTTTGACTAAGCTTCAAGATTAAAAAAGAAAAGATCACTTAAGAATAATTATTCAGAGGATTTGATATATGATTGATAATCTATGGTTCATGTTATTTGGATTTTGATCTAAAGAAGTTGCATGAGGATTGATTATGAAATTTTTGTTATGTGTAAATTCTTAATTTGATTTTTAGTTATTTAAGTAAATTATAAGCTCAAAATTTGATATTGGAGTAGTACTATGATATTGTTCATAGTTGAGCAATCGATTATAAGTGATAAGGTAAAGATTTAATGATAAAATGTTATTCTAGGCTGGACTAAGAAAATCTTTTATGATATCTTATTAGAATATTTTTCAAAGTTGAACTCGATATGTGGATCACGTATAAATCGACATGTTAAGAGGAATGCATATTTGAGAATATTGCAAATAAGTTTGTTTCTGATGAAAGAAATAAATTTTATTTTTAGATTATAGAGGATCCATCTTGGTAAAACCACTAACTATTTTAATTGTTATCTTTGGATCTAAGTAATATATGCTATTAATGTCTGTTGAAGATTATAGGGTATATATGAAAATTCAATTCAAAGTTTGGGTTTATGAATTGATTGAAGTTCTTTTACCTTTGATATCGAGATCCTTGATAAATCTAGAATTATATAAAAATTTGATTTTAAAAGGCTTGTATGATTGTTATGAAAGGATGTTTGATAAATAGTAAGAATCTTGATGAAAGAAATTTTAGAAAAAAATTATGATTTGAAATTAGTTATATATTTTGATTTATGTCTTAACCTAGTAGAGCATCAGTTGATTTCCTTATTGAATTGATTTATAGGAATTTGATTTGAAATTATTTAATTGAATTGATATCAGAACTAAGATCTGATTCATATTGGACTATAGGAGACCTATGTGATGGTTTGAAGGTGATATTGGATTCAATGATTAATTAAGATGGTTATGCACCAGGCAGAGTAGAGATGGGAATTGAAAGTTTATCTTTAGCTTATATGATGGTTTTGAAAATATATATATATTGATTTAAAAAATGATTTAGATGGATGTGCTCAATATGTATTGAGAATAAAACTTAAAAGTTCTTTAGACCTCGTTAGAAAATAAATTTGGAATCTTTTCAATACACAATAATATATTTTGATTGAAAGTTGTTTCATGAATTTAAGAAAATTTGATTGTTAGATCAGAGTGTGTAGCGAAAGCATGATGATCCAGATTATTTTGAGCTAGTTAGTAATATTGATTCTTTAAGTCAAAGTTATGGTAGATGATATGATTTGATTGATTCTACAAAAAGAAAAAAAAATCATTGATAATGGAAATGACAATAATCTTGACTTTGGATTATTTTGGATATCGCCATATAATTTTTAGAAGTAGATCTTATGTCTATTATATTAACAATTAGCACCATGAGTCTTGATGAGTGAACCTTTGGTTCTTGATTTTGGATTTAGAATATCTAGAGATAGATTTTCTTTATCCTAAGAATTAAATCCTATATTTTCTATCTATTAGAAAGAATTAAGATTGTTTATTGATCCTTAAATTTGATCTTAGGTTTCCTTATCCTCGAGCATTCATATATTGAGAATACAATAAGGTTTGTTTATGATCTTATGGTATATTGATTAAATCATGAGCAACTGATAGTTTTGGAAAGAAACTTAATATCCTTATTTGGAATTAAGATATCAATTTTGATTTCAAGAAATAAATGGTTCTAATTAGGATATACTTTTAAGGAATTGACTTTTTTCTTATAAAATGATTTACTGATGAAGTTGCATTGAAAATTAGAATATCAAAATGTCAATGATGAGATTAGAATAATCAATCTTTTAACTTTTGAAAGCACAGATGAGAGAAAATATTTTCTTCAACTCTCGATCGATTTGGATATCACTCTATGATTCATATTAATATGTTCTTCTATCTTGTGATGGATTTGATTTTGATCATTTATAAGAAGAATCAAGTGTTGAGGCATTGAACTTTAATGAGATTATGATTGTGAAACCCTAAGGTTTGAAAAAAAAAAAAAACTTGATAGAAAATTTTGAGATGAAATTTCTTTTAGGAGGGAAGAATGTGATGCCCCAGCCCTAAATCCAAACCACCCACATGGATCTCAAAGCACCAACCCCCAAAAAAAAAGAAAAAAAAGGAGAAATCAGAAGATTCCCATAGGAGTCTTCTTCTTCCTCCCAACTGACTCCTAGTTGGAGTTGAAATCCAAGCCGGGGAGGAGTTTATGTTAGATATATGTGCCCTGGAAGCCAGAATTGGCTGACACTTGTAATACACTTCTAGGGGCAAAATTATAATTTTGACTATAATCAATAAAATGGGTTATTTTCTATCACACCTGTGTATTTAGTGTCTGTGATACATCCTTTGAGTTAATGGTAATGATAATTCATATTTTCAAGAGTTGAAAATTTAAGACATGAATAATCATTATTAACTCATAAACAGCTCCCGACCATAGGATCATCACGAGGATGGTGATTGATCCAGAAGGTTGGTGTACGATCGCTTCTCTTTAGTAGATGAGTCTTGAGTCTACGGTGTGGAGACACTGGAGCGAAAGTACAGGTACTCGTTAGAGAACGAGGGCACTGAGCGTGACCACCTCGAGTAGTCATTAGGAAGTCTACCTTCTCATCAATGACTGACTCGATGCTGCAGTAGTGTGTCTGGTTCTTTGACCTGAGATGCATCGGCAGTTCACCTTGAGGATGTTATAGTTTGACTACACCATTACTCGGTCTCCTAGCCATATGGAACCCTGAGGTGTATGTTGGCTATAGCATGTTCATTGTAGGAACTGGATTGCATCAAGTTGGGATCTATCTACCTCGGTGGTAGAGGAGTAGCCCTATAATAATCATGAGAATCAAGTCCTGAAGCCCATGGCCATGGCAGAGTGAAATAATAGAAAGAGTTTCTATTTAGGTTTTCACATTGGACTCGAATCGAATGATTATATCATATGACAGAGACTAGGGTTTGACGAGTTTACCTTAACCCTAATCTGATCGGGGCTCAAGATAGAAGAACTTAATCACACAGGTAGCTGCACCAAGAGGTTCGCATTCAGCTCTGATGGGTTGCCACCATATACTGCTAGGTGTCACTGGTGGATTTTGGGAGCAATTAGAATGATTTAGATGATCGATCATTCTAGCTGTTCGAATCAGAAGAGTTCTGATCCATCGAAAGGAGTTTCGATGATGTCTATGATAGAGATCATGACATATCCCATTACCATACAGAACTGAACCTAACTGGGTCACACAAACAAGGGTTTGAATCTGGTGATCATCAATTGAACTAATCTAGTTCAATTGATCTGAATGAGATTCAATTAGGTTCAAAAAAATCGTGCTAGCACTCGATTGAACCTAACGTTCTTCTTTTACTATCACAAATAAGTTGTCCTGACTGAGCCAAAGGAGTTTGTGCTCAATTAGAGGCCTTCATATGGTCTAACTGGAGGTTGTCCAAGTTAGAGAAGGTTGTCTTATTTTATAAGACATGACCTGCCATTTTTGGTCACCTGCCATTTTTGGTCCTTTGACTTTGGTCAAAAGTTGACCTTTGACTGGTCAAATGTTGACCATAGACACTTTGACTTTTGTCCACGTGTCACGCACCTATTGGAGAACTGGTGGGGGCCTGTCCCCCTACCAGAACCTGGCAAGGAGGAGGGCGCACGCCACCCTAGGCGTGCGCCCAAGTTGGAGGCGCCTTGGAGTCCTTGTTGGACAAGGACTCCACCTCCCTTTTGGATTCCAATCAGAGTTCTACTAAGAATCCAGTTTGACTGGTCTTAGGTGCCCTCTAAGGAGGAATCCAGGGGACTCTATTCCAACCAATCAGATTTAGATCTGATTTCACAAAGGGTTGTGATTGGTTGAGAGTAAGAGGAGTTGGATCACGCTTAGTCTATAAAAGAGACCCTGCGCCCAACTCAGATTCTAATGCAATTCAATAGAGATTTCCCACGCCCCAAGGCTGCCTCTCTCCTCTTCCTCCATGCCTAAACTTCTCCTCCTTCTCCTCTCCACGTCCAAAAGAGTTTTGGATTTTGGTTGGTGCGTTCCAGATCAAAAGAAAGGCGATCAAAAGAAGAAGGCTGCACTGCTGCAAAGGACGACTGCTGATCTTCAAAAGGAGTTTTGAAGATCCTCCAGATCAAATCCAGATCTGATTTTTGGAGATGTGATAGAGAAGAAGAGGATCTCCAGATCCAATCCTGAGTGGATACTGGTAGAGGCCAGGCGCTTGCGTGGCTAGATCCAGAACCTTCCGCTGCAATCAGGATCATCTACAGGGTAATAGGATTACCCAAATCAGATAAATTAAATTAAATTTAATTTATCTTATTTTATTTTATTTATTAAAATAATAAGAATTAGATCTAAAACATATCAAGATCTGATTGGGATCAAGAAGAAAAATTTTTGAAATATATCTCTTGATCTGATCAGATCTGGACGAACCTGGACCGGGAAATCAGGATTTCCCTTCAACTGGTATCAGAGCCATGGTTCTAAATTGTTTAGATCTGATTTTAATTTTATTTTAATTAGAAAATAAAGTGATTTCAGATGTCACATGAGATGTGATCAGATCTGAAATCAGAAAAATTAAAATTAAATGATTTGGATCTAAGATTAAGAAGATATGCATGACTAGTTCTAGAATAGAATAGTTCTATAGAATAGTTTTGCATGTCTTTGATTTAATCTGATTAAATTATATTTTAGATCTTCTTATTTACTATTTTTTGATATTATAAGTATTATAATAACATCTGATAAACAGCAAATAAAAATTATTTAATTTTAAATATCATATGAGATATGATAGATGCATGACTAGACTAGTTGTAGAATAGTTCTACATAATTGTCTAGATTAGAATTTATTTTGATTAGATCAATTTAAATCTAATTTTTTAGATTATTATGAGATAATTTAGATCTGAAAACATGCATGATTTGATACATGAGATGTATGCAAAATATGCCATGATTAGATCTACTTTATATATGAGATATATGATATAGATCTGATATTGTTTTGTAGTATTGAATGTTCCTGATTAAGGCGTTCCTCTTGACCGTCCGGTCATAAGAATGAAGAAGGGTTTAAAGGCCCTCTCTTCCTATTCGATGGGGTGTTCTTATGACGTGTAGGGATGCTGCGTGTTCGTCCTTAATCAGAAACCAAAACTTACTTTCTGCAAAACCCTAGATCCTGAAACCCTAGGATTTATTGTGCATATTTTGTTTATGAACCCTACTTAATTAAGAATTAAGTTTATGAAATATTAATTAGGTCTAAAATTGAGAATTTCATATCTAAGACATATTCATAATACTGGGTTCGGGCTTGGGTAGCTCAATTAGGTCTAAGCGGTTGATCAAACCGAATCAAGAGTTGGTTAGATGGGATCAACAATGCTTAAATTGACCAGCCTAATAGGATTAAGTCTGGGTCAAGATCGAGTCACGATCAAGCAAGACCTAATTAGGCTCAAAGGTTAGAGTCTGGATTGTAGGCTAACCCAATTGGTTCTGACTCAACAATTTGGTGTTTAAGATAAGTTTGGCATAGACGACCGACTGGTTTTTAATTGGATGCTACTCGACCTGAATGCGTTCTTGTACGAGTTAACGGCATATTCCTTCCACCGATCTCACTTACCTGGCCATATCTGTTGACATAGTTCTAATTTGAGGTGGTCAATAATCCGAGCTGACCCATGCCACTAGGTTAGTCATAATTGTTATGACTAAGAAGTCTAGTTTAATGAGACAAGTTTAAAGAGACCTGAATCAATTCTCCCTAAGAAAAGATTAAGTCCAAGGTCTTCCACCATTGTAGACGTGCGGGCCCTTCCCGGGGTTGATTGTTCTCAGCTGGATACAGTGGCTCAGTTGCACCAGGAAGACGCAACCATGTCTATTAGGCATTGGATGCTATGGGCTGGAGGATGAGTTGGGCTCAATATTCTAGGATACGGTGAGAGACCCAATTAGGAACCCAGTCTATGCAAATGGTGGGTCTGACTTAACTAAGGAGTGGATCAATATTCCGGATACGGTGAGATTCATGAATTAGAGACCAAGTTTGGGTGCACCATGATTAGAGAATCATTGAACAAGAGTTGTTCACTCATTGGCTAACCCATCACCAATAACTGTTAGGTGAGGTGATGAGTCAGTTGGTGAGACCGCACCACCCAGTAGAAATCATCAATCGTGGAGATTTTTGCATCTCTACAGAGGGAGTGTAGGGATCCGAGAAAATAGTGGAAGCTAATTTGTTTAAAAATAAAATCCCTAAACAAATTGGTCAAGTCAAAATTACAATATCTAACTAGAATCTTTGACTCTCTACAGAAAAATGTCTGCGTCCAACCCACTGGCACGTATCCTAGACACACATAGACTGACTGGACCCAATTATAAAGATTGGCTTAGGAACTACAAAATTGTTTTAGATTCCGAGAAGTTAACTCATGTTTTGGATCAGGACCCTCCCACATTACCAGCCCGTCCATCTGTTGAACAGAGAGCGTCTCTGGAAAAATGGATTGACGAAGATAATAAGGCCAGATATTACATGTTGGGCTCGATGTCTGATGAGCTCCAGCGCCAACATGAGGATATTGGGACTGCTCGCCAAATGTTGGCTCACCTGCAGGAGATGTTTGGTGAATAGAGACGCGCAGCCAAATATCAAGTCACAAAATGACTTTTTAAGGCTAAGATGCGTGATGGACAGTCAGTCCAAGATCACTGTCTGACAATGATCAAGGACATGGAAGAGCTTGAGAAGCTCGGTGTGAAGTTGGACTTAGACCTGCAGAATGATATCATTCTGCAATCCTTGACTGATGCATATGGGCAATTCATCATGAATTACCACATGCATAAACTTCAGAATTCCTTGGCCGAGTTAATGAATATGCTGGTTACCGCTGAGCTTTCTATGAAAGGTTCTAAAGGCTCAGTTCTTGCTATGGAACGGACTTCTTCCAAAAGAAAGTCAATGGAAAGAAAAAGAAGTCTGTGAAAAAGCAAAAGATGGAAGGATCAAAGAAGAAGAAGGCAGAATCGAAGAAAAAGGCCGATGGCAAAGGAAAGTATTTCCATTGCAACAGCGATGGCCATTGGAAGCGGAACTGTCCTATTTACCTGGCCACCCTAAAGAACAAGAAGGAAGGTCCTTCTGGAGGTATGCTCATTATTGAGTCTAACCTTACGGTTTCTTCTGCATCCAGTTGGGTGCTTGACTCTGGTTCTAGTGCTCATCTGTGCACTTCTATGCAGGGTCTTGAGGATAACAGGAGGCTGAGGGATGGAGACATGATCCTACGCATTGATAATAGAGCAAGAGTTGCTGCAGTAGCCATGGGAACATACCCTCTATGATTACCATCTGGTTTAGACTTAGTTTTGCAAGACTGTTATTTTGTGCCTGCAGCCAGCAGGAATTTGATTTCTGTTTCATGCTTAGCACAAGAAGGTTATGTGATCACCTTCTTTAAGGACCATTGTAACATTCTTTATGAAAGAAATAAAATTGCAAATGGTTTCCTTATTAATGGTCTTTATCAGCTACATATTGATGTACCTATTCTAACCATCGAGCAAAACGTGAATGCCAAACGACCTAAGGATAGTCCAAATGACAGATATCTATGGCACCTGAGATTAGGTCATATAGCAGAAGATAGGATTAACAAATTGGAGAAAAATGGGCTATTGAGTCTATTGACTTTTGAGTCATATCCAACTTATGAATCTTGTCTTCAAGGCAAAATGACTAAACTCCCTTTTGTTGGACATGGGGAGAGGGCCACAGATCTCCTTGCCCTAGTACATACTGATGTATGCGGCCCATTCGATGTGCCGGCTAGAGGCAATTTTGTCTACTTCATTATCTTTATCGATGATCTGTCTAGGTATGGGTATGTGTATCTTATGAGACACAAGTCTGAAGCCTTTGAAAAGTTCAAAGAATTCAGACATGAAGTAGAAAAACAAACTGAAAAACCCATTAAGGTTCTTCGATCAGATTGAGGAGGTGAATACCTTAGTCGGGAATTCCTAGACTATCTTAAGAAAAATGACATAGTCTCTCAATGGACTCCACCAGGAACACCTCAACTCAACGGGGTTTCAGAATGGAGAAATCGGACTCTATTAGATATGGTTCGATCCATGATGAGCTTCACAGACCTCCCTGATTTCCTTTGGGGATACTCATTGTTAACTTCAATCTATTTACTGAATAGGGTTTCCTCTAAAACCGTTCCTACCACACCGTATGAGATATGGCACGGTAAGAAACCAAGTCTGAGTCATCTCAGAATTTGGGGTTGTCCGGCTCATGTCAAAAGACAACAAACGGACAAGTTAGAGTTTAGGTCCTTCAGAGCTCGATTCATAGGATATCCTAAAGAGTCATTAGGATACTATTTCTACATTCCAGAAGACCACAATGTGATTGTGAGTCGACATGCCATCTTTCTTGAAAAATAGTTTATTCAAGATAGCGGCATTGGAAGGCAGATCAAGCTTGATGAGAAAGTCTCACAAGCAGAACGAGCTAAGGACCAAGTGGAACCAAATCAGGTTGAGCCAATAAGAACACTACCTCCTCCACCTCGTAGATCGGAAAGAGTTTCCCGTCCCCCTAAAAGATACTTAGGTATTGTTTCAGAGGACGTAGAGGAAATGTTCCTCATAGGTAATGGTGCTCATGGTGATGATCCCAAAACCTACAATGAGACGATATCAGATATCGACTCCGAGAAATGGCTTGAGGCAATGAAGTCAGAGATCGACTCGATGCACTCAAACCAAGTCTGGACCTTGGTAGATCCACCAGAAGGTATAGTACCTATTGGGTGTAAATGGATCTTCAAGAGAAAGATTGGTGCAGATGGGAATGTGGAGACATTCAAGGCTAGACTGGTGGCAAAAGGTTATAGTCAACGTGAAGGCATTGACTATCAGGATACCTTTTCCTCGGTAGCTATGCTAAAATCCATCCGCACATTGCTTGCCGTTGCAGCCTATTTCGATTATGAAATATGGCAAATGGACGTGAAAACGGCATTCCTAAATGGATATCTTGAGGAAGATATCTATATGGAACAGCCGCTAGGTTTCACATCCAGTGATACTGATCACAAGGTTTGCAAGCTGCAAAGGTCCATATATGGACTTAAGCAAGCATCTCGGAGCTGGAACACTCGTTTCAATGATGTGATCAAAAAGTTTGGTTTCATCAAAAACGAAGAAGAACCATGTGTTTTCAAAAGGGTCAGTGGGAGCGCTGTTGTCTTCCTCGTATTGTACGTGGATGACATCCTCCTTATTGGGAATGATATTCCCATGTTGACATCAGTCAAGATGTGGTTGTCCAAGGAATTCTCCATGAAAGACTTAGGTGAAGCATCCTTTATTCTAGGAATTAAGGTCTATAGGGATAGACCGAATAGGATGCTAGGACTTTCACAGAAGATGTACATAGAGAAAGTACTAAAGAGGTTTAGTATGGAAAACTCTAAGAGAGGATTAATACCCTTCAGACATGGTATTCATCTTTCCAAGAAGATGTGCCCCAGCACACCTGAGGAAATAGAACGCATGAGCAAGATCCCTTATGCTTCTGCAATAGGGAGCCTCATGTATGCCATGCTATGTACACGACCTGATATAGCCCATGCTGTGAGTGTCACAAGCAGATATCAGTCAAATCCAGGTGAAGAACACTGGACTTCTATGAAATGTATCCTTAAGTACTTGAGAAGAACTAAGGATATGATGTTGGTCTTTGGTAATGGAGAACTCCAAGTTCAAGGATACACAGACTCGGACTTCATGTCCGATATAGATGATCGAAAGTCGACATCTGGAAGTCTGTTTGTGTGCAATGGTGGAAGTCTGTTTGAAAATTCCTTAGATAAAGAAATTGTTGAGCTTAAAATGGAAAATGAAAATCTTTCAATTGAAAAGAAAGAGCTTTTGGAAGAAAACCAAAAAATTAAGAAGAGAAGTTGAGGTTTTGAAATCTATAGCTGAAAAGTTTATAATTAGCTTTCAAAATCTTCAATCCTTGGAAAAAATCAATAGGGCTATTTTTAATAAAACAAAAATTAATTTTAATATTTTAAGAAAACAGCAAAATACTAGAAACATTTACACAAGGATCACAACTAAAAATCATTCTATCAAATGCTTTAAATGTTATCAAACTGGCCACAAAATTTTGGAATGTAACTTTAAAAGAATTAGCCAAATATTGATCAAACAAGTTTGGATTCTAAAAGAAATCTTAAATACTAATTCTTATGGATGCAAGATGGCTTGGGTACCAAAAGCTATGAAGTAATTTTGCAAGTATGCCAAGGATCCAATGAGCTTAAAAGAAAAAAAAAAATTCTTATCTGGATGCCTTGGAAGAGATAAATGATGGATGGTGACTATTGGTATAATCTAATCTTTTCTCTCATCATACCATCAATGATTATTGAATTTCTTTCATTGATTCAAGTCATTGATTAATATACATGTATATGAAATTTCTTGCTTAAAGTATTTCTTATGTACAATTGATTGATCTTGATGCATGCAGTGAATTTATATCATAATGTTTTAATTTTAAAGATCAATATGCTCTCCTCTATATATCTATGATTAAAATGATTAAACTTAAATTTTAGCTTGATATTTTAAGACTCTTCTTATCAATTCTATATTTGATGAATTTGAATTTAGAAATGTTTAATTGTTTTAATTGTTAAATTCATAAGAGAAATTAAGCTTGACATTCTCCTCATAAAATGCTAAACTATCAAATTTACTCAAAAATTTGCTTGAAATAAATATTTAAAGATAAAGCATCTTTTCATAAAATTTCTATGCTAGATAATGCATTGTATGTTAGTTTCCTAAGAACTTAAAACTCCCCTAGTTGAAACCAAATACATAGAGCCTATATCTAGATTTTTCATTCTCAATACTCCTAATTTGATTGATTATCACATCTCATTTGATCAAATCATTGAATCTTAAATTTAGTTTGAATGTCATCCTTAACCTCTAAATCAATTGAATATCTTTTTGATCTAAATTTGATTAAATTTTTCTATTTTGGATCCTCTTTGGACTGATTCTTAATCAAAATGTTGATCCTAAATCTTGTAGGTGTCAACACTTGAACTAAAAAATCCATCTAGAACTGTTTTGGGAAGGTGTCGGCACCTTACACTAAAAAGTGTCGATCCCTTCCAAGGTGTCGACCCCATTTTTAGGACAGGACATTTAAACCTGAAGCCATCCCTCTCTATTTTTCATTCTTCATTTGTTCTTTCGAATAGGAATTTCTCCAAACTCCTTCCACCACCCAAACCACCCTTCCAAACCCTTCTCCATTCCTTCCCATCAGTGTTCTTGAATGATGATGCCATGGTTGAAGAGGATTGCGCAATGGGAAAGGAGACCCTATACGGGTTCTCCAAGCCCTAGGCTATCCCCTTCACCATCTTTGATCCGTAAGCAGTGCTCCAAGCATCGTGTCGAGCAAAGATCACCTCCTCCCTTGTCGGCAGCTTCATCCCCACTGTCTGCAACATCATCTCTTCCTCTGGCAACTCCCTACTCTTTGAGAGCCACTTTCATTCAACCATAGTTTCCCGGGTGGTTTCTACTAGTAGAAAGGAAGATTTTGGGTTTCTTGAGAAAAATAGGTTTGATTTCGAAAGAAAGATCAGAAATCTAGGCTGGGAATTCTTCTATTTCTTAAATATACTCACCTACCCCAACCTTATTAGAGAATTTTACTTAAACTTGAAAGGGGGAAGTTGAAGGAAAATCCTGATTTCCCGAACCAGGTTCGTTCAGATCTAATCGGATCAAGAGATATATTTCAAAAAAAATTTTCTTTGATCCTAATTAGATCTAAAATATTTTAGGTCTGATTTTTTATTATTTTAATAATTAAAATAAAATATAGATAAATTAAATCAGATTTAATTTACCTTGATGTAGGGTAATCCTATTACCCGTTGATGATCGTGTAAGCAGCGGAAGGTTTTGGATCTAGCCACGTAAGTGCCTGGCCTCTACCAGTATCCACTCAGGCTAGATTTGGAGATCCTCTTCTTCTCTATCATGTCTCCAAAAATCAGATCTGAATCTGATTTGGAGGATCTTCAAAATAGCTTTCGAAGATCAGCAGTTGTTCTTTGCAGCAGCGCAGCCTTCTAGCTTTCTGTCGCTTTTCTCTCACCTAGATTGCACCAACTAAGATCCCAAACATCTTTGGGAATGGAGAGAAGAGGGAGAAGATGGTCTTGGCATGGAGGAGGAGGAGAGAGGCAGCCTTGGGGCGTAGAGAATTGCATTATTTTTTGAGTTGGGCGTAGGGTCTTATTTATAGACTATGCATGATCCAACTCCTCTTCTTCCCAACCAATCACAACCCTTTGCAAAATTAGATCAAAATCTGATTGATGGGAATAGAATCTCTTGGATTCATCCTTAGATGGCACCTAAGACCAGTCAAAGTTGGTTCTTAGAAGGAGTCTAATCGGAATCCAAAAAGGAGATGGAGTCCCTATCCAACAGGGACTCCTGGGCGCCTCAAACATGGGCACACGCCACCCTTGGTGTGCGCCCTTTTCCTTGCTAGCTTCTAGTAGGGGGACAAGCCCCCACCAACTCTCTAATAGGTGCATGACACATGGCCAGAAGTCAAAGTCTCAATGGTCAATATTTGACCAGTCAAAGGTCAACTTTTGACCAAAGTCAAAAGATGAGAAATGGCAGGTGACCAAAAATGGCAGGTATTGTCTTACAAAATAAGTAACTCTTTTCTAACCTAGACAAGCTCCAGTCAGACTAAGTGAAGGCCTCTAATCAAGCACAAACTCCTTTAGCTCAGTCAGGACAACTATTTATGATAGTAAAAGAAGAACGTTAGGTTCAATCGAGTGCTAGCACGATTTTTTTTGAACCTAATTGAATCTCATTCAGATCAATTGAACTGGATCAGTTCAATTGATGATCACCAGATTCAAACCCTTATTTGTGTGACTCAGTTAGATTCAGTTCTATATGATAATGGAATATGTCATGATCTCTATCATTGACAGCATCGAAACTCCTTTCGATGGATCAGAACTCGCTGATTCGAACAGCTAGAATGATCGATCATCTAAATCATTCTAATTGCTCCCAAAATCCACCAGTGACACCTAGCAGTATATGGTGGCAACCCATCAAAGCTAAATGCGAACCTCTTGGTATAGCTACCTATGTGATTAAGTTCTTCTATCTTGAGCCCCGATCAGATTAGGGTTAAGGTGAACTCATCAAACCCTAGTTTCTGTCATATGATGTAATCATTCAATTCAAGTCCAATGTGAAAACCTAAATAGAAACTCTTTCTATTATTTTACTCTACCATAGCCATGGGCTTCTAGACTTGATTTCATGATCATCATAGTGCTGCTCCTCTACCATCGAGGTAGATAGATTCCATCTTAATGCAATCCAGTTCCTACAATGAACATGCTTTAGCCAACATACACCTCAGAGTTCTGAATAGCTAGGAGACTGAGTTATGGTGTAGTCGAACTATAACACCCTCAAGGTGAAATACCGATGCATCTCAGGTCAAAGAACCAGACACACTACTGCAGCATCGAGTCAGTCATTGACGAGAAGGTGAACTTCCTAATAACTACTCAAGGTGGTCATGCTCAGTGCCCTCGTTCTCTAACGAGTACCTATACTTTCACTTCGATGTTTCCACACCGTAGACTCAAGACTCATCTACTAAAGAGAAGTGATTGTACACTAACCTTTCGGATTAATCACCATCCTCGTGATGATCCTATGGTTGGGAGCATTTTATGAGTTAATTATGATTATTCATATCTTAAATTTTCATCTCTTGAAAATATGAATTATCATTACCATTAACTCAAAGGATGTATCACAGACACTAAATACACATATGTGATAGAAAATAATCCATTTTATTGATTCTAGTCAAAATTACAATTTTGCTCCTGGAAGTCTATTACAAGTGTCAGCCAATTCTGGCTTCTAGGGCACATATATCTAACAATCTTTCACTTATCCTAAAGCCAATTGGCTATAAGTCTACGTCCCATCTTCTCAAGGTAGGCTTCGTTCTTCTGCTGGCCCAACGGCTTTATAATTGGGTCTACCACATTACCTGTAGAGTCAACTCTCTTGACCTCGACGTAACCCTTCTCGAGGTAATCGCGGATGAGGTGGTATCGCTGCTCGATATGCTTGGATTTCTGATTAGATCTCGGCTCCTTAGCAAGGGCTATGGCACCATTGTTGTTGCAGTACAGAGGAATGGCATCTGATGGCATTACTCCTATTTTTATAGTAAATTTCTTGCACCAGAATGCTTCCTTCACAGCCTCTGATGTAGCGATATATTCTGCTTTCATGGTGGAATCTGCTATCATGGTTTGCTTGGAACTCTTCCAGCTGACAGCACCACCATTGCATACAAACAGACTCCCAGATATCGACTTTCGATCATCTACATCGGACATGAAATTTGAGTCTATGTATCCCTGGACTTGGAGTTCTCCGTTACCAAAGACCAACATCATATCCTTAGTTCTTCTAAAGTGCTTAAGGATACATTTCATAGAAGTCCAGTGTTCTTCACCTAGATTTGACTGATATCTGCTTGTGACACTCATAGCATGGGCTATATCAGGTCGTGTGCATAGCATGGCATACATGAGGCTCCCTATTGCTGAAGCATAAGGGATCTTGCTCATATGTTCTATTTCCTCAGGTGTGCTAGGGCACATCTTCTTGGAAAGATGAATACCATGTCTGAAGGGTATTAATCTCCTATTAGAGTTTTCCATACTAAACCTCTTTAGTACTTCCTCTATGTACATCTTCTATGAAAGTCCTAGCATCCTATTTGGTCTATCCCTATAGACCTTAATTCCTAGAATAAAGGATGCTTCACCTAGGTCTTTCATGGAGAATTCCTTGGACAACCATATTTTGACTGTCGTCAACATGGGAATATCATTCCCAATAAGGAGGATGTCATCCACGTACAATACGAGGAAGACAACAGCGCTCCCACTGACCTTTTTGAAGACACACGGTTCCTCTTCATTTTTGAAAAAACCAAATATTTTGATCACATCACTAAAATGAGTGTTCTAACTCTGAGATGCTTGCTTAAGTCCATATATGGACCTTTGCAGCTTGCAAATCTTGTGATCAGTATCACTAGATGTGAAACCTAGCAGCTGTTCCATATAGATATCTTCCTCAAGATATCCATTTAAGAATGCTATTTTCACATCCATTTGCCATATTTCATAATCAAAATAGGCTGCAACAGCAAGCAATGTGCGGATGGATTTTAGCATAGCCACTTGGGAAAAGGTATCCTACCTATGTGATTAAGTTCTTCTATCTTGAGCCCCGATCAGATTAGGGTTAAGGTGAACTCATCAAACCCTAGTTTCTATCATATGATGTAATCATTCAATTCAAGTTCGATGTAAAAATCTAAATAGAAACTCTTTCTATTATTTCACTCTACCATGGCCATGGGCTTCTGGACTTGATTCTCATGATCATCATAGGATTGCTTTGAAGAAAAATCCTGATTTCTCGGACCAGGTTCGTTTAAATTTGATCAGATCAAGAGATATATTTTTAAATTTTTTTTGTTTAATCTAGATTAGATTTGGGATGTTTTAAAATTGATTCTTATTATTTTAATAATTAAAATAAAATTAGATAAATTAAATCAAATTTAATTTACCTTGAAGTGGATAATCCTATTACCTGATGATGATCCTGCGAGCAGCGGAAGGTTCTGGATCTAGCCACGCAAGTGCCTGGCCTCTACCAATATCCACTCGGGCTGAATCTAGAGATCCTCTTCTTCTCTATCACATCTCTAAAAATCAGATCTGGATCTGATCTGGAGGATCTTCAAAAACTCCTTTTGAAGATCAGTAGTTGTCCTTTGCAGCAGCGCAGGCTTCTAGCTTTCAGTCGCCTTTTCTCTCATCTGAATTGCACCAACCAAGGTCCAAAATACTTTTGGATCCGGAGAGGAGAGGGAGAAGGTGGGTTTGGCATGGAGGAAGAGGAGAGAGGTTGCCTTAGGGCATGGAATTTCAATTCTCCAATTATAATTTGAGTTGGGTGCAGGGTCTTATTTATAGACTGTTTGTGATCCAACTCCTCTTCTTTCCAACCAATCATAACTCTTTATGAAATCAGATCTAAATCTGATTGGTGGGAATAGAGTACCCTAAATTCCTCCTTAGAGGGCACCTAAGACCAGTCAAAGTTGGTTTTTAGGAGAACTCTAATTGGAATCCAAAAAGAAGATGGAGTCCCTATCTAATAGGGACTCCTGGGCGCCTCCAACTTGGGCACACGCCAAGGGTGGCATGCGCCCTCCTCCTTGCTAGGTTCTGGAAGGGGGACAGGACCCCACCAGCTCTCCAGTAGGTGTGTGACACATGAACAGAAGTCAAAGTGTCAATGGTCAATGTTTGACCAATCAAAGATCAACTTTTGACCAAAGTCAAAGGACGAGAAATGGCAGGTGACCAAAAATGGTAGGTAATGTCTTACAAAATAAGACAACCTTTTCTAACTTGGACAAGCTTCAGTTAGACCAAATGAAGGCCTCTGAATGAGCACAAACTTCTTTGGCTTAGTCAGGATAACTATTTATGATAGAAAAAGAAGAACGTTAGGTTCAATCGAGTGCTAGCACGATTTTCTTGAACCTAATTGAATCTCATTCAGATCAATTGAATTGGATCAGTTCAATTGATGATCACCAGATTCAAACCCTTATTTGTGTGACCCAGTTAGGTTCAATTCTGTATGGTAATGGGATATGTCATGATCTCTATCATCGATATCATCAAATCTCCTTTTGATGGATCAGAACTCTTCTAATTCGAACAACTAGAATGATCGATCATCTAAATCATTCTAATTGCTCCCAAAATCCACTAGTGACACCTAGCAGTATATGGTGGCAACCCATCAGAGCTAAATGCAAACCTCTTGGTGCAGCTACCTATGTGATTAAGTTCTTCTATCTTGAGCGTCGATCAGATTAGGGTTAAGATGAACTCGTCAAACCCTAGTCTCTGTCATATGATGTAATCATTCGATTCAAGTCCAATGTGAAAATCTAAATAGAAACTCTTTCTATTATTTCACTCTGCCATGACCATGAACTTCTGGACTTGATTCTCATGATCATCATAGGGCTGCTCCTCTACCACCGAGGTAGATAGATTCCATCTTGATGCTATCCAGTTCCTACAATGAACATGCTATAGCCAACATACACCTCAGAGTTCCGAATGGCTAGGAGACCGAGTAATGATGTAGTCAAACTATAACACCCTCAAGATGAACTGCCGATGCATCTCAGTTCAAAGAACCAGACACACTACTGCAGCATCGAGTCAGTTATTGACGAGAAGGTAGACTCCCTAATGACTACTCGAGATGATCACACTCAGTGCCCTCGTTCTCTAATGAGTACCTATACTCTTGCTCCGATGTCTCCACACCGTAGACTCAAGACTCATCTACTAAAGAGAAGCAATTGTACACCAACCTTCTGGATCAATCACCATCCTTGTGATGATCCTATGGTCGGGAGCATTTTATGAGTTAATAATGATTATTCATGTCTTAAATTTTCAACTCTTGAAAATATGAATTATCATTACCATTAACTCAAATAATGTATCACAGACACTAAATACACATATGTGATCGAAAATAACCCATTTTTTTGATATTAGTCAAAATTATAATTTTGCTCCGAGAAGTGTATTACAAGTGTCAGCCAATTCTGGCTTCTAGGGCACATATATCTAACATGCTCCTCTACCATCCAGGTAGATAAATTCCATCTTGATGCAATCCAGTTTCTATAATGAACATGCTATAGCCAACATACACCTCAGGGTTTCGAATGGCTAGGAGATCGAGTTATGGTGTAGTCAAACTATTACATCCTCAAGGTGAACTATCGATGCACCTCAGGTCAAAGAATCAGATACACTACTACAGCATCGAGTCAGTCAATGACGAGAAGGTAGACTTCCTAATGACTACTCGAGGTGGTCACGCTCAGTGCCCTCATTCTCTAACGAGTATCTGTACTTTTACTTCGGTGTGTCCACACCGTAGACTCAAGACTCATCTACTAAAGAGAAGCGATTGTACACCAACCTTCCATATCGATCACCATCCTCGTGATGATCGTATGGTCGGAAGCATTTTATGAGTCAATAATGATTATTCATGTCTTAAATTTTTAACTCTTAAAAATATAAATTATCATTATCATTAACTCAAAGGATGCATCACAAACACTAAATACACATATGTGATAGAAAATAACCCATTTTATTGATTATAGTCAAAATTATAATTTTGCCCCTAGAAGTGTATTACAAGTGTCAGCCAATTCTGGCTTCTAGGGCACATATATCTAACAGAAGTGGGATCATTCAATCCGAGGTAAAAGGAGTTCTAATTGTGTTTGACAGTGAAAAGTTAGGAAGAATTTTGAGGCTGAGAGCTGAAGGAAGCTGAATCGATAAACTTAAAAAGAGATCAGAAGGGCTTAAATATATTTTGGAGAAAGAGGATATCAGTGATTAAAAGGAGGTGAGTGCTAACCGATTATCTACTAAAATGCACCTCCTACATCACATTACCAGCAGGATTTTTTTTCCTAAAACTGGTAGATTTGACTTTATGGCTGCTAGAAACATATCCTTTATGTATCATGTGATTCGAGAGATCCCCTTGAACCTTCCAGCACTTATGATCAGATTTATGGAGGATATGATAGGGAGATCTAGGACTTCCCTATCCTATGGGATGGTCTTGACTTTGGTTTTCCAGGAGCATGGGGTAGATTTTGATGGAGAGACCTCTAGAGCTCTGATGCACACAAATACAGACAACAAACATTCCCTACATCGTATGGGATTTGAAAGATAGGGTGTTCGTTGGATCCATCGAGGAGCTCAGATTTAGGCAGAGGATCCAATTGAGGCTCCACTTGAAGCACTTGTACCAGATATTTAGATGAAGGAGCTAGCAGAGCTTGCAATAGTAGTGGCACTGGTGGACCATTCAGAGAGTTCAGACAGACCACTCTAGACTGGACGAGGATTTATTGGTTAAGAGGATCTCCTCGAGGATCATGGTAGTTGTCAGCTCGGAGATTCAGTGACTCACCTTAGAGGTCATTTTATTGCTTAGAGAGGAGGTTGCTTAATTAGTTTAGGAGATCTCTACTGTGAGGATAGATGCTTCAGGTTAGCCTTCTATAGATGTTGGACCATCTTCTTCTCCTCCATCTGATCCTACCTTTTAGAGCCTGATCCCTTATCTTAGGATGCTAGGATCTTACTTATGTAGCCTTAAAGCCTCCTAGCAATCCACTTTTTGTCAAAACTTAAGAGCCTGCATTTTGACCTTTCTGCTAACCCTGTAATCAGTTCATATAAACATCTTCTCGAGTAAATGAAAAAGATTTTTTTTCTTTGAAAAATGTGATGTCAAAAGGCCTTGATCAATATTAAATTGCTTGATGTCTTGTTATTATTTTATATCCTTAAATTTGGCTTTTGCTACAAAAGTAAGGAGGGAGCAAATTCATAATTTAAATAAATATTTAATTTTGATAATCTAAAATTTAAAAAGTGCTCATTAAAGAGGGAGAACAATTGGAAAGTAAAAATATTTAACACAAAAAGAACAAATTTTAAGACTTCAACAAATGATGATTAATTTTAAAAGAAACCCTTCATTACTTCTTCCATCATATCGTTCTGTTTCTTCTTGAATGAATGATTTGATTGATTAATTGATATTTAAATTAACTAATGATTGGTCTCACTCAATTAATGGTTAATGATCTTAAAATTTTGCTTAGTTATGAAAATGGCTATGTTTGTAAAACAAAGGAGGAGAAAACCTTAAAGAAGAAATGATAAATTGATTGAAAATACATTTAAATCTCATGAATCTAAATTTTAATATCAAATTCATGTTAAATATGCTTAATTTGATAGAAAAAGGAAGAGAAATACTTCATATACTTCACTTTAATTTGATTGAAAATTCTAAATGACTTGTGTTGGAAAATGATCATTCACTGCATAATACCATTAAGCTTTCATATGTTTTTAATCTTCCATCATAGCTTGCATAATTTTAATGATTAATTATTCTTAACAATTAATTGGTGTTTAACTAAATTTGAAATATATTCTAAATCCAATTTTTTTTTGTGACAAATCATGTTTTATCCTGAAGGATTCAAATTGATTTGTGCTAAGAAAATTCAATTTCATGAAACCTTGATTCACATATGCCTATTCATTTTGATCTTCTTGATTACATTACTAAACTTCTTTGAAAAATTATTAGGAGTCAATTTGAAGTTGAAATATTTTTTATGCTACAAACAAGCTGAATTTGACACACTTTCAAGCTTCAAATTAATTTATAGATCTAAAATGATCTTAAGAGCTATCATATGGAAGTCTTTCAAACTTGATTTGCCGAATTTTTCTTATTCAATACATTCATGTTGTTAGATAAATGTGCCCTAGAAGCCAGAATTGGCTGACACTTGTAATACACTTCTAGGGGCAAAATTATAATTTTGACTATAATTAATGAAATGGGTTATTTTCTATCACACATGTGTATTTAGTGTCTGTGATACATCCTTTGAGTTAATGGTAATGATAATTCATATTTTCAAGAGTTGAAAATTTAAGACATGAATAATCATTATTAACTCATAAACAGCTTCCGACCATAGGATCATCACGAGGATGGTGATTGATCCGGAAGGTTGGTGTACGATCGCTTCTCTTTAGTAGATGAGTCTTGAGTCTACGGTGTGGAGACACCGGAGCGAGAGTACAGGTACTCGTTAGAGAACGAGGGCACTGAGCGTGACCACCTCGAGTAGTCATTAGGGAGTCTACCTTCTCGTCAATGACTGACTCGATGCTGCAGTAGTGTGTCTGGTTCTTTGACCTGAGATGCATCGGCAGTTCACCTTGAGGGTGTTATAGTTTGACTACACCATTACTCGGTCTCCTAGCCATATGGAACCCTGAGGTGTATGTTGGCTATGTGACATGTTCATTGTAGGAACTGGATTGCATCAAGATGGGATCTATCTACCTCGGTGGTAGAGGAGTAGCCCTATGATGATCATGAGAATCAAGTCTAGAAATCCATGGCCATGGTAGAGTGAAATAATTGAAAGAGTTTCTATTTAGATTTTCACATTGGACTCGAATCGAATGATTACATCATATGACAGAGACTAGGGTTTGACGAGTTCACCTTAACCCTAATCTGATCGGGGCTCAAGATAGAAGAACTTAATCACACAGGTAGCTGCACCAAGAGGTTCGCATTCAGCTCTGATGGGTTGCCACCATATACTGCTAGGTGTCACTGGTGGATTTTGGGAGCAATTAGAATGATTTAGATGATCGATCATTCTAGCTGTTCGAATCAGAAGAGTTCTGATCCATCGAAAGGAGTTTCGATGATGTCTATGATAGAGATCATGACATATCCCATTACCATACAGAACTGAACCTAACTGGGTCACACAAATAAGGGTTTGAATCTGGTGATCATCAATTGAACTGATCTAGTTCAATTGATCTGAATGAGATTCAATTAGGTTCAAGGAAATCGTGCTAGCACTCGATTGAACCTAACGTTCTTCTTTTACTATCACAAATAAGTTGTCCTGACTGAGCCAAAGGAGTTTGTGCTCAATCAGAGGCCTTCATATGGTCTGACTGGAGATTGTCCAAGTCAGAATAGGTTGTCTTATTTGTAAGACATTACCTGCCATTTTTGGTCACCTGCCATTTCTTGTTCTTTGACTTTGGTCAAAAGTCTACCTTTGACTGGTCAAACGTTGACCATTGATCCTTTGACTTTTGACCACATGTCATGCACCTATTGGAGAGCTGGTGGGGGCCTGTCCCCCTGCCAGAACCTGGCAAGGAGAAGGGCGCACGCCAAGGGTGGCGTGAGCCCAAGTAGGAGGCGCCTAGGAGTCCTTGTTGGACAAGGACTCCACCTCCCTTTAGGATTCCAATCAGAGTTCTACTAAGAATCCAGTTTGACTGGTCTTAGGCACCCTCTAAGGAGGAATCCAGGGGTCTCTTTTTCAACCAATCAGATTTAGATCTGATTTCACAAAGGGTTGTGATTGGTTGAGAGGAAGAGGAGTTGGATCACAAGAGGTCTATAAATAAGACCCTGCGCCCAACCCTAATCCTAAGTGAATTCAATAGAGATTTCCCATGCCCCAAGGCTGCCTCTCCCCTCCTTCTCCACGCCATAGTCTCTTCTCCTCTTGCTCTCCACATCCAAAAGGTGTTTTGGACTTAGTTTGGTGCGATTCAGATCAAGGAAAGGCGATCAAAAGCAAGAAGGCTGCGCTGCTGCAAAAAGGACGACTGCAGATCTTCAAAAGAGTTTTGAAGATCCTCCAGATCAGATCCAGATCTGATTTTTGGAGGTGTGATAGAGAAGAAGAGGATCTCCAGATCCAACCCGAGTGGATACCGGTAGAGGCCAGGCGCTTGCGTGGCTAAGATCCAGAACCTTCCGCTGCAATCAGGATCATCTACAGGGTAATAGGATTACCCAAATCAGGTAAATTGAATTTGATTTAATTTATCTTATTTTATTTTATTTGTTAAAATAATAAGAATCAGATCTAAAATATATCAAGATCTGATTGAGATCAAGAGAAAATTTTTGAAATATATCTCTTGATCTAATCAGATCTGGACGAACCTGGACCGGGAAATCAGGATTTCCCTTCAACTGGTATCAGAGCCATGGTTCTAAAATTGTTTAGATCTAATTTTAATTTTATTTTAATTAAAAATAATATGATTTCAGATGTCACATGAGATGTGATCAGATCTGAAATCAGAAAAATTAAAATTAAATGATTTGGATCTAAGAACATGAAGATATGCATGACTAGTTCTAGAATAGAATAGTTCTATAGAATAGTTTTGCATGTCTTTGATTTAATTTGATTAAATTATATTTTAGATCTTCTTATTTACTATTTTTTGATATTATAAGTGTTATAATAACATCTGATAAACAAAAAATAAAAATTATTTAATTTTAAATATCATATGAGATATGATAGATGCATGACTAGACTAATTGTAGAATAGTTCTACATAATTGTCTAGATTAGAATTTATTTTGATTAGATCAATTTAAATCTAATTTTTTAGATTATTATGTGATAATTTAGATCTGAAAATATGCATGAATTGATACATGAGATGTATGCAAAATATGCCTTGATTAGATCTAAATTTGTATATGAGATATATGATATAGATCTATAACTGTTTTGTAGATTTACATGTTCCTGATTAAGGCGTTCCTCTTGGCCGTCCGGTCATAAGAACGAAGAAGGGTTTAAAGGCCCTCTCTTCCCATTCGATGGGGTGTTCTTATGACGTGTAGGGGTGCTGCGTGTTCGTCCTTAATCAGAAACCCAAAACTTACTTTCTGCAAAACCCTAGATCCTGAAACCCTAGGATTTATTGTGCATATTTTGTTTATGAACCCAACTTAATTAAGAATTAAGTTTATGGAATATTAATTAGGTCTAAAATTGAGAATTTCAGATCTAAGACATATTCATAATACTGGGTTCGGGCTTGGGTAGCTCAATTAGGTCTAAGCGGTTGATCAAACTGAATCAAGAGTTGGTTAGATGGGATCAACAATGCTTAAATTGACCAGCCTAATAGGATTAAGTCTGGGTCAAGATCGAGTCATGATCAAGCAAGACCTAATTAGGCTCAGAGGTTAGAGTCTGGATTGTAGGCTAACCCAATTGGTTCTGACTCAACAATTTGGTGTCTAAGGTAAGTTTGGCACAGACGACCGACTGATTTTTAATTGGAAGCTACTCGATCTGAATGCGTTCTTGTGCGAGTTAACGGCATATTCCTTCCACCGGTCTCACTTACCTGGCCATATCTGTTGACACAGTTCTGATCTGAGGTGGTCAATAATCCGAGCTGACCCATGCCACTAGGTTAGTCATAATTGTTATGACTAAGCCAAGTCTAGTTTAATGAGACCTGAATCAATACTCCCTAAGAAAAGATTAAGTCTGAGGTCTTCCACCATTGTAGATGTGCGGGCCCTTCCCGGGGTTGATTGTTCTCGGCTGGATACAGTGGCTCAGTTGCACCGGGAAGATGCAACCATGTCTATTAGGCATTGGATGCTATGGGCTGGAGGATGAGTTGGGCTCAATATTCTGGATACGGTGAGAGACCCAATTAGGAACCCAGTCCATGCAAATGGTGGGTCTGACTTAACTAAGGAGTGGATCAATATTCCAGATATGGTGAGATTCATGAATTAGAGACCAAGTTTGGGTGCACCATGATTAGAGAATCATTGAACAAGAGTTGTTCACTCATTGGCTAACCCATCACCAATAACTGTTAGGTGAGGTGATGAGTCAGTTGGTGAGACCGCACCACCCACTAGAAATCATCAATCGCAGAGATTTTCGCATCTCTACAGAGGGAGTGTAGGGATCCGAGAAAATAGTGGGAGCTAATTTGTTTAAAAATAAAATCCCTAAACAAATTGGTCAAGTCAAAATTATAGTATCTAACTAGAATCTTTGACTCTCTATAGGAAAATGTCTGCGTCCAACCCACTGGCACGTATCCTAGACACACATAGACTGACTGGACCCAATTATAAAGATTGGCTCAGGAACTACAAAATTGTTTTGGGTTCAGAGAAGTTAACACATGTTTTGGACCAGGACCCTCCCACCTTACCAGCTCGTCCATCCACTGAACAGAGAGCGTCTCTGGAAAAATGGATTGACGAAGACAATAAGGCCAGATACTACATGTTGGGCTCGATGTCTGATGAGCTCTAGCGCCAACATGAAGATATCGGGACTGCTCGCCAAATATTGGCTCACCTGCAGGAGATGTTTGGTGAACAGAGTCGCGCAGCCAAATATCAAGTCACAAAACGACTTTTTAAGGCTAAGATGCGTGATGGGCAGTCAGTCCAAGATCACTGTTTGACAATGATCAAGGACATGGAAGAGCTTGAGAAGCTCGGTGTGAAGTTGGACTTGGATTTGCAGAACGATATTATTCTGCAATCCTTGACTGATGCATATGGGCAATTCATCATGAATTACCACATGCATAAACTTCAGAATTCCTTGGCCGAGTTGATGAATATGCTGGTTACCGCTGAGCTTTCTATGAAAGGTTCTAAAGGCTCAGTTCTTACTATGGAACGGACTTCTTCCAAAAGAAAGTCTTATGGAAAGAAAAAGAAGTCTGTGAAAAAGCAAAAGGTAGAAGGATCAAAGAAGAAGAAGGCAGAACCGAAGAAGAAGGTCGATGGCAAAGGAAAGTGTTTCCATTGCAACAGCGATGGCCATTGGAAGCGAAACTGCCCTACTTACCTGGCCACCCTGAAGAACAAGAAGGAAGGTCCTTCTAGAGGTATGCTCATTATTCGAGCAAAACGTGAATGCCAAACGACCTAGGGATAGTCCAAACGACAGATATCTATGGCACCTGAGATTAGGTCATATAGCAGAAGATAGGATTAACAAATTGGAGAAAAATGGGCTATTGAGTCCATTGACTTTTGAGTCATATCCAACTTGTGAATCTTGTCTTCAAGGCAAAATGACTAAACTCCCTTTTGTTGGACATGGGGAAAGGGCCACAGATCTCCTTGCCCTAGTACATACTGATGTGTGCGGCCCATTTGATGTGCCGGCTAGAGGCAATTTTGTCTACTTCATTACCTTTACTGATGATCTGTCTAGGTATGGGTATGTGTATCTTATGAGACACAAGTCTGAAGCCTTTGAAAAGTTCAAAGAATTCAGACATGAAGTAGAAAAACAAATTGGAAAACCCATTAAGGTTCTTCGATCAGATCGAGGAGGTGAATACCTTAGCCGGGAATTTCTAGACTATCTTAAGGAAAATGGCATAGTCTCTCAATGGACTCCACCAGGAACACCTCAACTCAACGGGGTTTCAGAATGGAGAAATCGGACTCTATTGGATATGGTTCGATCCATGATGAGCTTCACAGACCTCCCAGATTTTCTTTGGGGACATTCATTATTAACTTCAATCTATTTACTGAATAGGGTTCCCTCTAAAACCGTTCCTACCACACCGTATGAGATATGGCACGGTAAGAAACCAAGTCTGAGTCATCTCAGAATTTGGGGTTGTCGGCTTATGTCAAAAGACAACAAGCGGACAAGTTAGAGTTTAGGTCCTTTAGAGCTCGATTCATAGGATATCCTAAAGAGTCATTAGGATACTATTTCTACATTCCAGAAGACCACAATGTGATTGTGAGTCGACATGCCATATTTCTTGAAAAATAGTTTATTCAAGATAGTGGCATTGAAAAGCAGATTAAGCTTGATGAGAAAGTCTCACAAGCAGAAAGAGCTAAGGACCAAGTTGGAACCAAATCAGGTTGAGCCAATAAGAACACTACCTCCTCCACCTCGTAGATCGGAAAAGAGTTTCCCGTTCCCCTGAAAGATACTTAGGTATTATTTCAGAGGATATAGAGGAAAATGTTCCTCATAGGTAATGGTGCTCATGGTGATGATCCCAAAACCTACAATGAGGCGATATCAGATATCGACTCCGAGAAATGGCTTGAGGCAATGAAGTCAGAAATTGACTCGATGCACTCAAACCAAGTCTGGACCTTGGTAGATCCACCAGAAGGTATAGTACCTATTGGGTGTAAATGGATCTTCAAGAGAAAAAGATTGGTGCAGATGGGAATGTGGAGACATTCAAGGCTAGACTGGTGGCAAAAGGTTATAGTCAACGTGAAGGCATTGACTATCAGGATACCTTTTTCCCAGTAGCTATGCTAAAATCCATCCGCACATTGCTTGCCGTTGCAGCCTATTTCGATTATGAAAATATGGCAAATGGACGTGAAAACGGCATTCTAAATGGATATCTTGAGGAAGATATCTATATGGAATAGCCGCTAGGTTTCACATCCAGTGATACTGATCACAAGGTTTGCAAGCTGCAAAGGTCCATATATGGACTTAAGCAAGCATCTCGGAGCTGGAACACTCGTTTCAATGATGTGATCAAAAAGTTTGGTTTCATCAAAAATGAAGAGGAACCATGTGTTTTCAAAAGGGTCAGTGGGAGCGCTGTTGTCTTCCTCGTATTGTACGTGGATGACATCCTCCTTATTGGGAATGATATTCCCATGTTGACATCAGTCAAATTGTGGTTGTCTAAGGAATTCTCCATGAAAGACCTAGGTGAAGCATCCTTTATTCTAGGAATTAAGGTCTATAGGGATAGACCGAATAGGATGCTAGGACTTTCACAGAAAATGTACATAGAGAAGTACTAAAGAGGTTTAGTATGGAAAACTCTAAGAGGGGATTAATACCCTTCAGACATGGTATTCATCTTTCTAAGAAGATGTGCCCCAGCACACCTGAGGAAATAGAACGCATGAGCAAGATCCCTTATGCTTCTGCAATAGGGAGCCTCATGTATGCCATGCTATGTACACGACCTGATATAGCCCATGCTGTGAGTGTCACAAGCAGATATCAGTCAAATCCAGGTGAAGAACACTGGACTTCTGTGAAATGTATCCTTAAGTACTTGAGAAGAACTAAGGATATGATGTTGGTCTTTGGTAATGGAGAACTCCAAGTCCAGGGATACACAGACTCGGACTTTCATGTCCGATATAGATGATCGAAAGTCGACATCTGGAAGTCTGTTTGTGTGCAATGGTGGAGCTGTCAGCTGGAAGAGTTCCAAGCAAACTGTGATAGCAGATTCCACCATGGAAGCAGAATATATAGCTGCATCAGAGGCTGCAAAGGAAGCATTCTGGTACAAGAAGTTTGCTGCAGAAATTGGAGTAATGCCATCAGATGCCATTCCTCTTTACTGCGACAATAATGGCGCCATAGCCCTTGCTAAGGAGCCGAGGTCTCACCAGAAGTCCAAGCACATTGAGCGGCGATATCATCTCATCCGCGATTACCTTGAGAAAGGTTACGTTGAGGTCAAGAGAGTCAACTCCACAGATAATGTGGCAGACCCACTTACAAAGCCATTGGGCCAGCAGAAGATCGAAGCCCACCTTGAGAAGATGGGACTTAGACTTGTAGCCAATTGGCTTTAGGACAAGTGGGAGATTGTTAGATATATGTGCCCTAGAAGCCAGAATTGGCTGACACTTGTAATACACTTCTAGGGGCAAAATTGTAATTTTGACTATAATTAATGAAATGGGTTATTTTCTATCACACATGTGTATTTAGTGTCTGTGATACATCCTTTGAGTTAATGGTAATGATAATTCATATTTTCAAGAGTTGAAAATTTAAGACATGAATAATCATTATTAACTCATAAACATGCTCCCGACCATAGGATCATCACGAGGATGGTGATTGATCCGGAAGGTTGGTGTACGAATCGCTTCTCTTTAGTAGATGAGTCTTGAGTCTACGGTGTGGAGACACCGGAGCGAGAGTACAGGTACTCGTTAGAGAACGAGGGCACTGAGCGTGACCACCTCGAGTAGTCATTAGGGAGTCTACCTTCTCGTCAATGACTGACTCGATGCTGCAGTAGTGTGTCTGGTTCTTTGACCTGAGATGCATCGGCAGTTCACCTTGAGGGTGTTATAGTTTGACTACACCATTACTCGGTCTCCTAGCCATATGGAACCCTGAGGTGTATGTTGGCTATGACATGTTCATTGTAGGAACTGGATTGCATCAAGATGGAATCTATCTACCTCGGTGGTAGAGGAGTAGCCCTATGATGATCATGAGAATCAAGTCCAGAAATCCATGGCCATGGTAGAGTGAAATAATAGAAAGAGTTTCTATTTAGATTTTCACATTGGACTCGAATCGAATGATTACATCATATGACAGAGACTAGGGTTTGACGAGTTCACCTTAACCCTAATCTGATCGGGGCTCAAGATAGAAGAACTTAATCACACAGGTAGCTGCACCAAGAGGTTCGCATTCAGCTCTGATGGGTTGCCACCATATACTGCTAGGTGTCACTGGTGGATTTTGGGAGCAATTAGAATGATTTAGATGATCGATCATTCTAGCTGTTCGAATCAGAAGAGTTCTGATCCATCGAAAGGAGTTTCGATGATGTCTATGATAGAGATCATGACATATCCCATTACCATACAGAACTGAACCTAACTGGGTCACACAAACAAGGGTTTGAATCTGGTGATCATCAATTGAACTGATCTAGTTCAATTGATCTGAATGAGATTCAATTAGGTTCAAGGAAATCGTGCTAGCACTCGATTGAACCTAACGTTCTTCTTTTACTATCACAAATAAGTTGTCTTGACTGAGCCAAAGGAGTTTGTGCTCAATCAGAGGCCTTCATATGGTCTGACTGGAGGTTGTCCAAGTTAGAATAGGTTGTCTTATTTGTAAGACATTACCTGCCATTTTTGGTCACCTGCCATTTCTTGTTCTTTGACTTTGGTCAAAAGTCTACCTTTGACTGGTCAAACGTTGACCATTGACCCTTTGACTTTTGACCACATGTCATGCACCTATTGGAGAGCTGGTGGGGGCCTGTCCCCCTGCCAGAACCTGGCAAGGAGAAGGGCGCACGCCAAGGGTGGCGTGAGCCCAAGTAGGAGGCGCCTAGGAGTCCTTGTTGGACAAGGACTCCACCTCCCTTTTGGATTCCAATCAGAGTTCTACTAAGAATCCAGTTTGACTGGTCTTAGGCGCCCTCTAAGGAGGAATCCAGGGGTCTCTATTCCAACCAATCAGATTTAGATCTGATTTCACAAAGGGTTGTGATTGGTTGAGAGGAAGAGGAGTTGGATCACAAGAGGTCTATAAATAAGACCCTGCGCCCAACCCTAATCCTAAGTGAATTCAATAGAGATTTCCCACGCCCCAAGGCTGCCTCTCCCCTCCTTCTCCACGCCATAGTCTCTTCTCCCCTTGCTCTCCACGTCCAAAAGGTGTTTTGGACTTAGTTTGGTGCGATTCAGATCAAGGAAAGGCGATCAAAAGCAAGAAGGCTGCGCTGCTGCAAAAGGACGACTGCAGATCTTCAAAAGAGTTTTGAAGATCCTCCAGATCAGATCCAGATCTGATTTTTGGAGGTGTGATAGAGAAGAAGAGGATCTCCAGATCCAACCCGAGTGGATACCGGTAGAGGCCAGGCGCTTGCGTGGCTAAGATCCAGAACCTTCCGCTGCAATCAGGATCATCTACAGGGTAATAGGATTACCCAAATCAGGTAAATTGAATTTGATTTAATTTATCTTATTTTATTTTATTTATTAAAATAATAAGAATCAGATCTGAAACATATCAAGATCTAATTGAGATCAAGAGAAAATTTTTGAAATATATCTCTTGATCTAATCAGATCTAGACGAACCTGGACCGGGAAATCAGGATTTTCCTTCACATGTTACATACCTTTTCTAAGTTAAATTGTTGGATTTCTTTTAAGAAAAGAAAAGAATAAATATAATGTTACACTTGTTTTCAATTAAAAAGCTCTAATTTTTTAGCTTAAATCAAAAAAAAAATTTCTTGGTGGTATCAAATAGGTTTTTGGCTTTGGACATACCTTGTTTGGTATCATTTGTACTAACACATCTTGCCAAAGCTCTATCTCTCAAATATCTTGATAAGACCAAGATTTAAATATTTTCGAAAGGGGGAGAGTGAATATGAATTTGATATTGTATATGCTTACTTTTCATATTAAATATTTATGAAGTTTAAATTTGATACCCTCTTGAACTTGATTTGAAATTTTCTGAATTTGATATATTTATCTGAATTTTGATTGATTTTGATGATGTTTTTTATTTCTTCCCATAAGAATATATTTCTTAAGAAAAGGAGAGAATAAATTTTGAATTAAATGTTATGCTTGCTTCAAATCCTTGTTAAGCCAATTTTCTAAAAGATATTTTTTTAATCAAAAGGCAAGTTTTCAAAGGGAAGATGATTTATTTTTGACTCAAAATGTATTGATTTTGATGATAAATCTTTGATCCTTCCCATAAGCTTTTTGATGTTGTTAAAAAGAGGGAGAGGATTTGTTGACTATATGTTATGCTTGAGCTTATGATACATTTCATGTTAATGCCCGAAACATCTAAATTTAAGTTAAATAAGAGCCTTTATGAAGTATGCATTAATAATTGTGTATATTATCACTTCATAACTTATACTATCAAAGCTTTTGAAACACATTAATTTTATTTTTATACATATACTCAAAGTTTTGCCATCATCAAAAAGGGAAAGATTATTGACCTCATGATTGATTTTGATGACTACCAAACTTTGAGTATTTGAGTATTTAATCATATGTTTCATCAGTAGATGTAGATCTTTTCAGGTATTCAAAATGAAGAATTAATCTAAGAAAAGACCTATACAATAATCACCAAGTTAAGGGCTTCAAAAAAGTTAATTTTGAGTTTTAGGCTTAGAAGTGTCGACCCCAAAGCTAAAGGTGTCGACCCCTGCCCTGAAATGAAGCAAAAAAATCAAGATTTTAAAATTCAGAAAATCTAGGTGTCGACCCTAAGAGCAAAAGTGTCGACCCTAGCTTTTTAGCATGCACTGGCATGGACTGGCACGCAGAGAGGACAACCTCCAGGATGACCCCTATGCCAGAGGATGACCCCAGGGTCGATCTTTATTACACAGAATAGAAGATAGAGAGCAGAAATCCTTTATATCATAGGAGGTATCAACATCTAAAGAAAAAATATCGACATCGAAGGAAAAAATATCGATAGTTGAAGAAAAAGTTTTGACACCTGAGAAAAAGTATCGACACCTAAAGAAAAAGTGTTGACCCTAAGCACGGGATAGAGCATAATGGCCAATTTTCTGCACTTCTCCAATGGGCCATTTTCCACTCTAATGGCTAGTCCAAGCTTGCTAATGGCTAAAACTCACTTAAAAGTCACTCCTAAGTATAAAAATAGTTAGAAAAATATTTTGGATTAAGAGATTAAAGATTGAAGAAAGAAAATCATTCAAGAAGAGTGTGTTACATTGAATATTCAATAAAAAAAGAAAAGAGAGAGAGATTGAAGCTTAAAATTTAGAGGGCCTTCAAGAATCATCTTTCACAATACTTCAAGTAATCTCTCAGCACCATTTGAAGAGAAGAGAAGCTACCAAAGAGTATTCATTCAGCCTCTTCTTCGCACACCAAAAAGAGTTCCTTTTGTTTTCCAATCTTGTGCTGCATTTTTATATTTGTATTTTTTGTTTCTTTACAAGTTTCTTTGAAAAAAGAAACTTGGGATGTAGGCTAATCCAAGCCAATAATTTAATGGTGTAAAGATTATAGTTGGTGCTCCTTGTTTAAAACCAACTGGGTTGATAGTGAACCTGAGGAAACTATTAGTGTAGGATTGTGATTAGTGAGCCTGGCAAAATCAACTCAATTTATTTATGATCCTGGGTTAAAATAAATGTACTATAATCTAGGATTATAGTAAAATTCTTAAGAGGATCTTGGGGAGTAGATGTAGGTACAGGGTTGCACCGAACTACTATTAAATCTTCATGTATTTGTATTGTGTTTTTGCATTTCTTGCTTTACTAATTTACATTATCTAGTTGCTTTTGATTTCGCTACTACACTTAGCTTATTCATCACAAACACTCAAGTTCTTTTAATTAGAAGCGCATACTTACTTTAGAGTCTAATTTGGCTAAAATTTTATAAACTCAATTCATCCTCTCTCTTGGGTTCTTATGTTTGGGCAACAGCTTAAATTGTATAACTTACTTTACTATAACCTCCCATCTAATAACAATACTTAGTAGATCAATTTAAATCTAGTTTGTAGCTTAGGAACCTTACATCAAATGATTAAAATACTGCCGCCAGCCAAAACAAGTTCTTCTTTTCCTAATTTTAGCAACTTCCTCCTCAATCCAATTTATCACTCAATTCTCTTTTTACCAACTAATTTCTCTTTGATTTTCATCTAAGAAGCTACCTCTCCCAGCTCTCTTCTCTCCCCTAACCCTTCTGTTTAACATAAGATCTCAGAATAATAAATAAAAGGAACCTATGGCCTTTATTTTAGAATTTGCTAGGTGTCACCCCATCAAGAAGCCAACACACCTCTCCCTCTCTCTTCTAATTACGTGGCACAACCCAAGGAAGCCACCTATTAAGTTATTTCCAAAAGAATCTATTTAAAAGCTCCCTTTTAAAATCTCATGGCAAGCATCACTTTTCTATTCCTGTTGATCGAGCTGGCTCGACTCCAAATTGGGCTAGCTTGAGGGTTAGCCAGGTCAGCTCGAATCCAAATCGTGCTGGCTCTTTCAGGAAGATAGAACACTCATTTCTTTTGCCTGAGATTTAGATTAGCTCGATTTAAATTTGGGTCAGCTCGGATACTCATACTCTTCAAAATTTTAGTTCTAACCATACTACGTGCTCAATACTCTTCTTATTTATATTTTTTTATTTTAAGTTAATGTCCATTAACTTTAAAATATAAATATAAATAAGAAAATACCTCCCATTTGGATTCAATAAAAATATCAGAAAAATTAAAATCCTTAAGAATCAGGTACCAAAACTTGGGTCCTAGTTCAAATTTTTTGAAACCCAAAATTTTTAAAATTTTCTTTCCTCAGAATGAATAGGTTAAAGGATCTCAAAATCCACTAAAAATCACTTGGTAACTCACCAACATCTAAAGATCAATTACCACCAATTTTGGTCTCAAGAAAATATATATTTTATATAGCTCTCTAGATAGGTACTATTTTCAGACTTAGAAAATTTTCAAAACTCACAATGGTAGATAGTCATAATTTATACTTAAAACTATTTTATGCTCATAAATCACCAAAATTCAACTCCAGTGTTATTATTTTAAATCTCTTTTTCCAATCATTATTCTTTTAAATCAATAAATTAAATTTTAATGCTTCATCACTACTACTTAATATATGCTTATATACTCAAGCTTATGATACATAAATTGCTATACCACACATACTTAAATAAAAATCTTTTAATTCACCATTTTGCTGGTCTGGGATGTTATAGAATCGGCCACGGTATGTTACTTAAAATTTTTGTAATAGATTGCACTATCATTCTGGGTAAAAATATATCTCGACTTGCTCTTGCTATCATCATGATCCGATTGAAAATTGGAATCAGTGCATCCAACGAGTTTCAACTTAGATTTTCTATAAATAAGCCATTGATCCTTAGTATTTCTTAAATACTTAAGGATGGTTTTTGCAACATTCCAATGATTCTTACTTGGATCAAATTTATATTTACTCACTATCCTTAGTGAATATGCCACATATGGTCTCGTATATATCATGGCATATATTATAGAACCGACTACTGAGGCATATGAAATTCTACTCATACGCTCTCTCTCTTGAGGGGTTATCAGATAATCCTTCTTTGAGAGAAAAATTTCATGGCCTATCAATAGATAGTCCTTCTTGAAATTTTTCTTGCTGAACCATTTTAGCACAGTATCTATGTATGTGGATTGAGAGAGCCCAAGCAGCCTCTTAAAGATAGATCTTCATCCCTAGGATATAGGAAGCTTCTCCCAAATCCTTTATTAAGAACTATGATGATAGCCATACTTTTATTTCCTATAATACAGGGATGTCATTCTCGATTAAGAGAATATTAGCCACATAAAGAATAAAAAATATGATAATTAGACATTAATCCACTTATATTTATAGGATTTTTCTCCATTCTTAAAGATGCCATGTGTTTTGATCATCTTATCAAAATGCATATTCTAACTCCAAGATGCCTGCTTCAATCCATAAAAGGATCTCTAAAACTTATATACCTTAGACTCATCTATGGATGTAAACTCTTTAGGCTGTATTATATACACCTCTTCATCCAACTCTTCATTTAAAAAACTTATCTTCATATTTATTTACCAAATTTTAAGGTCCAGATGTGCTGTTATTGCAAGCATGATTCGAATGAACTTGAGTATTATCAAAGAAGAAAATATCTCATCATAGTCTATACCATAACACTGATGGATAGCCTTTGACAACTAGATGGGCTTTGTAGGTCTTCACCTTTCCATCTATGCCTCTTTTTCTTTTGAAGATCCACTTACATCCTATGGATTTTACTCCTTCAGATGGATCAACTAGTGTCCATACATCATTGACATTCATGAACTCCATTTCAAACTTTATGGCTTTCAACCATTTTTCAGAGTCAGATCTCTGCATTGCATTTATATAAGTGATCGAATTCTCATCGTTCTCATCGAGCTCAACAAGATCACCATCTCAAATCAAGAAACCATAGTATCTATCTAGCTAATGTGATACTCTACCAGATCACCATAAGAGTGGCTTTACATTGATCTCTAGATTTGATCTAATCAAATTCAGTTCAGGTTCAGTGATATGTGTCGGTTCTTCTACTTGTCAAACTTTCTCAAGTTCAATCTTAGAGATATTTGTTCCTTCCCCAAGGAGCTCCTTTTTCAAAAAGATTTTTCTATTGCTGATGAACACCTTTTGTTCATCAGCATGCTCGAAGAAATACCCCTTAGTCTCTTTTGGGTACCCAATAAATAAATACTTATTAGACCTAGGTCCGAGCTTGTTTGTTTTTAAATATTTGACATAAGCAGGATAACCCCAGACCCTAAAGTGTGAGAGTACCGGCTTACATCTAGTCTATATCTCATATGATGTCTTACTTATAGACTTACTCAAAATTCTATTCAATAAGTAATAAGCTGACTCTAGTGCATATCCCTGAAAGAAGATTGGAAAACTTGCAAAGCCCATCATGAACTGAACCATATCTAACAGGGTTCGATTCCTTCTTTCAAACACCCCATTGTGTTGTGGCATCTTAGGAGGGGTTCAGTGGAAAAGAATTTTATTCTCTTCTAGATATATCAAAAATTTATTAGTAAGATATTCTCCTCCTCGATCTAATCAAAGAATTTTAATACTCTTACTAATTTATTTTTTCACCTCATTATAGAATTATTTGATCATTTCAAATGATTCAGACTTATGTTTCATAAGGTAGATGTATCCATACCTAGATAGGTCATCTATGAATGTAATGAAGTAATAATATTAAGCTCTAGCACTCATGTTCATAGGTCCACATACATCAATATGTATTAGACCAAGAAGTTCATTGGCTTGCTTACCTTTTTTCATAAAAAGTGACTTGGTTATTTTTACTAGAAGATAGGATTCATAGGTTGGTAGTGATTATAATCACTTACTTCAAGGATATCCTCTTGAGTTAACTTGTTTAACCTATTTTTATTAATATGGTCTAGCATATAGTGCCAAAGATAAATATCCAAGACATTATCTATCCTAAGGTGATTGCTAGATGTGTATAGTACACTAATAGGATGTGATATTATATAAATATCATTGTTCAATTATCTATTATTCACAGTAACACCATTCATAATAATATCACAATGATTATTCTTTATTGAAAATTTATAATTGTTCATGGCCAATTGGCCTATAAAAATAACATTTAATAAGATGCTTAGAAAAAAATGATAATCACTAAAAATAATGATATTCAATTTAAATACAAGCTTGATAATCCCTAAAACTGCCACTGGAACTGATCTTCCATCTCCAATATTTAGAAATATCTCACCATCTTCAAATCTCTTACTAATTTAAACTCCCTACAATGAATTGCAAATATTAATGGAGCTTTCGGTATCTAATACTCAGGTAGTAGAATCACAAATAGAGAAGTTACAAGATATTATCATATAATTATCTTGTCCAACAACAACTTGCTTTTTTTCTTATTTGGCCTGTTCGGATCCAGTGAGGCAATATATAGAGGATAATTTCTCTTCCAGTGCTCTAGCTTCTTGAAGTAGAAGCATTCTGCCTAACTCTAGTTGGACTTGGGTTTCTTGGACTGACTGAGTTTGGATACCCCAGCACTTTGCACCTTCTTGTTCTTTCTTTTTTCTTTTTCCCTTTTCAAAGGGGCGATACCTAGAAGAAGATCCTCCCACTAAATTCACCATCTTCTTAAGGAGCTAGTGATTCTTTTCAAAGATTTGTAGCAACCTCAGCAAATCATGGTAGTTTACTATAAGCTTCATCATTTTATAATGACTAAGAAAAGGAAGGTGGGATTTTGGCAGAGAGTTTAGAACATATCTTTTCCAAGCTGCACCTACATGAAAAAATTGAGCTTGCTCATGTGCTCGATCATCTTGATCATTTACAATACATGATCTATGACCGATGCCCCTTCTTTTATTTGAGCATTGAAGATGGCATAATTAGTCTTATACCTCTCAACATCATTAAGCATGCCAAAGGATTCATTCAATACTTGCAACATCTTCTATGGAGGAGCATCCTCAAACTTGCGGCTGAACTCACCATTCATGGCCGCCCATATTATGCAATGGATCATGGTTCTGTTATTGAGCTACTTCAAGTAAGTATCTTGGATTACACCATAGGCATTCGGATAGACTCCTCAGGTGCTAGATCTATTATCACATACAGGATCCATTTGTGCTCTAGGACTATCTTAAGTTTTCAATACCAACTATCAAAATTGGGTCCCATCAATTTATCACTATCCAATAGTGATCGAAATGACAAAGAAGTAGCCATATCTAAAAGGAAAATAAGAACCTAATTAAAATATGAATCATTCAATCTTACAGACATGGACTTTACTCTAAAGGTTCTTCCACTATTTTATATAAATTGATAGCCTCTACCTCTAATTCAAAAAATTATAGTAATTTCTCAGTGAGTACTAGAATCCACACAGACTGCACACGAGCTTGATTTTGGTCGGCCAACACATGTACATCTATGGGTAGGTTCTTAACCAATTATTTTTTAAAATAATTTTTAGTAATTAATTTTATTCAGGTTCTTTTTCAGTAGGCTTGGCCTCCACTAAAAGGTCTGGTTAGGTCCAACCATTAATATGACCACACTTAGTGCATCTAACCAACAAATGATCGGTCCCAACTTTAGCTGGCCAACCAATCACCTATCAGAGAGATACAACTGAGTTATTACATAATGAATGACATTTCCAATAGCAGATAAGCACCAGGCATTTACGCCTCTAATGATCAGCAAACTATTGGATCCATTACCATTCATCTTAATAGAAGGCTATGATTTTGTTATCTCCATAATATTTTTATTTTATGGACTTAATAATTTAGAAAATTTAATTAATTATTTTAAAAGAGAAGAAAAAAGATTAATCAGTAGTTAATAATCCTTCCACTGACTTCACCAAGTCATAAAGAGGACTAATGACCAAGCTGGTTCAGAGGCACCTAAATTAGTTATATTGATTAACCTTAATAGTATGGATCAGCTCGAATTACTAAGTGATCTAATCAAAACTTAATCTACCAAATTGGCTAGATAAGTAAGATCAGTGGGAGAGATATGCCATTAACTCACCATAGACTCAATCTAGATGAGTAGTTTTCAATTAAAGACCACCGATCAAGACTGCTTAACTTATCTTAGACACCAACTAGTTAATTAGTTTTGATTTGATTAGCCTAATAATTTAGGCTTTGGCCATTAAGCCATAATTAGGTCCATTTGGTAAATCAAAATAATGGACTTGATCAATTAATGACCAAGCTAGTTTCGAGGCACCTAAATCAGTTATACTAATTAACCTTAACGGCATGGGTCAGCTCGAATTACTAAGTGATCTAATCAAAATGTAATCCACCAAATTGGCCAAGTAAATGAGATCAGTGGAAGGAATATGCCATTAACTCACCATAGACTCAATCTAGATGAGTAGCTCCTAATTAAAGACTACTGATCAAGATTTTCGAACTTATCTTAGACACTAACTAATTAATTAGTTTCGATTTGATCAGTCTAATAATTTGGGCTTCGACCATTGAGCCATAATTAGTCCATTTGGTAAATCAAAATAATAGACTTAATCAACTATAATTATTGAATTGATCTAAACAGAAGAATTGACCTAATCTTAATTAACTTTTAAATAGATTTGATCAATTTCTTAACTTAGTCCATTATCCATATGATTTCTACCCTTAGATCTAACCCAATTAAAAGACCTGATTTGAGCTAACCCATACACCCCATATTTTATGCAATGTCATTAGATCTTAAATTCATAATTCTAGATCTAAAGATTCAACTCTTAATTCTCAATTAAGTGTATAAATAAAATAATTTTATTTATTGCATGAAACATATATTTATTTTTCTATTCAGAAAAATAGAGTCAACCTCTCCCTAGAAGAAGTCAACCCATCACAGTGGGTCGACCCATGCAGAAAGCATAGAAAAATTGCCTGGATAAAACAAGTTGACCCAAATAGAAAGGAGTCGACTTGCTAGGGGAAGGAGTCCACTCCAATAGAAAATGAGTCAACCCTTACAGGCGTGCCAACAATTGTTGCAGAATTTTAGACTTTCTGATTTTTATATGAATAGCAATAAAATCAATCATAAATTCTTTTTAGATCTCATTTAAACTTATTTATGATTCTAGATTTTGTGTAGACTCTTTGAGGGTCCATGCCTACTTTGTTGGCATTCGGTTCATAGTGGACCTCATGCTTTCCTAATGTTAAGATGATGTTAGGGCTTGGGGGAAGTGGGCTGGAGTGGGCCTTATTTGCATTGTGGGCTACATCAAAGAGGGCTGGGCTATGCTAAATGTGGGCCAGCTAACAGGCACGCCGGCTGAGCTGGCTAAGCTAGCTAAGCCGAGCGAGCCAGCTTAAGCCGATTTTTTTATTTAGTCTTTCAACCTTTGTATCTCTTCCATTTTAGCTTCGATTTGCATGAAATTTGATTCGTTAGAATTCATAAATCAAGCTCTTCACATTGATAGGATTCATTCCTACAAAATATCAATAAAAAAATATCAATTTATTTAAATAAATATTAAATATTATATTATTTAATATTTTTATTTAAAAATTTATGATAATTATCATACCTGTAACTTAAATTTTACTCATCCTTGAGTAAAAAGGAAAAAATTAGAAACATGTGCCAACTTGATAAGATAATAAAAGATTCTTCGGATCATCCTAAAGTCAGTTGATATCTAGTTAGAGATTTAAGAAATACGTCATCGAATTATTAATTTCATCCCAAATAGTGGTTAAGTGAAGAACATAAGATTTTAAAGTTTTCCTTTGATCAATTCTCCATCTTTATTCTTTAAATTCTTTATCTTTAGTATGGACTAGAGCTATTTTTTTTTAATAGCTAGTGTAATGTTTTAACCTCTTAAGCTTTCTATCTAATCCTTGTAGTGAGTTTTGAATCAATGACTTCCAAACTAGTTGGCTTTAGGGCATTAGATGTAGAACACCCTTCGGGCTTACTAAATTGAGTCAAATAGATTACAAGTTAAAACTAACGTATAACAAGATTCTTCATATTATCCATTTTTTTATGTGAATAACATTGCTTATTTAGGCAATGAGATCCGATTACTCGATGGAAGATCAATGTTTAGAACTTGCTCTTTATTATTTTTTTCTTTCAATTATTATTTTTTTAAAAATTTTTTTTGCTTATACCCACATAAAGTTGATTCTTTATCGAATATAGACTAGAAGAAGATTTTAGAATCACTTAAAAATTTTTCTATTCTAGACCTGACAATTTATTAGATTTTCTTAATAATTTGGTCCTTAGTGTTTCAAAAATTTTCTGGATCATTAATCAATTATCGATTAAAATACCTAAAAAACTTTAAATCAGTACGAAATCGGTATATAAGACTAATTATTACTATACTTAAGGACTTAAAAATTTTATTTATCTTTTCCCTCCAACTTAATTTTCATTATCCTTAATGGAGGAAAAAAATAAAGTACGATAAATGACAAGAAGATAACAAGGAAAGAGTTCACCTAACTTAATATGGTTCTCATTTTGACCTGGGCTTTATTTGTTCTTCGTTTAGCATGGGTTTGTAGTTCTCCTCCCAACTTAATCCTGAAAGAAAGGTAAACTAAAAAAAAAAATAGAGCAAAAGTTGGGTTACCTTTTGGTAAAAGCTAAGTTTAACATCTTCAGTCAAAACCGATGGAGTTTTAGATATAATAAATTTTTGCACATCCTTCAAGTTTCCAAAAAGATAAGGCCAATTAAGAGGTGTTGGTATAGAAATCTGTGAGGACACTAGAGGTAGTTAGAGTTGGGAAGGCGAGGCCACCGATAGGACTTGCAAAACAAAGTCTAAATTGGAGGTGGATAGCTCTAGTAGGATCCTCCAATGCTCAAGTTAGTTCTTTGGCCAATTGGAATGGAGTACTCAGAAAATAGTGAAGCAAAGTAATAAGGAGGAAAGAGAGCTTAGAGAAAAATATATCTAGAGGGTCTCTTTTATTAATGGAGCATGTAATAAGCTAATCGTGACAGCCATAACTATCTGATAGTGGATTGCTGAGGCCATGTGGAGTTTGTTATGGAGAGTGGGCTGTCATTTATCATGACTTGCAGATAGTTGAGATCCATTTGATGAAGCTTAGATAGAGATTGGGGATCTCTATGCCTGCTGGCTGATTACAAGTGTTGGCGAGTTGGGCTCAGGATTGGCCGACCGAGCTTGAGAGTCAATCAGTGTATAGTGAACTAGCATCTGGTTGAAGTCCATCGAAGTGGTCTTCTTATGGCTTTAAGAAATTCAGCCATATTCTAGGTCATCTGTAGGTGGGCCTTTTTTGATTGAGTCCGACTGGAGGTAGCATGACTGGAAGAGTCATTCGAAAGGAGCGTGGTTGAAGGAGTCCATCCGAAATGAGCGAGGTTGAAGGAGTCCATCTGAAAGGAGTACAACAGAAGGAGTACATCTAGAAGAAGCACTATTGAAGTCCATCCGAAAGGAGCATGACTGAAGGAGTACATCCGAAAGGAGCGCTACTGAAGGAGTCCATCCGAAAGGAGCACGGCTAAAGGAGCACATTCGGAAGAAGCACTGCTGAAAGAGTCCATCCGTAAGAAGCGCTGCTGAAAGAGTCCGTCCGAAAGGAGCGCTGCTAAAAGAGTCCATCCAAAAGGAGCATGGCTAAAGGAGTCTATTCGAAAAGAGCATCACTGAAGGAGTCCATCGTTTATAATATGCAACTTCATCCATCTTCAAAATTCATCACCGATCAAGGTCGGGGAAACTAGGCTTTGGCCTTGCCACTCATTCTAAGTCAAAAAGTAGGGTTAGAAAAATAATAGTTCTCCTTTACTATCCTAGATCATCTGGCCAGACTCTAATATGCTTTCAACAAGTTTTGCAACATGGATCTGTTGTTGAGAAGATTGGCAAATTCTCACAGAATGGAGGTTGGCGGCCAAGGACTTCAATAGGGGTTATTTTACCCGTAACACTTGTCCTCCAACTCTCGAGTTCGAAATTTAGATGAAGAGAGTACAAAAACCACTAACGTTGAAGTCTTTCGATGCCGGTCTTGTTCTTGCTCTTAAAAAATGAATCAATTTGGCTATTTTTGAATTGGCACTAGAGTTTTTAATGCTAGATGACCTGAAGGAACGAAATCCTTTGAAAACTGACCTCGCACAAAGCTTTGTATTACGGTGCAATTATTACCCTGACAAGTGTTCAGGTGAGTAGGGCACGTGGTAGGCTGGGATCGGCTAAGGAGAGTCTGTAATCATAACTTCTTCTAATTTTGTATGCCTATTTGAGTCCTTCTTGTTTCCCTTTCCAGCTCTTCACCTCTGTCCAAGTCTTCCTTCTTCCTTCCTTCATTCTTCTTCATCTCCTAATGTTCCATCCTTTCCATCAAACTTTCAGCCATCAACAATTGATTCCTGCTCTCTCGACCATCTTGTCTTATTTCTTCTCATTCACAACCCTTCCAACGGTCGAAGTCCCTCTTGGCTGCATCTCATCTTTTCGGTCATCTCCTTATCAATTTAGGTTAGTCCTCCATCGCTCTCTCTTCTTTCTTTTTGTTTTTCAATCTTTTAGTCTTCTGTATAAGTTTTGCTATTCTTTCCATAAGGTTTTATAACCTTTTTCTCACCACTTTTCCAAAGATTTTTAAGTTTTCTTTGATTTAAATGTCTTCCAAAATTTCATGATCATCTAGTTAATCTTTCCAAAACCCTAACTCCAAAAAAAAGACCGAACTTAGGAATGTACTCCAACTGAACTTCATACCCAAAATCATTCCATGTTCCTTATCCCCTGACGATCTTTCCTCAATTAGAATCTAGTATGGAATCCTATCTGAGTATGAATTAGAACTTCCTGGACCAAATGACCGAGCTTGTTCCCCTCCTCTAGGCTATTTTTGTTTGTATTTAGAGGCTTTTCATGCGAAACTTAAACTTCCTCTCCCTTCTTTCGTAATTGCCCTCTTTTGCTTTTTAGACATTTTCTTTGCCTCCATAGTGCCAAACTTCTTTAGATTCATTATTGGCTTTCTCTTCCTTTGTCTCTCCACTGAAGTTCATCCAACCATTTTCTTATTTCGAAACTACTATACTTTTAAGCGTCATCCTTCTACGAAGGACTAGTGGTATTTTTAGCCTCATTTTGGCATGAAAGTTTTGCTGAAAGGAGCTTCTTCTTTGTGTCCTACCCAATCCTAAAGTTAGAGCTTCCCCGTTAGGGTCTTCTTAGAAAGTCAGTTTGCCGAGCTCCTGGGTTAGATAAGCAAGATCTTGACTCCTACAATAAATTGAAGAATTACAAAATTTCACCACTGTCCGAACTTCTCTACGAGCAACTTCTATTCAACTTTTGCCTTAGCCCTCTCAATTCTGCTGGTATATCTTTGCATTAAACAAGTTTCCTTCTAGTATATTTTTTTTTTTTGATTGTGTCCCCTTCTTTATTGAAGAGATGGATGCTAAGATAGTTGAAATGCTTGCTAAGGGGCTTTAGGCACACAAGAGAAAAGGAAAAGCACCCATTGAGGTTTTAAACAAGGCAACGATCGAAATCCCAAGCTCTGCAGCACCCGTCGATGCCATCGCTGCTCCTGAGCTCGCTGGCGGTGATGAGGTTGTTCTGGCTACCAAGGTTGGCACTACTAATGGGGCTGCAGTGCCTTCGACATCTTCAAGCTCTTCTATTGAAGTTCAAGTTCTAGAGCTTCCTGCGGGAGGAGAAAAGAGAGAAAAAAGAAAGGAGAAAAACAAGCCGGTCACCTAAAGGTTCGGTGCAAAGCTCATCCCAGTAAGCCCAATGATGGCGACGAAGACTTAGAAGATAATCCCTTCTACAACAATGATGTCATCAAGGATTTGGTCAATATATTCGCTCTACCCAAGGTGGTAGATAAGATCGTCGATTTTGATTATGAGCAGCACACTTGGAATTCCCTCGGGACCTTCCTTGAGGTAATTACCTTATCTTTTTCTTTTTTATTTCTTATGTGCACCCAACCCAACTTATTCCTTATAGTCGGATTATTAATTGCTTGCTCACATTAAAATGGTGAACTGCTTGAGGTCAGAAGCATTGAAGGCTCAGGAGGATCACCAAGCTAAGGTCAGCCACCTCTAGGAAGAGAGCCATCAAAGTTGACCGCCTCATAAGGAAGAAGGTTGTCGAGGTTGGAGTTCTTCAGGAGATGCACAAGAAGAAAAAGCAAACATCATCAGAGCTGAAGATTGCTTTGGCTTTGGAAGAGGAGAGGAGGAAGAAGGTTGAAGTCGAGATCGCCGAACTGAAGGAGCGGGTTTTAAGGCAGATCTCAAAGGCGAAGGCCCAGGCAGTAAAGGAATTCAAGCTCTTCTCTAAGATGAGGAACTCGAATATCAAGTTCAACCGAGAAGCCTTCATCAAGGGGTTCAAGCTCTACAAGGATAGGATAGCTAACAAGTTTTTCAAGCTCAACTTCAGCTTCCTGATCGAAGGAGCTCCAAATGAAGAGATAGGACCATCTACTGCCGCAGCCGACCTCTCTCCTGCCGAGTGATAAGTACCATAAATTTATCAATAAAAATATTAATTTATTAATTAATTTATATTAATTATTAAGAATTAATGACCAATTTATATATATTTTTGACAAATTCATATTTTTATTAATTAAAAATTAATTAAAAAATAATAAAAATTAAAAAATTAAATTTTATTATTAATAGAAAGAGCTTATTTTTTTAATCATAATGAAATAAGTTTGAAGCAAAACAGAACTAAACGAAAAAGATATGAATTTTTAAAGATAAAAAAAAAATTAAATAAAAAAAGAAAAATGGCTCAGCTGGCTCCGCAAGTCCAGCCATCAAGCCAAGCCAAGCCGACAAAGGAGGCGCGTCCAAATACGCCAAGCCAAGCTGACTCAATCATTAAAGCCATCAACTGATCCATGATCCAATTATGGACCGCTAGCTCAGCAGAAATTGGTGAATCACAGAGGAACACGTGATGGACCTAGACCCTTAAGGGTTCATAGAAAATCTATCGTGGCTCATAGGGCATTTTAGACTTTTCACTCAATGATAGGAGGCACTAATTGGTTATGGTGTATGGTGCAGTCGGTCCATGCGGTCCATGGGAATAGTAAAGGCACGATCGGATGGATCCGATTGATTGCGGTCAAGATCGGAAGGTGGTGGTTATTTCCAGGTTTGATTCGAATTCCATCAATGATCTGGTGCAATCCAATGACCAAAAAATCAACCGATGGAGATCCAACAGTCCAGGAAGCTCCTGACTTGATTAAAACATTCAGAACTCGATCTGATGGCTAGATTTTCTCCTGATTAGCATGATCAATGGTCAGAATTTAATCCGACCTGATCTGAGTCGATAGGCATCCAATTTTGATGATTTTTGATTTGTTGGATTTCTATTGAATGACTAGATTTCATTCAGAGTAGTAGAATTCAATTAGGACCTTTTCAATATGATTTTTACTTAGATTTCTCCATATTTTGATGATCAAAGACCCTTAAGTTCCATATTGCCTAAAGAGAAACTCTCACACCCTTCCTAGCTCATATTCATATATTAGACCGAGGCCGTCCGAGATTCGTGTCTTCGATTAAGGTAACGCTTGTGTATAGGGTGAAGCCGAGACGTTTGGGTTTAAACTGCTTCGAGGCAATGATGTCGAGAGGAAAAGCTAGACCTCTACACCATTTTTCCACCCATGCCAATCTAAGATAAGAGATCAAGCGTATTTTTTCTATTTTAATATTTTTAATTTAAAATTATTTAAGTATTTTTTAATCTTTAATTAATTTTCTTCATAGTTCTTACATTCATGCTCTATTTTATTATAATTTAATTTCTATATTTTAATTATCGCTCTTTATTTTATTGCAAGTAGATGCTAAGATCTAACTAGTAGATCTTAGTACCAAGTTTTAATTTTTACACCCTTTAATTTTTGCTTTCTAACTTTACTTTTAGTTTCAAAATATTTTTGTTTTTCTTTTCAAAAATCAAAGATTTCAAATCTAAAAACACTACCTTCCTTATGAATTTGACCCGACTCACTGCTATCTACGTATTTTTAATTATTTTAAGAAGTCAGATTAAACTGATAAACACAGTGTCTTAACGATAACATTGCATTTCTATCAAGTTTTTGGCGTCGTTGCCATGGAAGGCACGGACATTAAGTTTTTGAACTCTTTGATTTTTTTATAAATAAATTATAAATAAAATTTGTAATTTCTTATAAATATTGTTTGCTAACTTTTTTTTTATTTTGCAGAGAAAAAGATTAAAGAACAAAAAGAACTAGGAGTTGTGTTTGGTGAGATCAATCCTAACTCTAATCCTCTTTCCTTTTTATTTATTTATTTATTACTTTATTTTTAAATTAATTTAAAAAATATTTATTTAAACCTAATTAAAAGCCTCATGATAAGATTAGAAACCCTAACTGTTTAGAGCATGCATCATATTAGTTTTATTTTTATTTTATTTGGTGATCATGGAGACAAGGTAAGCTCTTAAGTTTAATCAATTTCATGCATCTAACTTAGTTACATAGAATACCTTACACCATACTGAATTGGATGTGCATATTCACTCTTTAAATCAAATTAAGGGCAATACCTAATTAAATTTAAGATAAGGTGGGGATTTGATCATCCTTCTAGCCATAAAATAACCAATCAGCACTGCATTGACCTAACCTTTAATTTTAAAATCAATTAGAAATCAAGCCCTAGAACTCAAGTTTAATAAGGACAAGAAAATTCTAAGAGTTGAACCAGGTTAGGGTTAGTCAATTTGACTGGTGTCTAAAAAAGTGGTTCAGGGATAACTGGGCCCGAAAAAGAGGTTTCTAATGGTCTATAGCTTACTGACCAAGAATATTGATATCTAAGGCACAGCAACGAGGAAATCCCACAACCTTTCACTACCTTGCCAGGAATGACTGATGGCCTACACTTGGAGGACTATGAAGGGACCTTGGTAGTTAGGAGCGCTAGAAGTCTAAGTGTTAGACTGATAGTGCCACTAGAAGCGCACTATGGCTGACCACTTCGTACATACAACTCTAAGGGGCAAATTGTCAATTTTGACTATAATCAATAAAATGGTTATTTTCTATCACACCTGTGTATTTAGTGTCTGTGATACATCCTTTGAGTTAATGGTAATGATAATTCATATTTTCAAGAGTTGAAAATTTAAGACATGAATAATCATTATTAACTCATAAACAGCTCCCGACCACAGGATCATCACGAGGATGGTGATTGATCCGGAAGGTTGGTGTACGATCACTTCTCTTTAGTAGATGAGTCTTGAGTCTATGGTGTGGAGACACTGGAGCGAAAGTATAGGTACTCGTTAGAGAAACGAGGGCACTGAGCGTGACCACCTCGAGTAGTCATTAGGAAGTCTACCTTCTCGTCAATGACTGACTCGATGCTGCAGTAGTGTGTCTGGTTCTTTGACCTGAGATGCATCGGCAGTTCACCTTGAGGGTGTTATAGTTTGACTACACTATTACTCGGTCTCCTAGCCATATGAAACCCTGAGGTGTATGTTGGCTATATCATGTTCATTGTAGGAACTGAATTGCATCAAGATGGGATCTATCTACCTCGGTGGTAGAGGAGCAGCCCTATGATAATCATGAGAATCAAGTCCTGAAGCCCATGGCCATGGTAGAGTGAAATAATAGAAAGAGTTTCTATTTAGGTTTTCACATTGGACTCGAATCGAATGATTATATCATATGACAGAGACTAGGGTTTGATGAGTTTACCTTAACCCTAATCTGATCGGGGCTCAAGATAGAAGAACTTAATCACACAGGTAGCTGCACCAAGAGGTTCGCATTCAGCTCTGATGGGTTGCCACCATATACTGCTAGGTGTCACCGGATGGATTTTGGGAAGCAATTAGAATGATTTAGATGATCGATCATTCTAGCTGTTCGAATCAGAAGAGTTCTGATCCATCGAAAGGAGTTTCGATGATGTCGATGATAGAGATCATGACATATCCCATTACCATACAGAACTGAACCTAACTGGGTCACACAAACAAGGGTTTGAATCTGGTGATCATCAATTGAACTGATCTAGTTCAATTGATCTGAATGAGATTCAATTAGGTTCAAGGAAATCGTGCTAGCACTCGATTGAACCTAACGTTTTCCTTTTGCTATCACAAATAAGTTGTCCTGACTGAGCCAAAGGAGTTTGTGCTCAATCAGAGGCCTTCATATGGTCTAACTGGAGGTTGTCCAAGTTAGAGAAGGTTGTCTTATTTTATAAGACATGACCTGCCATTTTTGGTCACCTGCCATTTTTGGTCCTTTGACTTTGGTCAAAAGTTGACCTTTGACTGGTCAAATGTTGACCATAGACACTTTGACTTTTGTCCACGTGTCACGCACCTATTGGAGAACTGGTGGGGGCCTGTCCCCCTACCAGAACCTGGCAAGGAGGAGGGCGCACGCCACCCTAGGCGTGCGCCCAAGTTGGAGGCGCCTTGGAGTCCTTGTTGGACAAGGACTCCACCTCCCTTTTGGATTCCAATCAGAGTTCTACTAAGAATCCAATTTGACTGGTCTTAGGCACCCTCTAAGGAGGAATCCAGGGGACTCTATTCCAACCAATCAGATTTAGATCTGATTTCACAAAGGGTTGTGATTGGTTGAGAGGAAGAGGAGTTGGATCACGCTTAGTTTATAAATAAGACCCCGCGCCCAACTCAGATTTTAAATGAAATTAGAATAGAGATTTCCCACACCCCAAGGCTGCCTCTCCCCTCTTCCTCCTCGCCTAAACTTCTCCTCCTTCTCCTTTCGACGTCCAAAAGAGTTTTGGATTTAGGTTGGTGCGTTCTATATCAAAAGAAAGGCGATCAAAAGAAGAAGGCTGCACTGCTGCAAAGGACGACTGCTGATCTTCAAAAGGAGTTTTGAAGATCCTCCAGATCAGATCCAGATCTGATTTTTGGAGACGTGATAGAGAAGAAGAGGATCTCCAGATCCAACCCGAGTGGATACCGGTAGAGGCCAGGTGCTTGTGTGGCTAGATCCAGAACCTTCCGCTGCAATCAGGATCATCTACAGGGTAATAGGATTACCCAAATCAGGTAAATTAAATTTGATTTAATTTATCTTATTTTATTTTATTTATTAAAATAATAAGAATCAGATCTGAAACATATCAAGATCTGATTGGGATCAAGAAAAAAATTTTTGAAATATATCTCTTGATTTGATCAGATCTGGACGAACCTGGACCGAGAAATCAGGATTTCCCTTCAGGTACCCCCATAAGTCCATCATGTAAGCTTGACAAAAATGAAGAAGGTAAACGTGTTGATTCAAAGATTTATAGAGGCATGATAGGTTTGTTATTGTATTTAACTGCTAGTAGACTAGATATCATATTTAGTATTTGTTTATATGCACGATTTTAATTTAATCCAAAAGAATCTCATTTAAATGCTGTAAAAAAAATATTTAAATATCTAAAAAGAACTTCAATCCATAGGTTTATGGATACTCTAAGAATTCCATCAATCGATTTAATTGGAATATTTCAAGATGCAGACTTTGCTGGATGTAAGATTAGACAGAAAAGAGCACTAGTGGAACTTGCCCCAATTTCTAAGATAGTTAACTTAATGTCTTGATTTAGTAAGAAGTAAAATTCGATAGTATTGTCTATGGCTGAGGTTGAATACATTACAGCCAAAAATTACTATGCATAAATCTTATGGATTAAGCAACAACTTGAGGACTTTGGCATTAAACTCCCATAAGATGTGATAATACTAGTACCATAAATCTAACTAAGAATCCAATCCAACACTCTAGATCAAAACACATTGAAATAAGACATCATTTCATAAGAGAGCATCTTCAAAATAATGACATAATTCTTAAATATGTTTCTATTGAAAAATAATTAACTAATATTTTCACTAAGACTTTAAGTGAGGATAAATTTTATGAAATTAGTAGAGAATTGAGAATTATAGATCCTTTTGCTTAAATATCCTTCTTTTAATCCCAACTTATCATCTACTAATATTTTTGGATTAATCCTTGAGACTTAATTTTATTACTTTAAATTAAAAATTATCCATCCTTCTTGTCTTTTTCTTGACTATAAGAAGAAAAAATATTTTTGAACTTAATAAAAAAAATCATGGATAAACAATTGTACTTTACTTATCTCATGGATTTATTTAAGCATTCTAATGATTTTGATCATTTGATTTATTTTAAGCAACTATTTATATTTTACATATTTTGATCATATTATTATTCTTTTTAAAAATTAATTAGTATCAAAAAATCATTTTTGATCTTAAAAGAGGATTATTGATAAATATTCATGCCTTGTTCAGATTGATTAATTTTGAAAAATAAATTTAAGAAAAATACTCTTTTTAAGTCTTTTGATATTGTTGTCAAGCAAAATATTTCAAAGAAGCTATTAAAATTAAATATTCAAAGAGGACTTTAGTTTTTAATCAATTGATATCAAACAGCTTAACATTTATCTTATATTTTATTGATCTTAAAATATATATATAATAATAATAATAAAGGAAAAGAAGAGATGATCCTTGAAAAATTGAATATATCTTATAATTTGCTTTGAATGATCTATTTAAAATCTTTAGTCTTTGAAATGTTCCATCTCTCTTGAATCTTTGAAGTTTAAAATAGTTTTATTTAATGCATTTATATTATTTAAAAAGAGAGTGATGTGTTTTTAATCCATGTTGTTCATAAATAGAATTTAAAAGAAAAAGAGGATATTCATTCTAAATTTGTTGTATTCTTTCAAAATGGAAAAGAAAAGCTAAAATATAAATTTATCCAATAATAATTATGAAAAGGAGGAGGAGAAAATATTATGTGATGAATTTTCTTGTATTTACTCTTAAAAAATATAAAAAGATGTTTATTTATTAAATATTATCTAGTTAGCCTCGATTGAATATTCTAATTAATTTGAGTTAAGGACAATGAACTTCGATTGTTTTATGATCCTTTTAACTTAAGCCTTCATATGATTATTCAATTTAAATTTAATTGATTTGATTGTCAAATCATTTTTGATAACTAATTGGAGTTAAAACTAATTTGAAATATATTCTCACTCCAAATAAATTAATTTTGATACATACTTCTAATTTTGAAACTTATTTAAAAATATAAATATAATACAAAATTTTTAATGTGTCTTTAAAATTTTTTATAAAATTATTTTTGCTCTGATACTATCTTTATTTTGCTCGATATATTTTTGATATATATCTTTTTTGAGCTTAATTGACTAAAATTTATTTAAAAAAAAAGAATGAATAATGAATCAAATATTGCACTTGATTCCACTATTCAAATTTTTGAAAAGCTCTAATCCTCTTAAAGTTTAAAAGTACATACTTGAAAATCTATTCAAAGAATCATATTCATTTAAAATGGGGGAGAGCCTTTGATATTTGAATTTAAGCTAATTTCTATAAAGAAAGAAATTTCAAAAGATAAGCTTTTAAAGAAGAGATGATTCATTTGATTTTTTTTAATTTTATAAATTTAATATATTTATCATTTGACACATTCCATCATATCTCTGATTTCTCATCTGATTCAGATACTTCCAACCGTGATCTCTACTAGATCTAGTTTAGTCATCTTTGTATTAGGTTATGATCTAGTATCTCTTAGTTATTTCTATGAGTTGTTGATCAAGTCATGGTTGGTTATATTTTTTTGGATCTAACTTATGGCATTGATACTATTGGCTACTTGGGTCATGGATAGTTGTATTCATGAATTTTGTATATTTTGATGGCCTAACTCTCATGAATGCTTTTGATACTTTTACCACTTATATGTTTTGATGACTTGATATTATGATTTATTGTATGTGGAATGATATCATTTAGATGTAAATATGTGTATCTAAATATGATGATGTCATTTGAATAATGTGAAATATAATCTCTATGAATTAACTAAAATTCTATTATGATATGCTGTAAACACTATGTTGTATATAAGCTAATTAAAAGTTTTGTTATAACTCTTATTCTAACAGAAAAATATATGGAATAATTTAAGAGGAAGGTTTTTTCTTTTTGAATTTAAAATTTCTTAAGATCTTACTTGATGATATCAAAAAGGGAGAGCAGAGTAAATAAAATTGGACTAAAAGCAAAATTAAAGTAAAATTGACAAAAGAAATAAGTAAGTCAAACTTTTTTGCAAATAATTTAAATGTCCAACCATAAGTAATCTTCAAACTACTCTTTATGCAATATTTATCAAATAACTAAATATGATATTCTAGTAAGTGATGTAGGCTTCTATATGCTTTATTTTTGCTTATGCTCAAATATTTTGTCATCATCAAAAAGGAAAAGATTGTTGCTCCAAGAATTAATTTTGATGATTATAAAGCATTTGAGGGGATTACTAATGAATTTGGCTTGAAAAAAGATTTTTTATATTTTAAGAGAAAAATCATAATTTTATCAAGTTTTGATATGAGAGCATCAAGAGCAAATATAGAAGATTTCTGATCCTTTGGAGGCAGTCCCATAATTTTTGAATGTATATTTTGAAAGAAAATCAAGTTTGAAGCAAAAGGATCGACCTCTAGATCTACCCCTACTGAAATGGGCTATTTGGCACACTGTCTCTATGCCAAGGATCGACCCCAGGGTCAACCTCTACTATTCCGAAGGCCAAAAATATAGAATGGCTATTTTTCTGGATTCTATCTCAGAGGTCGACCCATGAGTTGACTCCTATGATGGAAATCTTTTGCAACGACTAGTTTTATCCCATTTTGGCAGCTTTTAATGATTTCTTTAAGATCTCCAACGGCTATAAATTTTGCCCAGGATTCTCTCCTCCATCCATTAAAGATTTAAAAGGCTATAAAAAGAGAAAAGCATAAGAGATTTCATGAATTCAATTCAGTCCTAAGCTAAAGTCATCTTTAAGTAAAGAAGCTTTTGTTTCAAGTTTATCAATCTTCCAAGAGCTTATTCAAGTCTCCAACAATCTTGAGAAAAATTAGAAAAGCTTCCTCCATTATTGTGAAAAACATTCTTAAGGTTTTATTTGCTCATTAAGGAAGCTAAATTTTTATTTGATTGTTATTAACTCTTATACTTTGCTTTATTGGTTTGATTCAAGTTTTGGGAGGGTTCCAAAACTTGGGAGGATTGATCTGAACCTTAAATTGGAGTATGTAGGGTTGGCTTGTACCTAAAAAATAAGTGTGCTAGCTTGGGATAGCTAAGATCGGAGGTACCAACATTGTATTCTAGTTGAACATATTTAGTAGTTTTGAATTCTCAAGTAGGAGCTTAAAAAGTGAATGTAGGTGCAAGAAAAGCACTGAACCATTATAAATCTTGCTTGTTTGTAGTATGCTTGCTATCTTTTTTTCTTAGTTTGTTAAATTCTTTCTCTCAAGTTTTTTATATTTTTATCTAACCTAAATCGCTTTACACACATGACTTGCATATCATCATTCAATCTTGATATTTTTAAATTAGCTTTAAAATTTTAAAAATTTAATTCACCCCCCCTCTTGGGTTGCATAGCTGGGAAACACTCTATAAGGAATCTCTTAACACTAGCTCCATATTTGACCCTCTGCTAAATCAAAATAGCCTAGGTGACCCTGGTCCCACATATAGCTTAGATGATTAGGCAAGTGTCGATGCAATAGAATATGTATTAAATTTATAAAATAATTAAGCCTTCATATATTTTAATTACTTATAAAAAACATACGTAATTCTCAAATAAATTATGGTGACAACTATAATAACAAAAATGCCAACAATCTCAAAATATAATAAAAAATGATAATGAGATTCATAGTCTTATCTACTTATTACGGTCGATGACTTTGCTATAGTGTAGCTTATGCCTATCTTGGTCCAGAACATGCGATTAAATAAAGAACATTATAAAAGAATTTTTTGAAAAAAAATAAATTTCACCCTAGCCATGAATACTGATAATCTATAATAAATATGCCCACATAAGGAAAGTTCTATGATTTTGTTAAGTGAAATGTTAATGAACTAAGCTTGTTATATTTGTTGAATTATTCATTTATTCATTTTAAAATTTTAATATATTTTGTTATAATACTAACATCAATTAAAATTCTAGTAATAGTGACAAATATATTAGGAGAGCTCATCGCCAACTATTTTAGAAAGAATCTCTAAATCTTTGCTTCATGTCAAACCCTTCGCTAAATCCAAATAGCCAAGGTGACCCTAGGCATTGGTCCCATCTCTAGCTTAGGTAATTATGCAAGTGCCCATACAATAGAATATATAGTAAATTTATATAATAACTAAGCCTTCATATATTCTCAATAAACAATGGTAACAACTACAATAACAAAAATACCAACCATCTCTAAATATAATAAAAAATATCAAATAATTCTAATAGAGCAAAATTGCTAATCAAAATTCTATTTTGGAGGTTTGGACCAACCTCTTTTCTTTTGGGATCTAACAATATTAAATCTTAACTAAAAAATTGACATGGAGGGATAAAGAGAGGGAAAGAGTAAGTTATCTCAGCCACTCCAAGCCTCCCACCCAATTGAAACTCCTAAGAATGGATCTAAACTTCCCTATTTGGCTGCTTCAAGCCTCATACCCAACTGATACTCCTAACAAGAGAAAAGCAAAGCAAAAATAAGGGGAAAAGATAGGAAAAATCAACAAAAATAAAGGAAAGGTGGAAAAATTAAAAGGCAAGGCCTTTTCACATATAGATTGATCATTTTTTCCTTTTTCCTTTTTTTCTTTTCATTTCTTTCTCTTTTTTAGAGATCTGTGAGAAGGAAAGCACCTAAGAGATATTTGAGGGAAGGGCCTGAAGGAAAAACCCTATTTTCCCGGCACAGGATTGTTCATATTTGATTGGATCTGAAGGAATATTTTAAAAATTATTTCTTATAATCCTAATCAGATTTAAGACATTTCAAATCTGATCCTAAAGATTTGATATTATAAAATAAAATTAAAATTAAATTTAATTTAATTTTATATCATTATTTTTGGATAATCAGATTATCCTATGACGATCCTGATTGATCCTGAGGTTCTAGAAAGAGCCACGCATGCATATGGCCTCTACCGATGTCCACTTGGATAGGATCTAGAGATCTTCTCCTTCTAAATCACTTCTTCAAAAATCAGATCTGGATCTAATCTTGAAGTTCTTTAAAACTTCTTTTGAAGAAGCTACGATCGTCTCTTTCAGTAGTGCTCCTTCTTCCTGATCTGGATGCCTTTCTTCCTTGGATGGTACTTGAACCTGTGCCCAACTCCTTAGGCATGGAGTGGGGAGAGAGAGGATCAGAGGGAGGCATGGAATAGAGGAGGGCAACCTTATGGTGTGGTGAAAAGAAAAAGCACACAAACTCTAGGCGTAGATAGGGTTTAAATAGATCCTACTGTGCCATGCAGTACCACATCATCCCAACCAATCAGAGGCCTTCAGTCAATTAGATCTAAATCTGATTGATGGGATGATGTCATCTGATCCAATCAAATGAGAGACCCTAAAAAATCCACATAGGTGGCACCAACATTGGATAAAACTAGAAGTCATTAGCGCCTAGGTGTTTAAATCTATCAAGAAACCCTGGTGGGACTCCATCCCTTATCCATATAGGGCACATGCCTAGGGTAGCATGCACTCTCTCTCTTGCCTCTTTTAGTAGGGAGACAAGAGCTCTAGGTGCTCTCCTATAGGCGCATGACACATGGCTCTATGTCCAGGTGTCCAGGATCAACTATTGACCTATGTCCAAAAATAGGAATTAGTAGGTGACAAAAATTGATAGGTATTGTTTTAAATCCATCTAATGAATTAAGGAAACCCTCTTCTAATCTGGATAAGCTTCAGTTAGACTAAGACAAGGTTGCTGAGTGAGCCCAAATAAATTTGGCTCAGTCGAGATGAACCAAAATGATTATTACAAAAGGAGAATGTTAGGCTCAATCGTATGCTAGCACGATTTTCTTGAACCTAATTGGATCTAATCCAAATTAATTAAACTGGGTTAGTCCAATTGATGACATTCAGACCCAAACCCTTGTTTGTGTGATCTAATTAGATTCAGTTTCATATGATAATGAGATATATCATGATCTCTATCATCGACATCATTGAAACACCTTTTGATGGACTAGAACTTTTCTGATTCATACAATTAGAATGATCGATCATCTAAATCATTCTAATTGCTCCTAAAATCCATTAGTGACACCTAGTAGCTATGGTGGTAATTCATCAGAACCAAAAGTGAACCTCTTGGTATAGCTAGCTGTGTGATTGAGTTCTTCTATCTTGTACCCCGACTGGATTAGGGTTAAGGTGAACTCGTCAAACCCAATATCCATCACATGAATTAATCATTTGATTCGAGTCCAATATAAAACTCTAATAGAAACTCTTTCTATCATCTTCACTCTATCATGGCCATGGGCTTAAGGACTCAATCTCATGATTATCATGGGGCTACTTCTTATCTACCGAGGTAGATAGATCCCCTATTGATGCAATCCAATTCCTATAATGAACATGCTATAGCCAACATACACCTCAGGATTCTGAATGGCTAGGAGATCGAGTTATGGTGCAGTCAAACTATAACACCCTCAAGGTAAACTGCTGGTATACCTCAGGTCAAAGAACCAGACACACTACTACAGCATTGAGTCAGTCATTGATGAGAAGGTAGACTTTTTATGACTACTCATGGTGGTCACGCTCAGTGCCCTCGTTCTCTAACGAGTATCTATTCTTTCACTTTGGTGTCTCCATACCATAGACTCAAGATACATCTATTCTAAAAAAATGATCATATACCAACCTTTTGGATCGATCACCATTCTCGTGATGATCCTATGGTCAGGAGCTATTTACGAGTTAATTATAAAAATTCATATCTTAAATTTTTAACTTCTTAAAAATATGAATTATCATTATCATTAATTCAAAAGATGTATCACAGACACTTTAAATACACACTATGATAGAAAATGATTCATTTGTTAATTTATAGTCAAAATTATAAAATTATCCTTAGAAGTGTATTACAAGTGTCAGCCAATCTAGCTTCTAGGGCACACATCTAACAAACTCCCACTTGATCTAAAGCCAATTGGCTACAAATCTAAGTCCCATCTTCTTAAGATGGGCTTCGATCTTCTGCTGGCTTAATGGCTTTATCAATGGATCAGTCACATTATCTGCAGTGTCGACTCTCTTAACCTCGACGCATTCCTTCTCGAGGTAATCGTGAATGAGGTGGTATCGTCGCTCGATGTGTTTGAATTTCTGGTGAGACCTCATATCCTTAGCTAGGGCTATGGTGCCATTGTTATTGCAGTATAGAGGGATGATATCTGACGGCATCACTCCGATCTCTGTGGCAAACTTCTTATACCAAAATATTTTCTTAGCAACTTTCGATGCAGCGATGTACTTTGCTTCCATGGTGGAGTCTGCTATCATCGTTTGTTTAGAACTCTTCCAACTGATAGCTCCACCATTACAAATAAACAAACTTCTAGATGTTGACTTTTGATCATCTATGTTAGACATAAAATTTGAGTCTGTATACCCTTGGATCTGGAGTTCTCCATTACTAAATACTAAAAACATATCCTTAGTCCTTCTCAAGTACATAAGGATACATTTCATAGAAGTCCAATGCTCTTTGCTTGGATTCGACTGATATCTGCTTGTGACACTCACAGCATGGACAATATCAGATCATGTACATAGCATGGCATACATGAGGCTCCCTATTGCTAAAGCATATGGGATCTTGCTCATGCATTCAATCTCCTTAGGTGTGCTAGGGCACATCTTCTTGGAGAGATGAATGCTATGTCTGAAGGGTACTAATCCCCTCTTGGAGTTTTCCATGCTAAACCTTTTCAGCATCTTCTCTATGTACATTTTCTATGAGAGACCTAGCATTCTATTCGGTCTATCCATATAGATCTTAATTCCTAGAATAAAGGATGCCTCTCCTAAATCTTTCATAGAGAACTCCTTAGACAACCATATTTTGACTGTAATCAATATGGAAATATCATTCCCAATTTGGAGGATGTCATCCACGCATAATATGAGAAAGACAACAATGCTCCCACTAATCTTTTTGAAAATACAGGCTTCTCCTCATTCTTAATGAATCCAAATGATTTGATTACATCATTAAAATGAGCATTCCAGCTCTGAGATGCTTGCTTAAGTCCATATATGGATATTTGCAGCTTGCATACCTTGTGATCATTATCACTAGATGTGAAATCTGATGGCTGTTCCATATAGATATCTTCTTCAAGATATCCATTTAAGAATATCATTTTTACGTTCATTTACCATATTTTATAATCTAAATAGGCTGCAACAGCAAGTGATGTGCGAATGGATTTAAGCATGGCTACTGACGAAAAAGTATCCTGATAGTCAATGCCTTCATGCTGACTATATTCTTTCGCTACGATTCTTGCTTTGAATGTCTCTACATTTCCATCAGCACCTATCTTTCTCTTGAAGATTCATTTACACCCAATAGTTACTATACCTTAGGTGGATCTACCAAGGTCCAGACTTGGTTTGAATATATTGAGTCAATCTCTGACCTCATTGCCTCTAACCATTTCTCAGAGTCGATATCTGATATCGCCTCATCATAAGTTTTGGGATCATCACCATGAACCCCATTTTTTATGAGGATTATTTTCTCTACATCTTCTGATATAGTACCTAAGTATCTTTTTGGAGGATGAAAAATTCTACTTGATCTACGAGGTGGAGGAGGTAGCATCTGGGTTGGCTTAATTTGACTGGATTCCATAGGTTCCTTAGCTCGTTTCTCATCAGAGACTTTCTCCTCGAGTTTAATCTATCTTTCGATGCCACCATCTTGAATAAACTATTTTTCAAGAAAGATGGCATGTCGACTCATAATTACATTATGATCTTCCATGAGCTAGAAAAAATATCCTAATGACTCTTTAGGATATCCAATAAATCGAGCTCTAAAGGACCTAGACTCTAATTTGTCTGCCTGTTATCTCTTGACATGGGTTGGACAATCCCAAATTCTGAGATAACCTAGACTTGATTTCCTATCATACCATAACTCATATGGTATGGTAAGAATGGTTTTAGAGAGAACCCTATTCAGTAAATATATAGAGTCATAGACTATGTCCCCAAAGAAACTCAGGAAGGTCTGTGAAACTCATCAAGGATCGGACTATATCTAATAGGATCCGATTTCTTCATTCTAAAATTTCATTGAGTTGAAGCGTTCCAGGTGGAGTCCATTGAGAGACTATGCCATTGTCCTTAAGATAGTCTAGGAATTTTTGGCTAAGATATTCACCTTCTTGATCTGATCAAAGAACCATAATGGGTTTTCTTGTTTGCTTTTCTACTTCGAGTCAGAATTTTTTGAACTTTTTAAAAGCTTTAGACTTATATCACATCAAATACACATACCCATACCGAGACATATCATCGATAAAGGTGATGAGGTAGATATAATTGTCCCTAGTTGGTACATCAAATGGGCCGCATACATTAATATGTACTAGGACAAGTAGGTCTATAGCCCTTTCTCCATGTCCTACAAAAAGAAGCTTAGTCATTTTGCCATGAAGGCATGATTCACAAATCGGATATGACTCGGAAGTCAACAAACTCAATAGCCCAAATTTCTCCAATTTGTTAATCCTATCTTCAGCTATATGACCTAGCCTAAGATGCCAAAGATACCTATCATTTAGACTATCCCTTGGTTGTTTTGATCCTATGGTATTCATGTTTTGCTCGATATTAAGAATAGAAACATCAATATTTAACTGATAGAGATCATTTATAAGAAAATCACTTACAATTTTGTTTTTTTAATAAAGAATATTACAATGGTCCTTAAGAAAACTAATTACATAGCCTTCTTGTGCTAAACATGAAATAAAAATCAAATTTCTACTTGCTGTAGGCACATAAAAATAGTTCCTAAGAACTAAATTTAATCCTAATGGTAATCATAGAGGATAGGTTCCTACAGCTACAGCAGCAACTCTTACTCCATTCCTGATGCGTAGGATCATCTCACCATCCCTCAGCCTCCTGCTATCCTTAAAATCCTATATAAAAGTGCATAAATGAGTACTAAAATCAGAGTCAAGCACCCAACTGGATGCAAAAAAATCATAGGATTAGATTCTATAATGAGCATACCTCTAGAAGAACCTACCTCCTTCTTGTTCTTCAGGTTGTCCAGGCACAAAGGGCAGTTCTGCTTTTAATGGCCGTTAGTATTGAAATGAAAATATTTTTCTTTATCAGCGGCCTTCTTCTTCGGCTTTACCTTCTTCTTCTTCCCACCATCCATCTTCTGCTTCTTTACGAACTTCTTCTTTCTAAAAGACTTTCTCTTGGAAGAAGTCCACTCTATAGCAAGTACTGAGCCTTTAAAACCTTTTATAGAAAGTCCAGCAGTAACCAGCATGTTCATGAGTTTAGCCAAGGTACTCTGAAGTTTATGCATATGGTAGTTCATGATGAACTACCCATACGTATTAGTCAAGGACTGTAGAATTATATAAATCTACAGATCCTGATCTAACTTAACACCAAGTTTCTCAAGCTCTTCTAAGTCCTTGATCATCATCAAATAATGATCTTGGATTGACTGCCCATCATCCATTTGAGTCTTAAATAGTCTCTTAGTGATTTGATATTCGACTGCGTGACTCTGTTCACCAAACAACTCTTGCAGGTGAGCCAACATTTGGCAGCTAGTCTTAATATCTTCATGTTGATGCTGGAGCTCATCAAACTTCATGCCCAACATGTAATACTTGGCTTTATTATCTTCATCCATCTACTTTTCGAGAGATGCTCTCTGATCAGTGGATGGACGGGCTAATAAGGTGAGAGGATCCTGTTCTAACACATGAGTCAACTTCTTGGAACCCAAAATAATTTTGAAGTTTTGGAGCCAATTCTTGTAGTTGGATCTGGTCAGTCTATGGGTGTCCAGGATACGGGCTAATGGATTGGACGTAGACATCTTCCTATAGAGAGTCAAAGTTTTTAGTTAGATTTTGTAATTAAACTTCATCAATTTATTTAGGAGTTTTATTTTTAAATAAATTAGACTCCCACTATTTACTAAAATTCCTACACTCTCTAAACAGAGATGCAAAAATATTCATGATTATTGATTTCTAGTGGATGGTGTAGTCCCACTGACTGTCTCATTATCTCATCTAATAGTTATTGGTGATGGGTCAATCGATGAGTGGACAACTCTTGTCCAATAATTCTCTAATCATGGTGCATCCAAACCTGATCTCTAATTCATGAATCTCATCATGTCCAAAATATTGATCCACTCCTTCGTTAGGTCAAACCCACCATCTGCATGAATTGGATTTCTGATTGGATCCCTCACCGTATCCAAAATATTGAGCCCAACCCATCCTCCAATCCGTAGCATCCAATTTTTAATAGATATGGTTACATCTTTCTAGTGCAACTGAATGACTATAACCAATCGAGAATAATCAACCTCGGGAAGGGCCCGCACATCTACAATGGTGGAAGACCTTAGACTTAATATTTTCTTAGGAAGATTTAATTTATGTCTTTTTAAACTTGACTTGACTTAGTCATAATAATTATGACTAACCTAGTGGCATGGGTTGGCTTGAATTATTAGCCACCTCAAATCAGAACTGGATCGACACAATTAGCTAGATAAGTAAGACCAGTGGAAGGGATATGCCATTAACTTGACAAGAATGCATTCAGATCAGGTAGCTCCTAATTAAAAACCAGTCGATCGTATCTACCATACTTATCTTAGATACTAAATTATTGAATCAGAATCAATTAGATTAGTCGACAATCCAGGCTTGAACCAAGGAGCCAAATTAGGTCTTGACTTGATTGAGTCATATCTCAATATGATTCAGTCTTGATCCAGACTTAATCCTATTAGGCTGGTCAAAACTAAGCTTCCTTTGATCCCACCTAACCAACTCTTGATTTGGTTTGATCAACCGCTAGACCTAATTGAGCTACCCAAGTCCAAATCCAATTTTATGAATATGTCTTAAATCTAAAAATTTATAATTTTTAGATCTAATTAATTTTATAATCTTAATTCTTAATTAAGTTTTGGTTCATGAATAAAACATGTAATAAAATCCTAGGATTTTAGGATTTAGAATTTTGTAGAAAAAAAAGTTTTGATTTCTGATTAAGAATGAATGCACAGCACCCCTATACATCATAAGAACACCCCATCGAATGAAAGGAGAGGGCCTTTAAACCCTACTTTATTCCTATGATAGGATGGCCAAGAAAAATATTTTAATTAAAAATATAATTTCTACTACAAAACTAGTTAGATCATGTATCACATATACAAAAGATCAACCTATACATGTCTTGCATACATCTCATGTATCATAACTTAATCAATCATGCATACTTTCAGATCTAAAATATCATATATTAAATCTCAAAAATAAAATTTTAAATTTGATCATATTAAAAATAAAACTATTCCAGATATTTTATAGAACTATTCTATAAATAGTCTAAGCATGCATCTTTCATATCTCATATGAATAAAATAAAAATTAAAAATTTTATTTTCTATTTTTTAGATCTGGTTATAATAATTATAACATCAAAAAGATAGAAATAATATAGATCTAAAATTATATTTAATCAATTTAATAATATGACTATATTAGACTATACATAGAACTATTATATTCCTAGTCTAGTCATGCATCTCATACATTATAGATCTAAATCATAAAAATTTTAATTTTTTGATTTCAAATCTAATCACATCTAATGTGATATCTAAAATTATTTAATATTAGATCATAAATAAAAATAAATTAGATCTAAAATAGATCTGATGAACTGTCAATTTGGCTCTAATACCAGTTGAAGAAAAAATCCTATTTTTTCGATACAGGATCATTCAGATCTAATTGGATCTAAAGAAATATTTCAAAAAATTTTCTTATAATCCTAATCAAATCTAAGACATCCTGAATCTAATTCTAAAAATCTAATATTATAAAATAAAATTAAAATTAAATTAAATTAAATTTTATACCTTTAATTTTGGGTAATCAGATTATCCTGTGATGATCTTGATTGATCCTAAGGTTCTGAAAGGAGCCACGCACGTGCCTGGCCTCTACCGATGTTCACTCAGATAGGATCTAGAGGTCTTCTCCTTCTAAATCATTCTTTCAAAAATTAGATCTGGATCTGATCTTGAAGTTTTTCATAATTTCTTTTAAAGAAGCATCGGTTGTCTCTTTCAGTAGTGTTGCCTTCTTCTTGATCTGGGCGCCTTTCTTCCTTGGATGGTACTTGAACCTATGCCCAAGTCATTGGGCATGGAGAGGGGAGAGAGAGGATCAAAGGGAGATGTGGAAGAGAGGAGGGCAGTCTTGCAACATGGTGAAAAGAAAAAGCACACAAATTCTATGCTTAGATAGGATTTAAATAGACCCTACTATGCCATGTAATGCCACATCACCCCGGCCAATCAGAGGCCTTTATTCAATCAGATCTAAATTTGATTAGTGGGATGATATTATCTAATCTGATCAGATGAGAGTCCCTTAAAAATCCATATAGGCTGTGCCAACATTGGATAAACCTAGAAGTCTTTGGCGCCTAGGTGTTTAAACCTATCAAGAAACCCAGAAGTCCCATTTGTATGGGACTCCATCCCTTATCCATATGGGGTGCATGCCTAGGGTGGCGTGCACCCTCTCTCTTGCCTCTTTTAGTAGGGGGACAAGTGCCCTAGGTGCTCTCCTATAGGTGCATGACACATCGCCCTATGTCCAGGTGTCCACGGTCAACTATTGACCTATGTCCAAAAATAGAAATTAGCAGGTGACAACAATTGGTAGGTGTTATTTTAAATCCATCTAATAAATTAAGACAATCCTTTTTTGATTTGAATAAGCTTCAGTCAGACTAAGATAAGATTTTTGAGTGAGCTCAAATAAATTTGGCTCAGCCAAGATGAACCAAAATGATTACAAAAAAAGAATGTTAGGCTCAATCATATGCTAGCATGATTTTCTTAAACCTAATTAGATCTAATCCAAATTAATTAAACTAGGTTAGTCCAATTGATGACATCTAGGTCTAAATCCTTATTTGTGTGATCCAGTTAGGTTCAATTCTGTATGGTAATGAGTCATATCGTGATCTCTATCATCGACATCATCGAAACACCTTTCGATGGATTAGAATTTTTTTGATTCATACAATTAGAATAATCAATCATCTAAATTATTATAATTGCTCTCAAAATCTACTAGTGATACCTAGCAGTATATGATGGTAATCCATCAGAATCAAAAGCGAACCTCTCGATGTAGCAATATGTGTGATTGGATTCTTCTATCTTGAGCCTCCACTGGATTAGGGTTAAAGTAAACTCATCAAACCCAATATCCATCATATGAATTAATCATTTGATTCAAGTTCAATATGAAACTCTAATAGAAACTTTCTATCATCTTCACTCTGCCATGGCCGTGGGCTTAAGGACTTAATCTCATGATTATCATAGGGCTACTCCTCATCTACTGAGGTAGATAGATCTCCTATTGGTGCAATCCAATTTCTACAACAAACATGCTATAGCCAACATACATCTCAAAATTTTGAATGGCTAGGAGATCGAGTTATGGTGTAGTCAAATTATAACACCCTTAAGATGAACTACTGATGCACCTTAGGTTAAAGAACCAGATACACCACTATAGTATCGAGTCAGTCATCGATGAGAAGGTAGACTTTCTTATGACTGCTCAAGATGGTCATGCTCTATGCCCTCATTCTTTAACGAGTACCTATACTCTCACTCTAGTGTCTCCACACCGTAGACTCAAGATACATCTATCCTGAGAAAGCGATCATACACCAATCTTTCGGATTGATCACCATCCTCGTGATGATCCTATGGTCCAAAACTGTTTATGAGTTAATTATGAAAATTCATGTCTCAAATTTTGAACTTCTTTAAAATATGAATTGTCATTACCATTAACTCAAAGGATGTATCACAGATACTTTAAATACACATTATGATAGAAAATAATCTATTTATTAATTTATAGTCAAAATTATAAAATTATCCTTAGAAATGTATTACAAGAATCAGCCAATCTGGCTTCTAGGGCACACATCTAAGAGGGCCAACACTGGTGATGATGGAGAGGAAGGCAATGATGGAGACCGATGGGAGGTGGTGATGAGGAAATTGTTTCTCTTTTTCAAAGATCTATTGGAAGGAAAGCACTAAGACCGATGCCAGTGATGATGGGGAGGAAGGTGACAGTGGAGATCGATGAGAGGTGGCAGTGAGGAGAGCAAGGAGAAGAGTTCAAAGCCTCCCACTTGATTGAGACTCCTGAGAATGGAAAAATTAGAGGAAAACATTGGAAAAATCAATGAAAACAAAGGAAATGTGGAAATATTAAAAGGAAGACATTTTTATAAATATATTCTTCAATTTTTTTAATTTTCCCTTATTTTTCCTTCTATTTCTTTCTCTTTTTTGGAGATCTATGGGAAGAAGAGAGTGCCCGAGCTGGTATATGCCTCTAGAGGACTAACTTAGGCATTAGAGGAAAGCTTAAGTTAGTCCTCTAATGCCTAAGCTTTCGAGTAGCTTTCCTCTAATGCCTAAGTTAGTCAGATCTTTCGAGTAGCTTTCCTCTAATGCCTAAGTTAGTCAGAGCCTCTAATGACTAACTCAAATTCTATTTCTTTCTCTTTTTAGAGGAAAGAAGAGAGTGTAAGCTTTCGAGTAGCTTGAGTACTTCTAGGCTTACCCCTCAGGAGTCCCACTTTTTACCTCTTTATATAGAAGATGGTTAGAATTTGTTAGGCCCTAGTCCATAGGCTACTAAGATAGGCTATCAGGTTTATTGATCTTGGGTGCCTACCAGATTATTAGTCATGGATGTTTACTAGGTCATTAGTCATGGGTGCTTGCCAAGTTATTAGTCATGGGTGCCTGTCAAACCCATATTTTGGAGCATGTTAGAAGATTCAATGATCGCCCATGTGACTGAATGGATGGATTGAGGCTAGTGCATAGCCAAGGAGTCATCGTGGATGTATTTGTTTTATGTACGATTATGGGGATTTATCCCTATCGTCGATGAAGTTCCAACTTGGAGGTTAGTTGATGCCAGAGCATAGGGTCGAACAAAGGCTAATGAAGGTCATTTCATCCCCACTCATAGTGCAGTTGTTTGAGTAGCATCATCATGGTCATTGATAGGAATGCGATGTTGTCGTTAAGACACCGTGTTTATCAGTTTAATTCGACTTCTTAAAATCATTAAAAATACGTAAATAGCAGTGAGTCGGGTCGAATCCATAGGAAAGGTAGTATTTTTAGATTTGAAATCTTTGATTTTTGAAAAGAAAAAGAGAAGAGTTTTGGGATAAAAAATGAAGTCAAAAAATAAAAAATAAAAATTAAAAGGTGCAAGAATTTAAACTTGGCACTAAGATCTACTAGTTAGATCTTAGAATCTACTTGCAAGGCAATAATTTAAAGTGCAAAAATTAAATTACAATAAAAAGTAAGAAATTAAAGTAAAAAAATAAAATTTTTATTAATTAAAATTTTAGAATTTAAATACATGCAATTTAAAAAGAATAAAATAGCCAGATCTCTGATCTTGGATCGGCATTGGCAGAAAGATGGTGTAGAAGCCCGGCTCTTCTTCTCGGCACCCATTGCTTCAAAGTAGCCTTTAACCCATAGCCTAGCTTCACCCTATACCAAAGCTTCATCTTAATCAGAGATGTTGATTTCTGGACTCCTGGGGTCTTTTTTATAGAGCTAGGAGGGCTGGATATTTTTTTCTAAAGGCAATATGGGACTAATAGCCTTTGTAATCATCAAAATACTAAGAAATTTGAATAAAATTTGAATCAAAATAGCTCTGATATGACTTTGGTAAGTTTGGTAAAATCTGGCCATTCAATAGGAATCCAACGGTCCAAAAATCATCAAAATCGGATGCATATCAGCCCAGATCAGGTCGGATTAAATTCTGACCATCCAATCGCACGTTGATGGAGGAAATCTGGCCGCAAATTATGCATCGGGAGTCTTGATCACTACCGAGAGCATTTTGGACTGTTGGGTCTTCATCTCTTGGTTTTCTGGCCATTAGATCGTGCCAGATCGTTGATAGAATTTGAATCAAACCTAGAAATCACCACCGCCGTCCGATCTTGATCGCAATCAACCGTAGCCGTCCGATCATGCAATTACTGTCCCCATGGACTGGCCGCACTGCACACCATAGCCAATCAGTGCTCTTATCGCTAGGTGAAAAGACCAAAATACCCTATGAGCCGCGATAAATTTCTATGGACCCTTTAAGGGTCTAGGTCCGCCACATGGCAATCTCTGATTCATCGATTTCTGCTGAGCTGGTGGTCCACACCTGGATCATGGATCAGCTGATGGCTTGAATGGCTGAGTCAGCTTTGATGGCTTGGCTTGGCTTGGTGGCTCGGCTTACGGAGCCGATTGAGCCATTTTCTTTATTTATTTATTTTATTTCTTTAAAAATTTATATCTTTTCCGTTTTAACTCTATTTTATATAAAATTTATTTTGTTATGATCAAAAAAATGAGCTCTTTCTATTGATAATAAAATTTTATTTTTTAATTTTTATTATTTTTTAATTAATAAAAATATAAATTTTTCAAAAATTATATATAAATTGATTAATAATTCTTAAAAATTAATATAAATTAATTAATAAATTAATACATTTATTGATGAATTTATGATGCTCATCACACCCCCCAACTTAAGCTTTGCTCATCCTCGAGTAAAGAAAGAATTTAGTTTTAAATATCTTTTAACTTTAGAATTTCGAATTTTACCTAAGCAATTTTCAAAATGGCCATTGATATTCAGTAGAGCTTAAATGAGACATATCATTGGGGTATTAATATTTATCAATAAAAAAATGAAGTAGAGAATATTAAATTTTTCAAAATATTTTCTAAATTATCCTACCTTTATCTCTGATTTGTCTAAACTTTCATATAGGCAAGTGTATTGCTACTTCCATCCTTCATTTATTAATTTTTATTTTTACATTGCTCACTTTTTGATGCGAATATCATTGCTTACTTAGGCAATGGGATTCGATTACTCAGTGGGAAACCAATGTTTCTTTTTTTTTTTTTTTTTTTTAACGTTATACCACTATTGAGTATCTTAACTCCTTAAGCTTTCTATTTGATCCATATAGCGAGTCTTGGGCCAATAACTCCCAAACTAGTTGGCTTTAGGGCACTAGGTATAGAATACCCCTTGGGCTTATTAGCTCGAATCAAATAGGCTATGAGTTAAGACTAGTTTTACAATGAGCTTCTTTGCCCTTCCCACCTTTTGACGCGAAACTCAATACTTGCTTAGGCAAAGAGGTCCGATTACTCAATGAGAAGTACTTAGAAACTATTTTTTTAAAATAAATTTTTATATGAAGAAACGTATAGTTACCCTACACAAGCCTATAAAAAGTAGATTTTTCTTTGATGCTAATAGAAATAATTAGAAATACTCCAAGAAAAAACTTTTTATGTTCTAGACTTAACTCTTTATTGAATTTTCTTAATACTTGATTCCTCAATATCTCATAGATTCTCTGATCTGTGTATCAATTTTCTTTTAAAAGTGCTTAGTTTAATTCAATTCTTAAGCATAATCAGGTGTCTAAATACTAAATACTAACTTTTTTGAGATTTAAAATTTTAAAACTTTTATTTTTCTCTCCCCCCAACTTAATCGATATTGTCCTCAATGGAGAAGAAAAAAAATAAAGGGTGTAATAAAGAACATGGAAGAATACACCTAACTCAAGTATATTTTTGGTCCAGCACATGCCTTTGAAAATTTGAGCTCTCCCTCCAACTTATTTAAATTATTCTAAAAAAAATAAACTAAAAAAATAAATTAGATAAAAACTAAATATTGAGTTGCCTCCCAACAAGCGCTAAGTTTACCATCTTCAGCTAGACACAATGCAGCTCACTATCCTATGTCGAATATTGGATTGATAAATTCCAATGGTTTTGGATTGTCAATCTCAGAAAGATGATTTATAATCCCATTATTGATATATTCACTATTAATTTTAGGGATATAATTTATGATTTCATTCTCAGACCCATGTTTATTAAGAATTTCTTCTATTTGTTCTTCTAAAATGCTCATGAATGGAGTTTTTGTATTAGGAGTTAAGTTTGATTCAATGGGTACTGGAATGGTGACTAAAGGCGGTTTTAATTTTGAAGGTAAATTAATGTGATCTTGCTTAAATAACTCCATTGACATTTCATTACATGCCTCTTGATTTTTGTAAGAAGAACCAGCTTCTAGGGTTAAAGGGAATAGGACATTAGGTTTATAAGTCTCGGGTAAATCATCTATTCTCTTTTTTCCTATTTCTATCTCATTTAAACTGGAACTAGCATCAATACTAATTCTTGGCTCGGGTTCTTCTATATGGTTAGTCTCAGTACTAACCAGTTCTTCTAAATTTTTATTTTGGCTAGCATCAGTACTAACCTCTCTCACCTGATCTTGGTATGGGTCCATAAGAATCCTATAGCTTTTAAGTTCAGGAGTTACTTTGGCATTCTCAAATTGGGGATTCTTAGGTGAGACATTAAATTGATAACTTGATCCAGATGATTGGTGGACATTAGATGGGTTGTTTGAAATTGGTAGGTTCGATAGTTGATCTAGTTCTCTCCTTATGTTAGACTCAACTAATTATCCAATTTGAGCTTCTAGTCTGACGATAGATTGCTGTTGAGTCAGAATAAATTATTGAAGTTGGTTAAATCTATCATCAGCTAGATTGGTCTGTTGAGGAGGTGGGTATGAGGGCTGATTATAATATGATGGCTGGATAAACTGACTAGGCTGACCATTATTATAGGCATAATTTTGATATTGGGATCTATTTTGATAATTTTGCTCAAGTGAAATTTGGGTCTGAGCCTGAGTCTATTGGGATGTCTAAGAAAAATTAAAGTTACTCCAATCTGAATTATTTGAATTTGAAAATGGGTCATTAATCAATTTGGAGTATCCTTGAGCAGCTTGAACTTGTTCTTGGATAAAATGTGGAAACTGTGCAGTCATAGGATATTCACTCACATGATGGGTTGGGCTAGCACAGATTAAATAAGTCTCCTGATAATTACAAGATGATGTGAATTGTATAGGAGATTGTTGACCTAGGATTAGGAGTTGATCTAATTTCTGAGCAAGAAGATCAATTTTATTTAATTTTTGGACTATTAGGTTCATATTAGCCATTTGATTATTAGGTTTAATATGAATCAACCATTCAATTAAGTTCAACTAAATCAGAAAAAGCGATTTTCTACCATGCATGTATTAGTGTAACCCTAATGTATGGTTCAAAAAAAAAAAATTAGATTTTTTTTTATTATTTTTTTTTGTTTTTTTAATTATTTTATTATATTAAAAATTAATTTTTTTAAAATTATTTTATTTATTAATTTTAATTTAATTATTATTTTTAATATTTTTTAGTTAGTTTAATTTAATTTTTATTTTATTTTATTTTATTTTATTTTATTTTTAGAGGAGTAAGGAGAAGAGTTCTAAAGAAAAGGTCCTAAGAAGTCCTAGAACTAAGAAGAAAGAGAAGAATTAAGTTTAATTAGATTTAATGTTGGTTAGCAATCAAGTTGGTCAATCAATCCTGATAAAAGGTTATCCTAGATCTAGACAGCTCCTAACTGCCAAGGTCACCTTCAAGCCTTCCAAGTATAGGATTAGCCAATCAACTAGCCAGGTAAGTGTAAGGTCGGTGGGAGTCCCCCCGTTGCTTGCCTTAGACACCAATTATGCTTGACCAGGTAAGCAAATAGAACCAATTAGAAACCACCTTCCTTCAGGCTCAGTCATCCCTAAACCACTTTCTTAGACACCAGTCAAATTGACTTATCCTAACTCGGTTCAACTCTTAGGGTTTCTTATCCTATTAAGCTCGAGTTCCTAGGGTTGATGTCTAATTAATTTTAAAATTAAAGGCTTAGGTCAATGCAGGATGCTGGTTGGTTGTTTGTGGGCTAAGAAAGGATGATCAAATTTCTACCTTATCTTGTTTAATTGGGTTGTGCCCTTAATTTGATTTAATATGAATATGCACAAAAAAATTTTAATTAAAAGGTTCTATGCAATTTAAACTAGATGCATGCAACTAATTGAATTTTGAAAGACTTACCTTGCCTCCAGCAATCATCAAAAAAAATAAAATAAAAATAAAAATAAAAATAAAAATAATATGATGCATGCTCTAAGTAGTTAGGGTTTCTAATCTTATCATGAGACTTTTAATTAGGTTTAAATGGATATTTTTTTAAAAAAATAATTTAAAAATAAAATAAGTAAATAAATAAAATAAAAAGGAAAGAAAACTAGGGTTAGGATTAATCTTACCAAGCAAAACTCCTGATTCTTTTTGTTCTTTAATCTTTTTTCTGCAAAATAATTAAAAGAAATTAGCAAGCAATAAAAATTTTATTTTTAATTTATTTATAGAAAGATCAAAGAGATCAAAAATTTAATGTCCGTGCCTTCTCTGGCAATGGCACCAAAAACTTGATGCGTTTGTCGAAATTATTTTTAATAAATCAAAGAAATCAAAATAAAAAATTAAAAATATTCTCTGACAATGGCATCAAAAACTTGATAGGAACACGATGTTGTCGTTAAGACACCGTGTTTATCAGTTTAATCCGACTTCTTAAAATCATTGAAAATGCGTAGATAGCGGTGAGTCGGATTGAATCCATAGAAAAGGTGGTGTTTTTAGATTTGAAATCTTCGATTTTTGAAAAGAAAAAGAGAAGAGTTTTGGGATCAAAAATGAAGTTGGAAAATAAAAAATAAAAATTAAAAGGTGCAGGAATTTATACTTGGTACTAAGATCTACTAGTTAGATCTTAGCATCTAATTGCAAGGCAATAATTTAAAGTGCAGAAATTAAATTGCAATAAAAAGCAAGAAATTAAAGTGTAAAAATAAAATTTTTATTAATTAAAATTTTAGAATTTAAATACATGAAATTTAAAAAGAATAAAATAGCCTGATCTCTGATCTTGGATCGGCATTGGTAGAAAGATGGTGTAGAAGCCGACTCTTCTTCTCGGCACCCATTGCTTCGAAGCAGCCTTTAACCCATAACCTAGCTTCGCCCTATACCAAAGCTTCACCTTAATTGGAGATGTTGATTTCTAGAGGCTCGGGGTCCTTTTTATAGAGCTAGGAGGGCTGGATATTTTTTTCTAAAGGCAATATGGGACTAATAGCCTTTGTAATCATCAAAATACTAAGAAATTTGAATAAAATTTGAATCAAAATAGCTCTGATATGACTCTGGTAAGTCTGGAAAGATCTGGCCATTCAATAGAAATCCAACGGTCCAAAAATCATCAAAATCGGATGCATATCAACCCAGATCAGGTCGGATTAAATTCTGGCCGTCCGATCGCATGTTGATGGAGAAAATCTGGCCGCAAATCATGTGTCGGGAGTCTTGATCACTATCGGGAGCATTTTGGACCGTTGGATCTTCATCTCTTGGTTTTCTAGCCATTGGATCGCGCTAGATCGCTGATAGAATTTGAATCAAACCTGGAAATCACCACCGCCGTCCGATCTTGACCGCAATCAAGCGTAGCCATCCGATCGTGCAATTACTATTCCCATGGACCGCATGGACCGATCGCACCGCACACCACAGTCAATCAGCGCTCTTGTCGCAAGGTGAAAAGACCAAAATACTCTGTGAGCCGCGATAAATTTCTGTGGACCTTTTAAGGGTCTAGGTCCGCCACATGGCAATCTCTGATTCATCGATTTCTGCTGAGCTGGCGGTCCACGTCTGGATCGTGGATCGGCTGATGGCTTCAATGGCTGAGTCAGCTTTGATGGCTTGGCTTGGCTTGGTGGCTCAACTTACGGAGCCGGCTGAGCCGTTTTCTTTTTTTATTTAATTTTTTATTTATTTTATTTTTTTTAAAAATTCATATCTTTTCTATTTTAGCTCCATTTTATGTGAAATTTATTTTGTTGTGATTAAAAAAATAAGCTCTTTCTATTGATAATAAAATTTTATTTTTTAATTTTTATTATTTTTTTAATTAATTTTTTAATTAATAAAAATATGAATTTTTCAAAAATTATATATAAATTGATTAATAATTTTTAAAAATTAATATAAATTAATTAATAAATTAATACTTTTATTGATGAATTAATGATGCTTATCAGTCATCAGGTGATGCGGCATCATCAATGAGGTGTGCATTGGAGGATGAGCCATGAGGATCATGGCCTAGAGGGTTCAACCCCACAATACTTTCCCCCCCACTTTCAAGTCCAAGATGCTCGACATGGGCGGAGGAAGTAGTACTTCTCAGAGATAGTCCTCGAGATATGCCTGAGCTAGCGAATCCGAGTCTATCTATCTTTGAGTGCACCTTTATGTCATTCTGGCATCGATAGGATAAGTTGCCTTGTGAATCATGTCTCCATTATTTTGGATTTTCTACGTCACGAATCATAGAGCATTTATAAGAGATGGGTAGCTCGAGGCAAAACTTCATTTTGCCCTAAAAGGTGCTTTTGGTGGTTGTGGCCTTGCTAACCATAGAATGCCATTTGTTAGATGGCGATTAGCCTAGTGGACTTCATGTGGATCGGTCCAAGTGGCTAAATCCTAGTGGTGGTGCACTAGAGGGCAGTAGATTTTGACCACTTTTATTTCTACCACATGCTAGAATCCAATTGCTTAAGGTCCACCCAAGCTATAAGTGCGTAGTATAAGTGGGATTGCATTTATCTTCCTACCCTATTCACTCTCTTCTTGTGCCAGCTTTTCTAGCTCTCAAAGGAGTTCTACAATTGCTTCGTGCTTTCTCTTCTGACTCCGGTGGGTGTTATCCTTGTTGCTTCTCTTAGTTTTATTCTTTAGGCTTGCTTTCGATTGGTCCTTCTCTTGCTTGCTTTTCTTGCTTCTAATTTTATTTGGTTGTTGTATTTTAAAATTAACCGCAAGCGCATGGTGTGCAAAGTAGCACATCTAGTGAGTACGGGTTGATCCCACGAGGACTTTAGTGTTTGAATTGCATTCAAACCCTTACTCAAGTGAGCTTTAATAAAGAGAAGAAAGATTATTTGTTACTTACTACTAAATAGTAAATTAATTATAGAGAATAATAATCTAAAGATGTAGGACTTTTGAATCCACTAGACTAATGACTTAGAAAGCCTTTTTAAGATTTCTCTTATGATGTCCTTTGGTTAAGGTGTAATGCATGGATAAGCATTCATCCTAATTAAAGAACTCTCCTTTCAACTACTTCTCTTGTGTTACCCAAGTATGAACTATGAAGGAGCTCTGACCCAATAATAATCCATCAAAATTTTCCATAAGAAATAAGAGAAAAGGATTTAAAAAGATTATAGGCCTTCTACCTATTATCCTTCGTACACCGAATCAAGCATGAATTATAAAGGGATTGAAATTCAATGATAGTCGATCAAGTCTCTTGGCAAAAAGCTTGAAGGAAGAAGAACTCTAAAATAAAAATAAAGAAGAAATCCTAAGAAAAAGCTTTTAATCGTGGTTTAGCTTCATCGCAAACCCTAAAGGATTGCTTAGCTAGACATGATTTAAATTAAGACTTTAAAATGATTTAAAATTAAATTCTATACTACTTGCTAGAATTTAAATTATAGAATTAAAGAGTTGTAGAAATAAACTATTTTATTGCTTAGTAATGAAAATAAACTATCATAGTACTGAAATTAAAAATTACAAGAATTAAATGCAGAAATGTAAACTACCCTATTTGCTGAAAAAATTAAATTGATAAGAAAAAAACTAATTTTTATTGCTAATAAATATTTCTAATACAAAGAGAAGGTTTTTAACTTCTAAGCCCTTAACAAGGCTTGGAGTTAAAACAAGAAAATAAAGAAAAAAAATCTCTCCTAGCCGATCTTTCCTTGACTAACTCAAATAAAAAAATAAGAAAATATAAAATCTCTCCTGGCTAACCTTTTCTTAGCTAACTCTCCTTCTTGTATATTGAAAAGGTGGAAGAAAATGAAAAAAAAAAGATGAATAAAAATTTTATGATAGGTATTCCTGTCTATCACACAAGCTCGTATAAAAATTATGATATGGAGAGTGATATATCTCTTAGTAGAGACATTGGATTTTATTTATAGGTGTAGGAGGGAGGAAGATTTTTTACTTTTTCCATGTGGGACTAATTAAAAGGAGAGGCAACAAGAAAGGGGCCATTGGACTAGAAAGCTTGCTTCTCATCAATTAATCTTTAAGTCGCATTCACAATTAAATCCATGTGAAAGGTTATCTTTTAATCTAGACCCTTGATTTTTAAGTCATGTTCACACTTGGATCCATGTGAAAGGTGTTCTTTAATTTTGGGCCTTTGATCAAGAGGAGGTTGCTTCTCATTCCTTCATAAGTAAGTCGCATTTACACTTGAATGGAAGCTGGTTGCCTGGTTCACTTGAATTTGAGCCAATTTGAATCCAATTTGAATTGTATGAGCCCAAACTCTTAATTACCTATAAAGTAGATTAGAGAGTATCAAATTCTTAATAAATAAGAAGCAATTAAATTAAATTTGTGCCTCTAGCAACTTAATTTAAGTGTTTATCATACCCCCAACTTAAACTTTACTCGTCCTCGAGTAAAAGAAATAATAATATACAATACTGACTTTCTTTGACATGAGTGTTCATTTAATAATTTTAGAAGTAAAAGATATCCACCTAAAAAATTATCAAGCATGTCATTGGAATATTAAGGTTATTCCATAGAATGTTTGAGTAAAGAATATAAAATTTTTCAAAGCTTTTTCTTGACCCACTCATACCTTTATCCTTGGATTGTCTAACTTTAAGATGGGCATCCATTCCTTTATTTATTATTATTTTTTTATAAAATATAGTTTGTGCAATATCTTAACCACTTAAGCTTTTTATTTAATTCTTATAGCGAGTGTTAGGCCAATGACTTCCAAACTAGTTGGCTTTAGGACAGTAGGTGTAAAATACCTATCGGGCTTACTGACTCGAGTCAAACTGGCTATGGATTGAGACTTGATTGTATGATTTTTTTTTAATATTATCTACTTTTTGACATGAATATCATTGCTTACATAGGCAATGAGACCTGGTTACTCGATGGGAAACCTTTTTTTTTTTTTGAAGGAACTATATGTATCAATATATCCCGCTTATACTTATAAAAGATTGACTCTCTTTAGATATTAATAGAAAAGGCTAGAAATGCTCCAAATTAATTTTTATTTTAGACTCAACCTTTTATTAAATTTTATCAATATGCAGTCCCTCAATACTCCATAACTTATCTAAAGTGTGCATCAAATATTGTTAAAATATCTAATGTTACCCAAGTCTGAAGCAGAGTTGGGTATATGAATATCAATAAATTTATAAGTACAAAGGTTCAAAGTAAAGTTCAAAGTTTATCCCTCACCCCCCAACTTATTCTATATTATCCTTAATGGGGTAGGAAAATAAAAAATACAATAGGTAAAAAGGAAAGAATACACCTAATTTGATGTATCCTTAGTTCAGTAGGTGTCTTTAAATATTCTTGAGGATGCAATTTTGGCTCTTCCCCTCAACTTATTCGACATTGATTTTGCTGAAGTAAGATCTAAATATATTGAAAAAAATTAAAATTCAAGAATTTGGATTGCCTCTCAGGAGTGCTTAGTTTATAGTCTTTAGCTAGACTAAACTCTAATCTTAACCCGGGTCATATACATGGTTGAAAATTTTGTCTGGTCTTTCACCACCAATTCTAGAGAGATAGTCTTTTTTCACATGACCAATTTTATTGTGAATCTCTCTTAGTAGGTCTAATTTAACAGTTTCAAGAAGAGTTTTTGATGGACCTAGATATTCATACTTTTGGTGTTCAAGGAGTGTCTTCCGATCCAATGGTGGTGTTTCCTCAATAATTAGTTCAATTGATGAATCTAGTTCTGATTGAATATTTCTATGATTAACAATTGCCCAAACTTTATTTCTAAATTCTTGGTTGAACCTAGAATTAATTTTGATGTCCTCGTGGCTTAGATCATTTGGTTCATAGACATATTCTTGGGTCAAGTTTTCTTCATTGGGTTGGTTCAATTCCTGTTCTAGGTTAAAAACATTTAGTTTAATGGTCATATTTTCAAATGAGAGCTTCATGAGTCCATTTCAACAATTGATTATGGCATTGGCAATCGCTAGAGATGGTCTTCCTTAAATAACCAAGATATGATTCTTTGGGTTTGGAACGCATTCAGTATCTAAAATGACAAAATCTATGAAAAAAATAAAATTGTCAATCTTAATTAACACATCCTCTACTACTCCTTTAGATATCCTAGAAGATTGATTTGCTAGTTGTAAGATAATCCTTGTAGGTTTCAATTTTTCCAACCCTAATTGCTTATATACAGAGTATGATAGTATGTTTATGCTGGTCCCTAAGTCTAATAAAGTCTTATTAATATTGGTCTCTCTGATAGTGCATGAAATTATAGAGATCCTAGATCTTTGTACTTAATTAGTACTTGACTTGATAAATAGGAACTCACACTTGCTGCTAGGGAGGCTTTCTTGGATAAATTGGTTGTCCTTTTTTTTGTGCATAGATCTTTTAAACTTTTAGCATAGGTCGAAACTTACTGAATCATGTCTAGTAAAGAAATATTTAATCAAATATTTTTAAATATATCTAATATTTTATTCAAGTATTCTGATTATTTATTGAACCTTAGTCGATTCGAAAAAGGAGCTATAAGCTTGGTGAGTCTTATGAGCGGGTTTGATGAATCATCGAGTGCTGATGACTCAGACTCCTTAGATTGGTTCTAATAGGTGGATTGTTTAGAAGATGGCTTAGATGATGAATCTTCTTGACTCTCAGGTATACCCACCTTATTGTCCACTTGTTTACTTGACCTTATGGTGTAAATTGCATTCACTTGGTTGACTTGATTTTCATGTTGAGGTTGTAGACCATTCTGGGCTCTCGGATTGGGTTTAGGTTGGCTAGGCAACCTATCTCTTTCTCTCTCACTAACAGCAGAGGCTAGCTGACCTACTTGCATTTTTAATTGGGCAATAGCTTGAGTATTGGCATTTAAAAGTTGGTCCGTGGTCTGCATAAAGTTATTCAAGATGGTATTAATGTCAGTAGTTGATTTCACCAGGACTTCTAGACTCTTTTCTAGTATAATAACCCTTTTTTCATCATTATTGAATCCTGGTGCATTGTTTAGTATTGGGTTGGGCTTTAGGTTAGACTGGTTAAAGCTAGGACCGCTTGAGTTTGAGCCTTGTAATCATGAAAAGTTTGGATGATTCCTCTATCTTGGGTTATATGTGGATGCATAATGATTGTTCATTAATTTCTGGTATGTAGCATTTACCTATGTACACCCATTCTCTGTTGGGTTTATCAGGAGAGGATAGTCTTTAAAAATATGGTTTGGTGCACTGCACCCGCTACACATAGGTGCAGACATATGGTTTATACTGGCTGGTCTCCACGGTTCTAAGGCCTCCAACCTACATGTTAGGAGTGTGATTTTAGCCTCTATGGTTAGGAATATTGGCATTTGATGCATTCCTCCTCTTGAAGGTGTTGATCTTTCTAATTCTCTAATCATTTTCCATTGTAGACTCTTCTCGACTAGATCTTCTAAAAATTGCTAGACCTCATTGGGTTCTTTATACATAAATGATCTTGGCATATGGACTCTAGCATGGTTCTGAAATTTGAATCTAGTCCCTCATAAACTATTTGGCATAGCCTTCAAGTCTCTATTCCATGGTGTGGGCATTGGATTAAGAGGTTCTTAAAATGATCGAAATACTTTCAGAATGCTTCACCAGCTAGTTAGTAAATTTGGTTTATTTTATTTCTAATTCTAGCTGTCTTATGATGGAGGAAGAATTTTTTTAAGAACACTCATACAAAACCCTCCCAAGTTATGATAGATTGATTTGGCAGGCTGTATAACCATGTTTTGGTATTATCCTTAAGAGCAAAATTGATTAGTCTCAGTTTGATCTCATCCTTAGAAAGTTGTTGTAACCTCATGGTTGCATAAACCTCTTCAAATTTTCTAATGAATATATATGCATCCTCTATTCCAATGAACATTGGAAGCATATTAATCATTTCTAATTTAATTTTTAAATTATTTGCAGTAGGTTGGGGCAACTTGATGCAAAAAGGCTGGATGGATCCAACTGGGTAACATAAACCCTTAAGAATTTGGGACTGATTGATTTCTTCCATTTTAACATTTTTAGGGCTTGACATAGGAATTAAATCAATTCTAACTAGTCAACCCAAAATCCTTCTCCAAGATGAAAGTGGAGAATTCACTTTATTTTCTATTTTTTTTAATTTTTTTATATTTTTAGATTTTAATAAAAGGTCAAAATTAAATATAATTTTTGATTTTTTTAAAGAAGAGAGAAGAGGAATATAGATAAGAAAAGAGTTCTAGAGATGGATTCTAAGGATTTCTAAATCTTAGAGATAAAAGAGAAGAGTGAGAAGAATTAGTTAATTTTTTCTTAAATTTCTTTAAATACTTATCAAGCAAATATCTATCCTAAGTTATGCTAATTCTAAATAGCTCCTAACTGCTAAGGCCACCTTGGAGTCCTCCAAGTCAGAAATTAACTAGCCAACTAGCTAGATAAAGATAAGATTGGTAAAAGTCCCCTCGTTGCTTTTCTTAGACACCAATTAGATTGGTCAGGTAAAGCGAATAGAATCAATTAAAAAATCATCTTTTTTTGGGCTCTTGTCCCTAAATTCTTTTTCTAGACACCAGTCAACTAGCCAATTCTGATCCAATCTAACTCTTTCGGGTGCCTTATCCAAATGAGCTCGGATGTCCCTAAGATTGACGTCTAATTGATTTTATTTAAGGGTTAGGATGAATGCAAATGAGAAAACTTATTTATGGGCTAAGGAAGGATGATAAAATCTCCATCTTATCTTGTTTAGGTTGGTGTCCTTAATGTCATTTAGATATGCTTATGCACAACCAATAAGAACAAACAAGTTTTAATTAAAAACTAATAATAAACTAAGATTAAATTAATATGCTAAAAAAAAAAAAGATTAGATTATGTACCTAATTTTCAGCACTCACCAATTTTCTACAAAGCAAGATAAGAAAGTTAGATAAGTCAGAAAAAAAACCTAAACTAAAAGCATGAAAAATAAAAATTTAGAATATAATTTAAAACATGACAATTTTCTACCAATGGCATCAAAAACTTGTTATATCTTAAAATTAACCGCAGGCACATGGTGTGCAAAGTAGCATGTCCAACGAGCATGGGTCGATCCCACGAGGAATTTAGTATTTGAATTATGTTTAAATTCTTGCTCAAGTGAGCTTTAACAAAGAGGAGAAAGATTGTTTGTTACTTACTACTAAATAGTAAATTAATTATAGAGAATAATAATCTAAAGATCTAGGACTTTTGAATCCACTAGACCAATGACTTAGAGAGCCTTTCTAAGATTTCTCTTTTATGTCTCTTGATTAAGGTGTAATGCATGGACAAGCATTCACCTTAATTAAAGAACTCTCCTTTCAGTTGCTTCTCTTATGTTACCTAAGTATGGACTATGAAGGAGCTCTGACCCAACAATAATCCATCAAAATATTCTATAAAAAATAAGAAAAAATAATTTAAAAAGATTATAGATCTTCTACCTATTATCCTTCTTACATCGAATCAAGCATGAACTATAAAGGGATTGAAATCCAATGATAGTCCATCAAGTCTCTTGGTAAAAAACTTCAAGAAAGAAGAACTCTAAAATAAAAGCCAAGAAAAAATTCTAAGAAAAAGCTTCTAATCATGGTTTAGCTTCATCGCAAATCCTAAAGGATTGCTTAGCTAGACATGATTTGAATTGAAACTTTCAAATTATTTTAGATTAAATTTTATACTACATGCTAAAATTTAAATTATACAAATTAAAGAAGTATAGAAATAAACTATTCTAGTGCTTAGCAAAGAAAATAAACTATCCTAGTGCTGAAATTAAAAATTACAAGAATTAAATGCAGGAATGTAAACTATCCTATTGGTTGAAAAAATTAATTGACAAGAAAAGAACTAATTTTTATTGCTAATAAATATTTCTAATACAAAAAAAAGATTTTTAACTTCTAAGCCATTAATAGGGCTTGGAATTGAAATAAAAAAATAATAAAAATATAAAATCTCTCTTGGCTAACTCTCCTTCTCGTATATTGGAAGGATGGAAGAAAGTAAAAAAAAAGATGGATAAAAATTATGGATAGGTATTCCCATTTGTCACACGAGGTTTTAGAAGAGTTGTGGTATGGAGAGTGATATATCTCTTAATAAAGATATTGAATTTTATTTATAGGTGTAGGAGGAAGGAAGATTTTTTATTTTTTTTCCATGTGGGACTAATTAAAAGGAGAGGCAACAAGAAAGGGGTCATTGGATTAAAGAGCTTGCTTCTTATCCATAGATCTTTAAGTCGCAATCACACTTGAATCTATGTGAAAGGTTATCATTTAATCTAGGCCCTTGATTTTTAAGTTGTGTTCATACTTGGATCTATGTGAAAGGTCTTCTTTAATTTTGGACCCTTGATCAAGAGGAGGTTGCTTCTCATCCCTTTATGAGTAAGTCACGTTCACACTTGAATTGAAGCTGGTTATCTAGTTCACTTGAATTTGAATTAATTTGAGTCTAATTTAAATTATATGTGCCCAAGCTCTTAATTACCTATAAATTAGATTAGAGAGCATCAAATTCTTAAAAAATAAGGAGCAATTAAATTAAATTTGTGCCTTTAGCAACTTAATTCAAATTACTTTCTTCCAATTTTATTTGGTCCCATGGTAATGTCTTCTCGTAGGGTCGGGGAAAAAGTAGTTTGGGCGGCCGGCACCTCTAGTGGCCTACTTCTTGACCTGAGTTCGAGAAAGATTCTCGGGCTCCTACTGCAGGTGTCTCCTCTTTCGATTGTCAGGATCCTAAGTTGCCTAGGGCAAAAAGTCTGATAAAGGGATTTAGAGACTTCTTTGGCCCGAGGGGCAGGGAGTCGACGATCACTGATGATGACCTCCAATAACTTAAGTCTCGGTACTCCATTCCCTTGGCCTTTCGGCTCGAAGTTCCAAGTCAAGAGGTGTGGGTGTCTCTAGCCCCAGAGGACCAAGTTGCCCTATATGAGTAGACTCTCAGAGTGGGTCTTTAGCTGCCTTTCCACTCCTTTAACTCCAATATTCTCAATTTCTGTAGGATCCTTTTGACTCAAATTACTTTGAATTCCATTTGGATGATTGTCGACATCTTTGTCATTCTCTGTAGTTAGCTCCATACTCATCCAAGCATTTTCTTATTTTAGGTACTATTTACCCTGAAGAAGCACCCCCATGAGAGAGGATTGGGGTACTTCAGTCCCCATCATGGTGCAAGTTCATTGGCGGTCTTCCCTCTTCTATCCATGATGGGAAGGGCAAGTTCTCTTTTGTTGTAATGGATGTTCCTTAGGGTTCCAACTAGGCCTGGGATGATCTGTGGCTTTCCCCTAATAAAGAAAAATTGGTCCTCTCCAAGGATAAAGAGGACTATCACAAGTTGCTCGACATCGAAGTTACAAAGCTGGCAAACTTGATAACGAAATAGAACCTTATGATGTCGGCATCAATTTGGCTCTCCCTCAGGATATGTCTGGGTCTCTTTCTTTCGTTGGCTCTATGGTTTGCCTCCAGTCTTCATGCTAACTTCCTTCCCTTTTGTTTTACAGCGATGAGGATTTTTCCAAGACAATAAGGCTTTCTTTTGTGAAGAAAAGGTTGAGCTTTGGTTCAGAGGGTGGACCCTTAAAGAAATGAGCACCTCCAAGCTCCCCTATAGTTGTCCCTTCTAGATCAGTGGGGCCTCCAATGCTGGTGTAGCTGGCACTAATGGCTCTGGGGTCATCATTGCACTACCCCGATGGGCAATGTCCCCTTGTCGCTGTGGAATTGGTTCAGATAGTGACACCACCCTCTCCCCAATCGCCAGCATAGATCAGCTTGCTTCCAGCTCCTTCAGTAGCTCCAACTCTCATGGCCAAACAAGGAGTAGGGCCATCGTTGTTGGGCACCGGGGGGGAGCCCCTCGCCTTTCTGACTGATAAGAGTGCAGAGGGGTGGTTCAGCCCTCCATAATCAACAACTGGCCCAGAAGCTCATTCAAATGATATTGCTATCGGATAATTGGGCAAAGACCAAGGCCTAGTCACTAAATAAGGCCATGCAGTTGTTGTTCGGTGATATCATGAGGATGAGTCTTCACCTTGGTTGATTTTCTCACTTGGCCCTTAAAGTGCCCTGACTTTGGTTCTCTTCTACAATTGATGCACGACATGGCCTATCTCTATGATGTGGTCATCGATTTCAACTTGGTGAAGAGGAAGCTTAAGGGTGAGCTTCAGGCGGTGAAGGAGGATGCCGCTCAGGTTCGGTCTATGTTTTTAACCGCTAGGGATTAGGTCACCCAACTTGAGGGCTCCCTTGCTTTGGAGCATAGTTTGGCCGAGATGCGGCAATAGAAGATTGCCAAGTTTGAGACAGAACTTTAAGTGAAAGAGGCAGTGATAAAGGAGGCTGAGGAGATGCTGTAGTCGATAAAGGTTGAAGCAGTGGCTAATAAGGCATTAGCAGTTGTCAAAGCCAAATTGAAGATAGTTGAGGAGTTTAAGGCATTGAATGAGTTCGAGGCCGAAGTCGTCAAATGCTTCTTAATGTCTTATGAATTTGGCTTTGATGCCTGTAAGGTGCAAGTGGCACATTTCTTCCTAGGGGTCGACATTAGCCGACTCAATCCCTATGCGATGATCAAAGGGGATGATTGACCACTCATGGAGGCACCATCAAGGCCAATGCCACCTGTCGTCGAGTCAGCCTTCAGCGACCCAATCATCATTTTAGCCCCAACCATCGACTCAATCATTGACATGGAAGCCAAAATATTATTTGATGACTTCTGAGTCTATCTTGCCTTCTCTTGTATCCTCCTTTAGACCCTTTTGTAATTGAAAATTTGTAATATAATAAACTTTTTGGTTAGGTATGCTTAATGTTTGGGCTTGTATCCTTCGAGGCTGCTTGTAGTTGGACTTTTTTAGGAAGACTACATATCACGTTCAAGTTTGGGTTTCCCAAGCTACATGTGTTGTTCCTCATTTGAACCTCTTGATTGCAATCAGCATTCCCCCACCTAGTTTGCTGCTTTGTCATGCCATCTTAGCAAGATCCGATGCCTTGGTCATGCTTCATCTAATGATTCTTTGCACTGATGTGGGCTCCTGAATGTTGCTTCCATTGTCGAGCATGATTAGCTAAGTCGAAAACCCCAGATATATCCTTGGATTTGTTCTGAGGATTTAATTCATGGCCCCCAGTTCGAACCAGGATGCCTTTATCATTAGAGCCATGTTGGGTAGGATCCTAGGAGATTTGGTCAATGTGGTCATTGGATCATGTTATCAGGATGGTTTGAATTGGCGGGTGGTGTTCCTAGCAAGGAGATCTTTCTAGGAACTTGCAATGCATTATGTTGCAATTTGGGCTACTTTTATTAGGAATAGGGCTCGAAAGATCATGGGATAGTTCTTCCAAGAGAATAAATTTGGTATTTAACTCACAGTTCCATACGGGCTTACCACATGGCAGTTCATAATAGGTTCGAAAGTATTCTTTATGAATTATTCTTTGGACTTGAATAGCTAGAGAATTAATAGCGGTCTCGAAGGGTCGCCATTTTGAGGTTGGCTAAATGGCCTAATATGCTAATTTGGAGGGTGAATCCACATCGTTCAGGGTGTCTATATATAGATCGCCCATAGGGTGAGGCTCCACCATCAGTCTAAATCTTTCTTTCTATCATTCAATAGCCATGAAGCCTTCACCAAAATTTGTTAAGTACGTTGTGAAGGAGAGGATGGGTACGGCTCATGAGGAGTCCTCTTCTAAGAGGGCTAGAAGCTTCGAGCTGGGTCTCGCCACCCACATCCTGGGGTCAACATAGGCCGTACCACTATCAAGCCGGGGTCCGATTCCTCCTATAGTATTCAGAGTTAATCCTTCCCCATCTAGGAATGCTGCATTGGGGAATTCAAATCCTCGATGGCATTTAGGGAGGAGGTTGTCGATTCCTCCTTTTTTGCATAAATCCAGAGCTTCGAAGACTGCAAGGCCCATCTGAAGCACATGGTTTCAAAGCTGGATCTCTGGCATCTCCGCCCCGACAATAATGACGACAAAGTCAAGGAATTCTCATTGGATGAGGATTAAGGCCTCATACTTTTTGCTTTTATACTTGGTGCTCTTCTCATGGCATCTACTCATTGTAAATAAGGATTAAGTAAATAAATAAAATTAACTTTCCTTTACCTTGTGTCTGGATGTTTTATTTGTACTATGCGGATATTTGCTGGCTTATCCATGGTCATGTTGTAGATGCTAGGATTTGGCCAAACCTCCAATTTTGGACTAAGTCCGAATACTATCTGGTACTATTATACCAGCTGACAAAAATTCTCGAGGTCTCGTCGCTATGGTTCTCAACCTTATTTTGGCAGGTCTCCATTAGTCAAGTTTTAGCCCTAGTGTTTATCATCAAATTCTTTTCAATGCACTTGCCTGAAAACACTGGCCTATAAGTGTTGATTTGTGGAGGTCCTAACTTGGGTCAGGATATGTTCTAGTACTTGGCACCATGCTGATTAGTAATTTCGGAGGTCTTAACCATAGCCAAGATATCTTCGAAGGATTAGGAGCCTTGGACTTAGGTCTGGATAACCTGATACTTAGTAACATGCTGATTAGTGATTTCAAAGGTCTCGGCTATGGTAGAGATATCTTCGAAGGATTAGAAGCCCCAAACTTGGGTTTGAATAACTCCTAGTCGGCATCCCATCAACCATTATTCGAAGGTCTCGATCTCAGCCAAGATATATATTAGGATTAGTGGTGCTCTCAAGCCTTGGGAGGCCATAAGAGGAGTCAGGATGTTGGCTTGGGAGACTAGGATAGGTGTGGTCTTAGGGCTAGGACCAATTTGATCGTAGGATGGAGGTTCGATCCTCCATGGTTATGAGGCCCTGATTTATGGGTCTTATGAGGGATAATCAGAATTTGGATTAGATTTGGGTCCATGGTATTGAGTGCATGATCAGACCATGAGTGTACATAGATTTGGGTGAGTGCATTCAGACTGGGTTAGTGTAGGAAGTTTTTTATGAGTTGGATTTTGATCTATGTATAGATATATATTGTACGATTTGATAATCAGGATGAAAGCACAGATTTCAAAGCATTTTATAAAGAAATCAAAAGTCAAACCCTAATCCAGGATCACCTTATTAAATTAAAATCATATAACATTCATTTATAATATAAACCTAGGGTATAAGAACATACTTGAATTGCTAAATCCTAACTTATGTCAGAATTTCGGCAGAGATCCGGCAAGGGTTCTATCAGGTGCCCATATATTTATCCTCCAACATTGCTCCATATGGAAACTTGATCAAGCCTTTAACACCTTCTCAAATTAATTTCTTGAATTAAATTCTTATGGTAAGAATTTAATTTGGACAGAACCTCCTCTAGCCTTTGCTTCCTTTCACCTAGCCTTCCCTTTCTCTTGCTTTCTTTTCTCCTTGTCTTCCTTATCTTTACTAGATCCTTGTCCTAAAGAAGACTTCTTATCCTTGTTAGGACCTTGTCTTAATAAGGAAAGGAAGAAAGAAATTGGACAATAAAGAGAAGATTGTAAGAAAGAAGGATTGGGATGAGTACACGGATACCTGGCGCATACCCCTATTTATAATATATGTAGGGATATCACCTCAACATCTCACACCCCTCCCTTATCTGAATCTCATGCCTCTTCTAATTTCTCACGCCCCTAGGAGCATCTCATGACACGTGGAAGGCTAAGAAAGTTAATCCGAAGAGACTTCTTTTCGTAGGACTCTTCGATGCAGAATTAACTTCATGATGTTTTCCATAGCATCGCGAGACTTCATAGAAGTGGTGCCAATTAATGGAGGGTTGAGATCAAAACCAGTGGCCATTTGATGTCCCAAATGGTGGGTGCCAATTCTGAAGATGGCATGGGAATTTTAGAGTCCATAACCACTTGGACTTTAAGTCCAAGTGGCACCAACAAATGGAGGGGGCAGCAAGGAAGTTTGACTTTATCCAATCTGTCAAATAATAAGCTAGAGTTCCACTTATAGAAGGACACCTCTATGCCTATTAAATCTGAAGTCCATGCATTAACATAATGTTACACAGAATTAATTAGATAAGGATGAAGGAATGTGGTGCCAACTTGGGATGTAGAAAAGAGGTGCCCAATCCATAGCCCAATAAGCCAAGAGTTAATCCAATTAAAAATCCAAATCTAATTTGGATTAAATTGGATCTAATTAGCCCAAATTGGAACCAAATTCGAATCTGGTTCGAATGTAGGAGTTAGGATTTGCAACATATGCTAGCATATTCATCTTGCAAATATGATCTAATCTAATTAGATCCTTAATCAATATCCTTTGTGTGTGACCTATTGGATTCCACATCTAGCCAATAGTAGGTCTAGGTGCAATTTAACATAATTTGATTAGAAACTAATCAAACTGATTTTGGTCAAATCAAGCTGACCTGATTTGATCTATCAGAATCATTTCTAATTGATGATCAAATTAAACTATTTAATTCGATCAAACCCATAAGATAAGATTGATGTCTAGCAACGTATCATGTCTACTCGAAAGATATGAAATTTTGATGAAAATATCAAAAATATCCTTCAGTAGAAAGTTACCATGCAATTTGATTCTACAATCATCCTACATCCCAAATATAACTATGCATATGAAATTATGTCGAATTCAGTATCATATTCATATTTCTCTTGATCTTATAATGATTATTTTATTTAATAAAATATTAATTTTTTTTTAATTTTTATCATGCTTTGATCAAAGTCTTCTTGAATCATCATTTGATTGAAGCAAGTAGGATGTGATCTTCTCTTACTAGGAGTAATTGATTTCATGTTAAGCTACTCACAATCTCCATATGCAATCCACCATATCTAAAACACCCCGTACATGACTAAGTTATGAATGAATATGAACCAAAATATGAATTCATGCATACAAGATTTTATGACAGTCTTAGGTCAAAAGATTACATGCACAACTTCCACTACGAGAATCATCTATTGACAAGTAGATAAGATTCTATTAGATATTTTCAAATTGGATCAATTCAGTGAACCCATTCTCTAATAAGCACCCATATTCTTATATTAGTATTTTACATAAGTGATTGTGAGATCAATCATCCTCTCCATCGAATATACATAGGATGTATTAGTCTTTTCTAAAATATTGATCCCCAACTCAATGTTTCATCGATCAAAAATATTTTAGATTAGGATTTCAAGATTTTATGTGTCACAGGTATGATCTCATCATAATCCTAAAATTATAGTCCTAATCTATGGGATTCATCATAATCTTAAATAAATAATTAAGACATAATATATGATGAAATATAAATATCTTTATTTATTTAAAAAATATCATTACATGAGTCTGAAAGATAAAAAAATAATTTATTATAATACATATTTTGATTGGCTTGTAGGGCATATTTCTTCTATATATATACATGTATATTATAAATCCTAAGCAAGAAGAAATCAATACAGTCGTTCTCTTCCACATCTCTTTCTATCTGGTCTTTTACATGCCAAGGGATCCTGCACAATAATTGGTATCAGAGACTTCTTGATAAGGAGGCATGAAATGAAGAAGAGAATAGATCTAGTGCTAGAAAAGGAATAGGATTTAGTGGAAGATTCAAGAAAAAAATTCTTTTTTTGGGAGGCCAGTAGGGCCCTATTTCTTCCTCCTAATTAGCGGTCGATAATTGGCTATCGATCCCAGGCTTTGCAGCTGATTCTAATGAATCGACATCGATCCCATCATCTGGTGGCTGGTTTTGATGATCAAGTTGCCGAGCACAGCATGTGGAAGTTTTTGCATGGGCGATCAGCGATAACATGCACGTGCAAGATGGTAGAGTTCCAGAGGGGGTAGCAGGATGATCTTCTTCTTTAGGAACATCGTAGATGGTGGTGGCATCGACTCCGATGGTGGTGCACTGGCAGCGGTGGTGTGTGCGAGCAATGGTGACCAAAACCAGTGATGGTGGCTGGTGGAACGTGGGCAGTGGCGTGCATGTAGTAGGAGCTGGCCGAGGAGGTGGAAGGTTTAGCAAAAATTAGGGTTTCCCCTTTTTGGCACCGTCGGCATCGATGCCGTCGATCGGGATGCAATAGTTGACCAGGGGGAGTTTTCGTCTCCAAGACCATGGCCAAGATCTGGCAAAGTGGCATAGGTGACAGGGTCTAGTGGCTGCAGGTGCTACAGTGGCATCGAATCCGATGGTGGTGATGCACATAAATGATGGAAACTTAGGGAGCCAATTGAGGAGCATGGATCTAGCGATAGTGCACTGATCTGATCATGGTGCATGAACAACGACAATGACAGCATGCCGTAGTGTTGATTTGGTGGTGGTGGCAGCCAGATCCAAAGGTCATGCTAGCAAAGGTTGGCCAGTAGTAGGCAGCCAATTTTCTATTTTGGATGGGTTGAAGAGGGAGAAGGAGAAGTCTAGAAGGCTCCAAGAGAGAGAAAAGAAGAAAAACTAGGAACTAGGAGTTTTTTGTTTTTTGATTTTCTTTTCTCTTGTTCATGGCTATTCTCCTGGTTACGACTTTGCATGGTGTTTAAAAATAAAAATTGCGAAGGCTGAGCTACTAGTGATTTATTTGGTGTGTTAGAGGAGAGGTCATTCAAGGGCTCAAGATTGAGGTGGAGCTGAACAAATAACTATTCACTTTGCTGAAAGACTGGAAAAGTAGTTGGAGTGCATTCAGTGGTGCAATTGGTTGGAGTCTTAGGGTAATGGAGATGGCTGGTCCATGGAGTATCGTAGCTGGTTTAGAGGAGGAGGAGGAAGTCCTCTAATGGTTTCGTAGGAGCTTGTAGGGTTGCGGAGTATTCAAGATGGGAGTAGCGATGGTGGAGGTTGATAAGAGCATGATGTTGTCGTTAAGACACCATATTTATTATTTTAATTCTGACTTCTTAAATTTATTAAAAAATAGATAGTAAGTAGTGAGTCGGATTGAATCCACAGAGAAGATAGTATTTTACTTTTCAAATCTTTGACTTTTGTAAAAGAAAAGAAGATGAAAAGATTTGAAAAAAGAAATTAAAGTTGAAAAATAAAATTAAAAATAAAAAGTAAAAATTAAATGATGCAAAAAATTAAACTTGGTACTAAGATCTACTAGTTAGATCTTAGCATCTACTTGCAATAAAATAAAGAGCAATTAAAATAAAGAATAGAAATTTAAATTATAATTAAAAATAAAAAACATAAATTTAAATAGCTAGAAATTAAAATTTATATTAATTAAAAATTTAAAATTTAAATACATGAAATTAAAAAAAAGAATAAGAAAATAAAAATTAAAATAGTTGATCTCTAATCTTGGATCAGCATTGGCATTGAGATGGTATAGAAGCCAGCTCTTCTTCACAACACCTGCTGTCTTGATGTAGCCTCTAACCTAAGCATGGCTCTAATCTTTACCAAACTCCTTCTCATGATCGAAGACATCTTAATTTGATGGCCTGGGTTCTTATTTATAAGTGTTGGAGTGCTGAAAATCTTTTTTATAGGCAATATAGGACTATTAAGGAGTTTTGATCGGCAAATATGGAGAAATCTTGGTGAAAATAGGATTAAATTAGCCCCTGGATGCATCTTTTAGGTTCTGATGAAATCTGGCCATCAAATCCATAGAGAAGGTAGTGTTTTAGTTTTAAAATTTTTGATTTTTGTAAAAAAAAAATATTTGAAATAAGAAATTGAAGTCAAAAAATAAAATTTAAAATAAAAATGAAAATTAAATGATGTGAAAAATTAAGCTTGGTACTAAGATCTACTAGTTAAATTTTAGCATCTACTTGCAATAAAATAAAGAGCAATTAAAATAAAGAATAAAAATTAAAATTAAAATTAAAAATAAAAAGTATATATTTAAATAGTTGGAAATTAAAATCAAATCAAAATTGGAAACGACCCCCACCATATGATCTTCATCGGCAGTGATATGGACCGTCCGATCATGCTTTACTATTCATATGGACCTTAGTGAATCGGGCTTTCTGTGAGCTGCAACCAATCGACGCGCGACTGGCAAGAAAAATTATCGGAATACCCCTGCTAAGAGGTCTACCATGAGCCCGATAAAATTGACGTCACATTGACATCAGCGGCTCACTGGATGGCTTGGTTGGCTTGGTGGCTTGCTGGTGCACGGCTTGGCTTGGCTTGATGAGCCAGTTGAGCCATTTTTCTTTTTTATATTAAATTTTTTCTAAAAATTTATATCTAATATATTTTAACTTCGTTTTGCTCTAAATTTATTTCATTATGATCAAAAAAATAAACTCTTTTTACTAATAATAATATTTTATTTTTTATTTTTATTATTTTTAATTAATTTTTAATTAATAAAAATATTAATTTTTAAATATATATATATATAAATTAATTATTAATTTTTAAAAATTAAAATAAATTAATTATTAAATTAATATTTTTATTGATGAATTTATTATACTTCTTAACTTAAGCTTTGCTAATTCTCGAGTAAAGAAAGAATTTAGTTTTATATACCTTTTAACTTTAGAGTTTCAAATTTTACTTATGTAATTTTCAAAATAGCCATTGGTGTTCAATAAAGCATGAGTAAGGTATATCATTAGGGTATTAGTACTTACCAATAATAAAATTAAGTGAAGAATATTAAATTTTTTTAAATTTTTTCTAAATTATTTCTATCTTTATCTTTGAATCATCTAAAATTTCATATGGGCAAATGTATTGCAACTTCCATCCTTCATTTATTGAATTTTTTATTTACATTACCTACTCTTTGATATGAATATCATTGCTTGCTTAAGCAACGAAACCTGATTACTTAGTAAAAAATTAATGTATTTTTTTTTTAATATTGTACCACTATTAAGTGCCTTAAATCCTTAAGCTTTCTATTTGATCCATATAGCAAGTCTTAGGCCAATCTTCCAAATCAGTTGGCTTTAAGGCACTTGGTATAGAATACCCCTTGAACTTACTAGCTTGAATTAAATAGGCTATGAGTTAAGACTAGCTTTACAATAAGCTTCTTCATCCTTGTCATCTTTTGATATGAAACTCAACGCTTACTTAGATAAAGAGGCCCGATTACTCAATGAGAAGTACTTGGAGACTGTTTTATTTTAAGAGTATTTTTTTAATATAAAGAAATGTATAGTTATCCTACATAAGTCCATAAAAAGTAGTTTCTTCTTTAATGTTAGTAGAAAAAATTAGAAATGCTCAAAGAAGAAAATTTTATATTCTAGACTTAACTCTTTATTGAATTTTCCTAATACTTAATCCCCCAATATCTCATAAATTTTTGATCTATGCATCAATTTTTTTTTAAAAGTGCTTAATTCAACTTGATTCCTAAGCATAATTGAGTGTCTAAATACTAAATACTAACTTATTTGAGGACTTAAAAGTTTTAAAAAATTTTATTATTCTCCCTTCCAACTTAATCGACATTGTCCTTAATGGAAAGAAAAAGATAAAGGATATAATAAGGAGCAGAAAAGAATACACTTGACTCAATATATTATTTATAGTCCAGCATATGCCTTTAAAAATTTGACTCTCCCTCTAACTTTATTCAAAATATCCTAAAAAAATAAACTAAAAAAATAAATTAGATGAAAAAACTAAATATTAGGTTGCCTCTCAGCAAGCGCTAAGTTTACCATCTTCAACAAGACATAATGCAGCTTACTATCCTGTGTTAAATATTGAATTGGCAAATTTCAGCGATTTTGGATTGCCAGTTGTAGGAAGATAGTTTGTTATCCCATTATTGATGTATTTCTTTTGAATTTTGGGGACATAAGATGTGACCCAATTCTCAGACCCTTGTTTATTAAGAATTTCTTTTATTTGTTCATCTAAAATACTCAAGAATTGAGTTTTTGGTTTAGGAGTTGAGTTTAATGCAATGGATATTGGATGGGTGTCTAAAGGCGAGTTTAGATATGAAGGTAAATTAATATAATCTTATTTAAATAATTCCATTGATATTTCATTACATGCCTCTTGATTTTTATGAGAAGAATAAGCTTCTAGGGATGAAGAAAATAGGATTTCAGGTTTATAGAACTTGAGTAAATCATTTGTTCTCTTTTTTTTTTTATCAACTTATTTAAATTGAAACCAGTATCAGTACTAGTTTCGGGCTCAGGTTCTTCTATATGGTTAGTCTCAGTACTAATCTTTTTTTCTATATTGTTATTTTGGCTAGCATCAGTACTAGCCTCTCTCACCCGATCTTAGTATGGGTCCATAAGAATTCTATAACTTCTAGGTTCAGAAATTACTTTAGCATTCTCTAATTGGGGATTCTTAAGTGGAACATTAGATTGATATTTTGGTCTAGGTGGTTGATGGATATTAGGTGAGTTGATTTTAAGAATCGATTGGCTTGGCAGTTAATCTAGTTTTCTCCTCATATTAGACTCAACCAATTATCCTATTTGGGCCTCTAGCCTAGTGATAGATTCTTGTTGAGTCAAGATCAATTATTGTTGGGCTAGAATTAATTATTGAAGTTGATTAAATCTATCATCGACTAGATTGGTCTATTAAGGAGGTGAGTATAATGGCTGATTATAATGCAATGGCTAGGAAGACTGACTAGGTTGACCCTTATTATAGGCATAATTTTGATATTGGATCTGAGCTTGAGTCTGTTAGGATATCTAAGAAAAATTAGGATGGTTCCTCGCTTGGAGTAGTCTTATGCAGCTTGAACTTGTTCTTGGATAAAATGTAGAAACTATGCAGCCATAGAATATTCACTCATATAATGGGTTGGGCTAGCACAAATTGAAAAAATCTCCTGATAATTAGAGGATGATGTGAATTATGCAAAAAATTATTGACCTAGGGTTAGGAGTTGATCTAACTTCTGAGCAAGAAGGTCCACTTTATTTATCATATTCGAATCAATCTTAGAATTAAATTCTAGATGTTTAAATTCATGGATCCCTGCCCAAGTTTAGTAGAAAGATAACGAAGCATGATTAATTGAGTCTTCACTCAAGATTTTAAATAGGACATAGATTTCATCCTCACTTTTGTTTATAAATGCACCTTCACAAGATACATATACCAACTATCTATATTGGTCTCCTAAGCCCTCATAAAAAGTTTGAACTATTTGTCACTTAAAAAGACCATGGTGTGGGCATTTTCTAAAAAGTTCCTTAAGTATCTCCCATGACTCATGAATTTATTCTCCTGGAAGCTGAGCAAATCCAGTGATAGCTTACCTCATGGTGTTGGTTCAGCCTATGGAATAAAATTTCTTAAGAAGTTCACTTTGTAATTTAGCCCAAGTTTTAATTGATCTCTCTATTATACCAAGCTAGTACTTAGCTTTATCTTTTAATAAAAAAAATAAAATTAGTCTAAGGGCATTATTAGTCAAATTTTGGATTTTCACCGTAGAGTAGATTTCTAAAAATTCATTCAAATATTTATATGGGTCTTCATCAGTGTTCCCGTAGAAAGATGAGAGCATCTGAATTATGGTCGGCTTGATCTTATAGTCGCTAGTATTGATATCAAGTAACTGGATACAAGTCGATGGGTTATAGATGAAAGAAATAAAATATTTCTTCATCTGCCTAGGTAGTTCTCTAAAATTTTCAGCCATTTGGTTATTAAGTTTAATATGGTTTAGCCATTTACTTTTATAATTAGGTTCAATTAGATTAGAAAAAGTGATTTTCTATCATGCATATATTAGTGCAACCCTAATGTATGGTTCAAAATTTTTTAGATTTTTTATTATTTTATTATTTTATAATTTTTTATAATTTTATAATTTTAGATTTTTTAAATTTTTTTTAAATTATTTATTATTTATTATTATTTTTAAAAATATTTAATGATTTTTTAATGATTTTATTATTTTATTATAATTTTATGTATTATTTTATTTATTTTTTATAATTTTTATTTATTTTAATTTTTTAATTATTTCTACTATTTTTAATTATTTTTATTATTTAATTTTTATTTTTTATTAATTTAATTTAATTTAATTTAATTTAATTTATTTTAATTAATTTTTTTGAAAGAGAAGAGGAGAAAAGGAGAAGAAAGAAAAAAGAGTTCTAAAGAAGAGGTCCTAAGGAGTTCTAATGCTAAGAAAAGAGAGAAGATTAATTTTAATTAGGTTTAATATTGGTTAGCAATCAAGTTAGGTAAACAATTTTGACTAAAGATTATCCTGGATCTAGATAGCTCCTAACTGTCAAGATCACCTTCAAGTTCTTAAAGTATAAGATTAGCAACTTAACTGGCCAGGTAAATATAAGGTTGGTGGGAGTCCTCTTGTTGCTTGTCTTAGATAATAATTATGCTTAGCTAGGTAAGATAACAAAATCAATTATAAACTATCTTTCTTCGAGCCCAGTCATCCCTGAACCACTTGCTTTAGACATCAGTTAAATTGACTAACCCTAATCCGATCCAACTTTTTGGATTTCTTATCTTAATGAGCTTGAGTTCCTAAGATCGATGTCTAATTAATTTTAATTTAAAGGCTTAGATCAATATAGAATGCTGGTTGGTTATTTGTGGGCCAAAAAAGGATGATCAAATTTTCACCTTATGTTGTTTAATGGATTGTGCCCTCAATTTGGTTTAATATGAAGATGCCCAAAATTTTTTTTCAAGCAATGGGTTTTATGCAATTTAAACTAGATACATACAACTAATTGAGTCTTGAGAAGCTTACCTTGCCTCCAGTAATCATTAAAAAAATAAAAATAAAAATAAAACTAATATGATGCATGCTCTAAGTAGTTAGAATTTTTAATCTTATCATGAAGCTTTTAATTAGATTTAAGTAAATATTTTTTAATTAATTTAAAAATAAAATAAATAATATAAGAAAAACTAGGGTTAGGATTGATCTCACCAAGCAAAATTGGAAGCTTCCTCCTTGCCCTAATCTTTTTGCTCTCCCTTTTTTTGCAAAATAAAGAAGAAAAGTTAGTAAGCAATATTTATAGAAAATTTAAAAAAATAAAAGTTTATTTATAATTAATTTATAAAAAAGTTAAAAAAATCAAAAAAAATTTAATCCTCTTGCCTTCTCTGGCAACAACACTAAAAACTTGATGCATTTGCCAAAATTATTCTTAATTTATAAGAAAATTAAAGAAATCAAAAGAAATTAGTGTCTATGCCTTCTCCAGTAACAATGCCACAAACTTGATAAGAGCATGATATTGTCATTAAGATACCGTATTTATCAATTTAATTTTGACTTCTTAAATTTATTAAAAAATAGATAGTAAGTAGTGAGTCAGATTGAATCTACAAAGAAGGCAGTATTTTAGTTTTGAAATCTTTAATTTTTATAAAAAAAAATTTAAAAAAATTAAAATTAAAAAATAAAATAAAAAATAAAAAATAAAAAATAAATGATACAAAAAATTAAACTGGGTACTAAGATCTACTAGTTAGATCTTAGCATCTACTTGCAATAAAATAAAGAGTAATTAAAATAAAGAATAAAAATTTAAATTATAATTAAAAATAAAAAGCATAAATTTAAATTACTAAAAATTAAAATTTATATTAATTAAAAATTTAAAATTTAAATACATGAAATTAAAAAGAAAAAAAAAGAAAATAAAAATTAAAATAGCTGATTTATGATCTTAGTGAAGGAAAATTCGGATTTTCCGATCCAGGTTCGTTCAGATCTGATCAGATCAAGAGATATATTTCAAAAATTTTTCTCTTGATCCCAATCAGATCTTGATATGTTTCAGATCTGATTCTTATTATTTTAATAAATAAAATAAAATTAGATAAATTAAATCAAATTTAATTTACCTTGATTTGGGTAATCCTATTACCCTGTTGATGATCCTGTATTGCAGCGGAAGGTTCTGGATCTAGCCACGCAAGCGCCTGGCCTCTACCGGTATCCACTCGGCTTGGATCTGGAGATCCTCTTCTTCTCTATCACATCTCCAAAAATCAGATCTGGATCTGATCTGGAGGATCTTCAAAACTCCTTTTGAAGATCAGCAGTCGTCCTTTGCAGCAGCGCAGCCTTCTAGCTTTTGATCGCCTTTCTCTTGATCTAGATTGCACCAACCAAGGTCAAAACCCTTTTGGATCAACTCCTCTTCTTCCCAACCAATCACAACCCTTTGTGAAATCAGATCTAAATCTGATTGGTGGGAATAGAGTCCCCTGGATTCCTCCTTAGAGGGTGCCTAAGACCAGTCAAAGTTGGTTCTTAGAGAACTCTAATTGGAATCCAAAAAGGAGATGGAGTCCTTGTCCAACAAGGACTCCTAGGCGCCTCCAACTTGGGCACACGCCTAGGGTGGCGTGCGCCCTCCTCCTTGCCAGGTTCTGGCAGGGGGACAGGCCCCCACCAGCTCTCCAATAGGTGCATGACATGTGGTCAAAAGTCAAAGTGTCAATGGTCAACGTTTGACCAGTCAAAGGTAGACTTTTGACCAAAGTCAAAGAACAAGAAATGGCAGGTGACCAAAAATGGCAGGTAATGTCTTACAAAATAAGACAACCTTTTCTGACTTGGACAACCTCCAGTCAGACCATATGAAGGCCTCTGATTGAGCACAAACTCCTTTGGCTCAGTCAGGACAACTTATTTATGATAGTAAAAGAAGAACGTTAGGTTCAATCGAGTGCTAGCACGATTTCCTTGAACCTAATTGAATCTCATTCAGATCAATTGAACTAGATCAGTTCAATTGATGATCACCAGATTCAAACCCTTGTTTGTGTGACCCAGTTAGGTTCAGTTCTGTATGGTAATGGGATATGTCATGATCTCTATCATCGACATCATCGAAACTCCTTTCGATGGATCAGAACTCTTCTGATTCGAACAGCTAGAATGATCGATCATCTAAATCATTCTAATTGCTCCCAAAATCCACCAGTGACACCTAGCAGTATATGGTGGCAACCCATCAGAGCTGAATGCGAACCTCTTGGTGCAGCTACCTGTGTGATTAAGTTCTTCTATCTTGAGCCCCGATCAGATTAGGGTTAAGGTGAACTCGTCAAACCCTAGTCTCTGTCATATGATGTAATCATTCGATTCGAGTCCAATGTGAAAATCTAAATAGAAACTCTTTCTATTATTTCACTCTGCCATGGCCATGGGCTTCTGGACTTGATTCTCATGATCATCATAGGGCTGCTCCTCTACCACCGAGGTAGATAGATTCCATCTTGATGCAATCCAGTTCCTACAATGAACATGCTATAGCCAACATACACCTCAGGGTTCCATATGGCTAGGAGACCGAGTAATGGTGTAGTCAAACTATAACACCCTCAAGGTGAACTGCCGATGCATCCTCAGGTCAAAGAACCAGACACACTACTGCAGCATCGAGTCAGTCATTGACGAGAAGGTAGACTCCCTAATGACTACTCGAGGTGGTCACGCTCAGTGCCCTCGTTCTCTAACGAGTACCTGTACTCTCGCTCCGGTGTCTCCACACCGTAGACTCAAGACTCATCTACTAAAGAGAAGCGATTGTACACCAACCTTCCGGATCAATCACCATCCTCGTGATGATCCTATGGTCGGGAGCATTTTATGAGTTAATAATGATTATTCATGTCTTAAATTTTCAACTCTTGAAAATATGAATTATCATTACCATTAACTCAAAGGATGTATCACAGACACTAAATACACATATGTGATAGAAAATAACCCATTTTATTGATTATAGTCAAAATTATAATTTTGCCCCTAGAAGTGTATTACAAGTGTCAGCCAATTCTGGCTTCTAGGGCACATATATCTAACAATCTCCCACTTGTCCTAAAGCCAATTGGCTACAAGTCTAAGTCCCATCTTCTCAAGGTGGGCTTCGATCTTCTGCTGGCCCAACGGCTTTGTAAGTGGGTCTGCCACATTATCTGTGGAGTTGACTCTCTTGACCTCAACGTAACCTTTCTCAAGGTAATCGCGGATGAGATGGTATCACCGTTTGCTTGGAACTCTTCCAGCACAAACAGTCTGCCAGATGTCGACTTTCGATCATCTATATCGGACATGAAGTCCGAGTCTGTGTATCCCTGGACTTGGAGTTCTCCATTACCAAAGACCAACATCATATCCTTAGTTCTTCTCAAGTACTTAAGGATACATTTCACAGAAGTCCAGTGTTCTTCACCTGGATTTGACTGATATCTGCTTGTGACACTCACAGCATGGGCTATATCAGGTCGTGTACATAGCATGGCATACATGAGGCTCCCTATTGCAGAAGCATAAGGGATCTTGCTCATGCGTTCTATTTCCTCAGGTGTGCTGGGGCACATCTTCTTGGAAAGATGAATACCATGTCTGAAGGGTATTAATCCCCTCTTAGAGTTTTCCATACTAAACCTCTTTAGTACTTCCTCTATGTACATCTTCTGTGAAAGTCCTAGCATCCTATTCGGTCTATCCCTATAGACCTTAATTCCTAGAATAAAGGATGCTTCACCTAGGTCTTTCATGGAGAATTCCTTGGACAACCACATCTTTGACTGATGTCAACATGGGAATATCATTCCCAATAAGGAGGATGTCATCCACGTACAATACGAGGAAGACAACAGCGCTCCCACTGACCCTTTTGAAAACACATGGTTCCTCTTCATTTTTGATGAAACCAAACTTTTTGATCACATCATTGAAACGAGTGTTCCAGCTCCGAGATGCTTGCTTAAGTCCATATATGGACCTTTGCAGCTTGCAAACCTTGTGATCAGTATCACTGGATGTGAAACCTAGCGGCTGTTCCATATAGATATCTTCCTCAAGATATCCATTTAAGAATGCCGTTTTCACGTCCATTTGCCATATTTCATAATCGAAATAGGCTGCAACAGGCAAGCAATGTGCGGATGGATTTTAGCATAGCTACTGGGGAAAAGGTATCCTGATAGTCAATGCCTTCGCGTTGACTATAACCTTTTGCCACTAGTCTAGCCTTGAATGTCTCCACATTCCCATCTGCACCAATCTTTCTCTTGAAGATCCATTTACACCCAATAGGTACTATACCTTCTGGTGGATCTACCAAGGTCCAGACTTGGTTTGAGTGCATCGAGTCAATTTCTGACTGCATTGCCTCTAAGCCATTTCTCGGAGTCGATATCTGATATCGCCTCGTTGTAGGTTTTGGGATCATCACCATGAGCACCATTACCTATGAGGAACATTTCCTCTACTCCTCTGAAATAATACCTAAGTATCTTTCAGGGGGACGGGAAAACTCTTTCCGATCTACGAGGTGGAGGAGGTAGTGTTCTTATTGGCTCAACCTGATTTGGTTCCAATTGGTCCTTAGCTCGTTGCTGCTTGTGAGACTTTCTCATCAAGCTTAATCTGCTTTCCAATGCCGCTATCTTGAATAAACTATTTTTCAAGAAAGATGGCATGTCGACTCACAATCACATTGTGGTCTTCTGGAATGTAGAAATAGTATCCTAATGACTCTTTAGGATATCCTATGAATCGAGCTCTAAAGGACCTAAACTCTAACTTGTCCGCTTGTTGTCTTTTGACATAAGCCGGACAACCCCAAATTCTGAGATGACTCAGACTTGGTTTCTTACCGTGCCATATCTCATACGGTGTGGTAGGAACGGTTTTAGAGGGAACCCTATTCAGTAGATAAATTGAAGTTAACAATGAATGTCCCCAAAGAAAATCAGGGAGGTCTGTGAAGCTCATCATGGATCGAACCATATCCAATAGAGTCCGATTTCTCCATTCTGAAACCCCGTTGAGTTGAGGTGTTCCTGGTGGAGTCCATTGAGAGACTATGCCATTTTCCTTAAGATAGTCTAGGAATTCCCGGCTAAGGTATTCACCTCCTCGATCTGATCGAAGAACCTTAATGGGTTTTCCAGTTTGTTTTTCTACTTCATGTCTGAATTCTTTGAACTTTTCAAAAGCTTCAGACTTGTGTCTCATAAGATACACATACCCATACCTAGACAGATCATCGGTAAAGGTAATGAAGTAGACAAAATTGCCTCTAGCCGGCACATCAAATGGGCCGCACACATCAGTATGTACTAGGGCAAGGAGATCTGTGGCCCTCTCCCCATGTCCAACAAAAGGGAGTTTAGTCATTTTGCCTTGAAGACAAGATTCACAAGTTGGATATGACTCGGAAAGTCAATGGACTCAATAGCCCATTTTTCTCCAATTTGTTGATCCTATCTTCTGCTATATGACCTAATCTCAGGTGCCATAGATATCTATCGTTTGGACTATCCCTAGGTCGTTTGGCATTCACGTTTTGCTCGATAGTTAGAAACAGGTACATCAATATGTAGCTGATAAAGACCATTAATAAGGAAACCATTTGCAATTTTATTTCTTTCATAAAGAATGTTACAATGGTCCTTAAAGAAGGTAATCACATAGCCTTCTTGTGCTAAGCATGAAACAGAAATCAAATTCCTGCTAGCTGCAGGCACATAATAACAGTCTTTCAAAACTAAGTCTAAACCAGATGGTAATCGAAGAGGGTATGTTCCCACGGCTACTGCAGCAACTCTTGCTCCATTACCGATGCGTAGGATCATGTCTCCATCCCTCAGCCTCCTGCTATCCTCAAGACCCTGCATGGAAGTGCACAGATGAGCACTAGAACCAGAGTCAAGCACCCAACTGGATGCAGAAGAAACCGTAAGGTTAGACTCAATAACGAGCATACCTCCAGAAGGACCTTCCTTCTTGTTCTTCAGGGTGGCCAGGTAAGTAGGGCAGTTCCGCTTCCAATGGCCGTCGCTGTTGCAATGGAAACACTTTCCTTTGACCATCGGCCTTCTTCTTCGGTTCTGCCTTCTTCTTCTTTGATCCTTCCACCTTCTTGCTTTTTCACAGACTTCTTTTTCTTTCCATAAGACTTTCTTTTGGAAGAAGTCCGTTCCATAGCAAGAACTGAGCCTTTAGAACCTTTCATAGAAAGCTCAGCGGTAACCAGCATATTCATTAATTCGGCCAAGGAATTTTGAAGTTTATGCATGTGGTAATTCATGATGAATTGCCCATATGCATCAGTCAAGGATTGCAGAATAATATCATTCTGCAGATCCAAGTCTAACTTCACACCGAGCTTCTCAAGCTCTTCCATGTCCTTGATCATTGCATCAGACAGTGATCTTGGACTGACTGCCCATCACGCATCTTAGCCTTAAAAAGTCATTTCGTGACTTGATATTTGGCTGCGCGACTCTGTTCACCAAACATCTCCTGCAGGTGAGCCAACATTTGGCGAGCAGTCCCGATATCTTCATGTTGGCGCTGGAGCTCATCAGACATCGAGCCCAACATGTAATATCTGGCCTTATTATCTTCGTCTAATCCATTTTTCCAGAGACGCTCTCTGTTCAGTGGATGGACGGGCTGGTAAGGTGGGAGGGTCCTGGTCCAAAACATGGGTTAACTTCTCAGAACCCAAAATAATTTTGTAGTTCCTGAGCCAATCTTTATAATTGGGTCCAGTCAGTCTATGTGTGTCCAGGATACGTGCCAATGGGTTGGACGCAGACATTTTTCCTGTAGAGAGTCAAAGATTCTAGTTAGATACTGTAATTATTGACTTGACCAATTTATTTAGGGAATTTTATTTTTAAACAAATTAGCTCCCACTATTTTCTCGGATCCCTACACTCCCTCTGTAGAGATGCAAAAATCTCCACGATTAATGATTTCTAGTGGGTGGTGCGGTCTCACCAACTGACTCATCACCTCACCTAACAGTTATTGGTGATGGGTTAGCCAATGAGTGAACAACTCTTGTTCAATGATTCTCTAATCATGGTGCACCCAAACTTGGTCTCTAATTCATGAATCTCACCGTATCCGGAAATATTGATCCACTCCTTAGTTAAGTCAGACCCACCATTTGCATAGACTGGGTTCCTAATTGAGTCTCTCACCGTATCCGAAAATATTGAGCCCAACTCATCCTCCAGCCCATAGCATCCAATGCCTAATAGACATGGTTGCATCTTCCCGGTGCAACTGAGCCACTGTATCCAGCCGAGAACAATCAACCCCGGGAAGGGCCCGCACATCTACAATGGTGGAAGACCTCAGACTTAATCTTTTCTTAGGGAGAATTGATTCAGGTCTCATTAAACTAGACTTGTCATAGTCATAACAATTATGACTAACCTAGTGGCATGGGTTAGCTCGGATTATTGACCACCTCAGATCAGAACTGTGTCAACAGATATGGCCAGGTAAGTGAGACCGGTGGAAGGAATATGCCATTAACTCGTACAAGAATGCATTCAGGTCGAGTAGCTTCCAATTAAAAACCAGTCGGTCGTATGTGCCAAACTTACCTTAGACACCAAATTGTTGAGTCCAGAACCAATTGGGTTAGCCTACAATCCAGACTCTAACCTCTGAGCCTAATTAGGTCTTGCTTGATCGTGACTCGATCTTGACCCAGACTTAATCCTATTAGGCTGGTCAATTTAAGCATTGTTGATCCCATCTAACCAACTCTTGATTCGGTTTGATCAACCGCTTAGACCTAATTGAGCTACCCAAGCCCGAACCCAGTATTATGAATATGTCTTAGATCTAAAATTCTCAATTTTAGACCTAATTAATATTCCATAATCTTAATTCTTAATTAAGTAGGGTTCATAAACAAAATATGCACAATAAATCCTAGGGTTTCAGGATCTAGGGTTTTGCAGAAAGTAAGTTTTGGGTTTCTGATTAAGGACGAACACGCAGCACCCCTACACATCATAAGAACACCCCATCGAATGGGAAGAGAGGGCCTTTAAACCCTTCTTCATTCTTATGACCGGACGGCCAAGAGGAACGCCTTAATCAGGAACATGTAATACTACAAAACAGTTTTAGATCTATATCATATATCTCATATACAAATTAGATCTAATCATGGCATATTTTGCATACATCTCATGTATCAAATCATGCATATTTTTAGATCTAAATTATCTCATAATAATCTAAAAAATTAGATTTAAATTGATCTAATCAAAATAAATTCTAATCTAGATAATTATGTAGAACTATTCTACAACTAGTCTAGACATGCATCAATCATATCTCATATGATATTTAAAATTAAATAATTTTTATTTGCTATTTTTTAGATGTTATTATAATAATTATAATATCAAAAAATAGTAAATAAATAGATCTAAAATATGATTTAATCAAATTAAATTAAAACATGCAAGACTATTCTATAGAACTATTCTATTTTAGAACTAGTCATGCATATTTTCTAATCTTAGATCCAAATCATTTAATTTTAATTTTTTCTGATTTTAGATCTGATCACATCTCATGTGACATCTAAAATCACTTATTTTTTAATTAAAATAAATTTAAAATTAGATCTAAACACTTTTAGAACCTGGGCTCTGATACCAGTTGAAGGAAAATCCTGATTTTTCGGATCCAGGTTCGTTCAGATCTGATCAGATCAAGAGATATATTTCAAAAATTTTTCTCTTTGATCTAAATCAGATCTTGAATATTTTAGATCTAATTATTATTATTTTAATAATTAAAATAAAATATAGATAAATTAAATCAAATTTAATTTACCTTGATGTGGGTAATCCTATTATCCGTTGATGATCCTGTAAGCAGCGGAAGGTTCTGGATCTAGCCACGCAAGTGCCTGGCCTCTACCGGTATCCACTCAGGCTGGATCTAGGAGATCCTCTTCTTCTCTATCACATCTCCAAAAATTAGATCTGGATCTGATCTGGAGGATCTTCAAAACTCCTTTTGAAGATCAGCAGTCGTCCTTTGCAGCAGCGCAGCCTTCTAGCTTTCTGTCGCCTTTCTCTTGATCTGGATTGCACCAACCAAGAATCCAAAACTCTTTTGGACATGGAGAGGAGAGGGAGAAGATGGACTTTGGCATGGAGGAAGGAGGGGAGAGGCAGCCTTGGGGCATGGGAATTCAATTCAATTGAATCACTCTTGAGTTGGGCGCAGGGTCTTATTTATAGACTATGCTGTGATCCAACTCCTCTTCTTCCCAACCAATCACAACCCTTTGTGAAATCAGATCTAAATCTGATTGGTGGGAATAGAGTCCCCTGGATTCCTCCTTAGAGGGTGCCTAAGACCAGTCAAAGTTGGTTCTTAGGAGAACTCTAATTGGAATCCAAAAAGGAGATGGAGTCCCTTGTCCAACAGGGACTCCTAGGCGCCTCCAACTTGGGCACACGCCAAGGGTGGCGTGCGCCCTCCTCCTTGCCAGGTTCTGGCAGGGGGACAAGGCCCCCACCAGCTCTCCAATAGGTGCATGACATGTGGTCAAAAGTCAAAGTGTCAATGGTCAACATTTGACCAGTCAAAGGTCAGACTTTTGACCAAAGTCAAAGAACAAGAAATGGCAGGTGACCAAAAATGGCAGGTAATGTCTTACAAAATAAGACAACCTTTTCTGACTTGGACAACCTCCAGTCAGACCATATGAAGGCCTCTGATTGAGCACAAACTCCTTTGGCTCAGTCAGGACAACTTATTTATGATAGTAAAAGAAGAACGTTAGGTTCAATCGAGTGCTAGCACGATTTCCTTGAACCTAATTGAATCTCATTCAGATCAATTGAACTAGGATCAGTTCAATTGATGATCACCAGATTCAAACCCTTGTTTGTGTGACCCAGTTAGGTTCAGTTCTGTATGGTAATGGGATATGTCATGATCTCTATCATCGACATCATCGAAACTCCTTTCGATGGATCAGAACTCTTCTGATTCGAACAGCTAGAATGATCGATCATCTAAATCATTCTAATTGCTCCCAAAATCCACCAGTGACACCTAGCAGTATATGGTGGCAACCCATCAGAGCTGAATGCGAACCTCTTGGTGCAGCTACCTGTGTGATTAAGTTCTTCTATCTTGAGCCCCGATCAGATTAGGGTTAAGGTGAACTCGTCAAACCCTAGTTTCTGTCATATGATGTAATCATTCGATTCAAGTCCGAATGTGAAAATCTAAATAGAAACTCTTTCTATTATTTCACTCTGCCATGGCCATGGGCTTCTGGACTTGATTCTCATGATCATCATAGGGCTGCTCCTCTACCACCGAGGTAGATAGATTCCATCTTGATGCAATCCAGTTCCTACAATGAACATGCTATAGCCAACATACACCTCAGGGTTCCATATGGCTAGGAGATCGAGTAATGGTGTAGTCAAACTATAACACCCTCAAGGTGAACTGCCGATGCACCTCAGGTCAAAGAACCAGACACACTACTGCAGCATCGAGTCAGTCATTGACGAGAAGGTAGACTTCCTAATGACTACTCGAGGTGGTCACGCTCAGTGCCCTCGTTCTCTAACGAGTACCTGTACTCTCGCTCTGGTATCTCCACATCATAGACTCAAGACTCATCTACTAAAGAGAAGCAATTATACACCAACCTTTCGGATCAATCACCATCCTCGTGATGATCCTATGATCGGGAGCATTTTATGAGTTAATAATGATTATTCATGTCTTAAATTTTCAACTCTTGAAAATATGAATTATCATTACCATTAACTCAAAGGATGTATCACAGACACTAAATACACATATGTGATAGAAAATAATCCATTTTATTGATTATAGTCAAAATTATAGTTTTGCCCCTAGAAGTGTATTACAAGTGTCAGCCAATTCTTGCTTCTAGGGCACATATATCTAACACTTGGATCAGTGTCGGCATCGAGATGGTATAGAAGCCAGCTTTTTTTTGCAGTACCTGCTACCTTGAAGCAGCCTCTAACCCAAGCATGGTTTTAACCTTTACCAAACTCCTTCCCATAATCGAAGATATCTTAATTTGATGGCCTGAGGTCTTATTTATAAGTGTTGGAGGGCTAAAAATCTTCTTTGTAGGCAATATGAGATTATAGAGGAGTTTTGATTGACGAATATGGAGAAGTCTTGGTGAAAATTGGATTAAAATAACCCTTAGATGCGTCTTGTAGATTTTGGTGAAGTCTGGCCATCAAATCTGGATCAAACGGTCCTAAAATTATCAAAAATGAATGTGTAATAGTTCAAATAAAGTTAGATTAAATTCTAGCCATTGGATGGAGCTTGATGGATGATTTTTGACCATCAGATCGCATCAAAAACCGTTCTCAAATCTTTTTCCCAATCGAATTAAACATGGGTCGTTGGATCATGCTTGATGATGGAATTTTGACCATTGGATGCGTGCTGGAGAGATTAATCACAATCGAGAGCTCTATGGACCATTGGATCATCGTTTGGATGAAATCTGACCGTTGGATCGTGCAATGGAGAGCTGGAAAAACTAAATCAAAACTGAAAATGACCCCTGCTGTCCGATCTTCATCGATAGCAATATGGATCGTCCGATCATGCTTTACTATTCATATGTACTGTAGTGAATCAAGCTTTTTGTGAGCTACAACGAATCGACGTGTGGCTGGCTTGAAAAATTATCAGAATATCACTACTAAGAGGTCTACCATGAGCCGCGATAAAACTGACATCATGCTGACATCAGTGGCTCACTAGATGGCTTGGTGGCTTGCTGGTGCATGGCTCGGCTCGGCTCGTCGGCTTAGCTTGATGAGCTGACTGAACCGTTTTCCTTTTTTATTTTAATTTTTTTAAAAAAAATTCATATCTGATCCATTTTAACTCTATTTTGCTCTAAATTTTTTTTATTATGACAAAAAGTAAGCTCTTTTTACTGATAATAATAGTTTATTTTTTTATTTTTAATTTATATTTTAATTAATAAAAATATTAATTTTTTAAAAATATATATAAATTGATTATTAATTTTTAAAATTAAAATAAATTAATTATTAAATTAATACTTTTATTGATGAATTTATGGTACTTATCAAAGATCCATCAGGTTAGGGTTGGATGGCTGATCTTGGATTAGGTTGTTTCTTCTGTAGGAGCACTAGAAAGACTTACAATTTAGGTAGAGGATGGGTTGTGTGTAGCAAGAAAGGACCTAGATACCTATGAGGAGGCGATATCAAGCTTTAGAATGAGATAGATGGGTCTGAGCCTTGGACAGGATTTGAGCTGTTGTTCCTTCGAATGAAACTGAAGCAATGGTTGGTGCAGGGGTAGAAGAGGATGAAGTGCTAGGATGAAATTTTCTAGCATTTAGTCACTAAGTTAGAGGAGTTGGTGAACTCCTATGTGTTTCAGAGGAGCCTATAGGGTATAGTGTATCCGAGATGGCTTCGGAGGGCTCCATGGAGTGCAGAGAGTCCGAAGGAGTAGCAACGATGATCAAGGTGCAGTAGCAAGCTTAATAATATAGCATTGAACAGTTGGCCTTGAGTGACTTGGTTATAGAGTTAGATTCTTCTATGGCATTAGATAGACTTTGATTTTAGGTGGAGCACCGGATAGAGGTAGCTTCATATGTAGAGAGAGATTTTACATGAGTTCAGAGTGGAGGGATGCAGAGGGAGGAGCGATATTTTAGCACCAGCGCCAGAGATGCATAGCTCCAGATGAAGTGGCATGTGCAAGAAAATAGGCATAGTTTTGAGAAGATCGTATCAGGATTTGCAATGAGTGTCGATACAAAAATTCTATGATTTTCTCCAAGAAAGTCCAGAAAAAGTGATACAGTTGTCAAAACAGAAGAGATCCTAAAAAATCCAGAATAGTGCCAAGGAGCAAGCACAAGTCTTCAGCTATGGAGGCAGTCATGCCAAAGATCTTTGAGGGTGCAGTTTGCACAGGGAGCTATCTGGGTGCGTTACAGAGCATAGGTTGGTGTTGTAGCCATGGGGTTAGAGCAGGAGGACATCAGTTTGAGATGAAAGAGTGTGGTGGACATGAGTCTCAAGGGCTATAAAGCATAGATCAGTGTTGCAGCTAAGAAGGTGAGGTGGCTTCAAGGGGACGATTCAACTCTGGAGGTAGCAGGGTGGTGTAGATGGTTCACGCGGGGGTTTTCCAAGGCTTGGAGGCACCAAGGTGAAGATTGTTAGGATTAATGATGCTTCCAAGCCTTAGGAGGCCATGGGAGGAGTCAGGATATTGGCTTTGGGAGATTAGGACAGGTGTGGTCCTAGGGCTAGGACTGATTTGATCCTAGGATGGAGGTTCAGCCCTCCACAGTCATGAGGCCTTGGTTGGTGGGTCTCATGGGGCCTAATCAAAGTTTAGACCAGATTTGGGTTCATGGGGTTGAGTGCATAATCAAACCATCGGTGTATATGGGTTTGGGTGAGTACATTCGGACTAGGTTAGCCTAAGAATTTTTTTACGAATTGAATTTTGGTCCATATATAGGTATATATATACATATATATTGTAAACCTTAATAGAGAAGAAAAAATCAATACAGTCATTTTCTTCCACATCTCTCTCTAGTTTTTCACACCCCAAGGTGCCCTAGGGGGCATGCCTCCAAGGTGGAGGAAGGAGGCACACCCCACTCTCCCTTCAGCCTCAACAGGACATCAAGGGATCTTGGACAACAATATCCTCGAGGGATCAGTCCACTGATTCAATCATCAAGGTTCAAACTCTCGTCTGAATATTCTAAAATCATCATTGGCACCATGCTAATCTTGCTATTAGAGGTCTCGACCAGAGCTAAGATATCTTTGAAATATTAATTGCTAAAGGATCATGTTCCTAGGGGTATTTAATGCTTGACATTTTTCGATGGTGATGGCCCATTGGGAAGGAGATCTATCCCTTTAACTTCCAGGAGGTGCAATCTGCCATGCCTCTCATGTGGTGATCCTTGTCATGATATGAGGGGGTGCAGTGCATGATGCTTAGGCCTGGAATCTCTATAAAAAGGGGCCTCAATCATTAGGAATTGGCATCTGTCGCCTCTCCACTATGTCATGGTTGCACCATCTGATTTGCCATCATGAGATTGTCGGCACTTTTCTCTAGCTAGGTGGGTCTCCATCTACATCTAAACAGTCAGATGGTGCCTCCAGTTCTAGAGGACATGGCATTGAGAAACCCACATTAGCATGGAAGGTATCGAGAAATGTCGTCATGCTAGCGATGGAGTTGGAGTAGTGAGAGAAAGAGGCTGATCATGCTCTTAACTTCCATGGAGAAGTCATAGGCCTCTCTGAGAGCAATTTTGCCCCATGGGCACTTGTGGCTTTGCGGCCTTCTTTGGAGATGAATCACGAAGGCTAACTGCCTTCGATTGTCATGGAGTTGTGCCATCGATGCCCCCCACATGCAGAGTGCTACAATTGGCCATCGAGGCTTCTTCGAGTAGTCCCATAGAGCTCTATACTTGCACTGAGGGCTACTTCTTTTCGAGTTGGATTCAAGCTTGAATACATTTATTTATTTTTGTAATGGATTTTACTCATTAAGTATTTTGTGACATGTTTGCACAAACTTCATGAATAAAAGATCCATTTGTTTTATTGGTTTGATGTCGATGTCATATTATTATCTCCATTTCATACCCATTCAAGAAAAGAAAGGGGATCCTATTTGGAGTAGACCCAAAACAAATCTATATGGGCCTCCACTCAACTTGCCCATAGATAGGGAGCGTCAAGCGGCTACATGGGATCCCTAGATGGTTAGCCCCTCTCCTTGTCATCCTTGGCTTTTGCTTTGGATGTGGGCCTTAGTGGCCTTTCGCAAGCCGATTCTTGCAAGAATCCTCACTTTGCCACTTATTAGAAAATGAATTATGAGAAAAAGACTTTTATTAATGTGATTGGAATAGTTACACCTTACCAATAGTACATTTAGAGATTGTCGGAGTTCCACATCCATGAGATTGGGATGCCGTTGAGAGTTGCCAATCCATGTGCTCTAGGTTGCAGGGCTTTCGTGACTCGATAATTACTGTAAATACACTAATAAAAATATTAATTTATAATTTAATTTATTTTTATTTTAAATATTAATATTTTTATTTATCTTTTTTAGAAAATATATCTATCAATAAAAAAGCTTATTTTTTGAATCAAATAAAATAAATTTGGAGCAAATCAGAGTTCAAATGAATTCTGTCAAAGAAATAAAAAATTATATATATATAGAGGTAGACTGAGCTTTGATTGATCGGATCCCATTCCATATTCGGTCGGATCCTCCGGTCGTTGGATCAGCGCACATCTTCGAAAAAGACGCGCCACTAAAAAAAGTGTGGCATCTAAAAAAAATTTGCTTTATTTTTTTTAAGGTGAGTTTTTTTTTTAGGTATTTTTTAGGATTTTTTTCAGCCTATAGACGCCTGCAGGAGTGTGAAGGCGCCTATAGGCATGTGAAGGCACCTATAGGTACCTACAGGTGGCTACAAGCATCTATAGTTTTTTTTTTTAAGTTTTGTTTTTTTTAAGGTGAGGCTTTTTTTTAGCATATTTTATAATTTTTTTTAGCCCGTAGGCGTCTACAGGCTTTTTTTTTCATCAAGAGCCTTAAGGCTTTTTTTTCCTTCATTTAGGTGCCTGAAAGCACCTATTTTTTTTTTCAACCCTAATGTTTTTTTTTTCTGAAGGTCCCTGAAGGTAGCCACTTTTTTTTAGACTAATTTTATTCCTTCAACCTATAATCCATCGACTTGCATTCAGTTACCTAATATCCATGCTATCCACTATGAGGTTAAGCCGACCACAATCCAGATGCTTCCATCTTTCTATGGGAACACCAGTAAGAATCTTTACAAGCATCTGGATGAATTCTTAGAAATCTGCTCTATGGTAAAAATCCAAAATTTAACTGATGATGCCCTTATATTAATCTTTTTTTCTTTATCATTAAAAGATAAAGCTAAGCATTGGCTTGGCATAATAGGAAGACCAATCCAAACTTGGGTTGAATTGCAACATGAATTTTTTTTAAAAAAATATCCCATAGGCCAAACCAATACCATGAGGCAAGCCATCACTGAATTTGCTCAGCTTCCAAGAAAATAAATTCATGAGTCATAGGAAAGGCTTAAGTAACTTTTTAGAAAATGCCCACACCATGGTCTATCTAAATGGTAAATAGTTCAAGCTTTCTATGAGGATTTAGAAGATGAATATAAATAAATGATAGATGCATCCTACAGAGGTGCATTCATAAGCAAAAATGAGGATGAAGCCTATGCCTTATTTGAAACCCTGAATGAAAACTCAATTAACAATGCTTCATTATCTTTCTATCAAAAGTGGGTAGAAATCTATGATTTAGAATTTAGTTCTAAGGCTAACTTGAACTTGATAAATAAATTGGACCTTCTTGCCTAGAAATTAAATAAACTCCTAACCCTATGTCAATAATCTTCTGCACAATACACAACACCTTCTAATTATTAGAAGATTTATTCTATCTATGCTACTCAGCCAATCATGTGAGTGAATATTTTACGACTGCACAATTTTCATCTTTTATCCAAGAACAAGTTCAAGCTATGTAAGGCTACTCCAAGCCGCTTAATGATCTTCTTTTAAATTTATGTAATCCAGATTGGAGAAACGACTCTAATTTTTCTTGGATACCCCAACAAACTTAGGCTTAGATCCAAATTCCACCAGTACAAGATTATCAACATAGGCACCAATACCAAAATTATGTCTATAATAGTGGTCAGTCTAGTCAGTCTTTTTAGCCACCATATTATAATCAGCCATCATACCCATCTTCTCAATAGACCAATCTAGTCGACAATAGATTTAATCAACTTCAATAATTGATTTTGACTCAACAGGAATCCATCACCAGGCTAAAAGCACCAATAGGACAATTAGTTGAGTCTACCATGAGGAAAGAACTAGGTTAATTGCCAAGCCTATCAATTTAAAATCCCATAAATAACCCACCTATTGTCCACCAACCACCTGGACCTAGTCATCAATTTAATATTTGATAATTATCATAAATTTATAAATAAAAATATTTAAATCATATATTAATTAATATTTATTTAAAAAAATGATACTTTTATTAATATTTTTTAGGAATGAAGCTCATAATGCAAAGAGCTTGATTTATGGGTTCAAATGGATTAAATTTCATGCAAATCAGAGCTAAATTAAAATTTTAAGGAAGGTCGAAAGTTATAAAAAATGGAAAAACTGGCCAGTTGAACCAGCCGGTCCAATGAAAACCAGCCCATGCGCCTAGCCCAATCGACCATAACCTATTGTCTAGTGAAGAACCGGCCTGCATCTCGGCCCGAATGCCTTTGGCCCAGCTAGCAATGCAAGCCCATGCATGAAAGCCAGCCTGCTCTAGCCCACTTTCCCTCAGCTCCAGATGTCACCCTAACATCAGGATCGTTCGTGGTCCACCATGGACCAACTACCAGTGCGGTAGGCATGGACCCTTAAAGGGTCCATAAAAAAACAATCACGGCTTATGGGGGCAATTTCATTATTTTGGATGGCGCAGCGGCTATGGATTGGTGGCAATCATCAGGGTGCCCAATTCTGGTGGTCCAACGGCAAAGTTTTGTACCATTCGATGGCTCTCATCTCTTCCGATCGGCATTCGATGGTTAGAACTCATTCATGATTTGATCAAGAATTTTTTAGCTTCTTCCTGCATGATCAAATGATCGAAAATGCTCCAATCAACCATCCAATGGTCCATAATCAATCTAGCATCGATCTTGATGCCAGGAGGTGTTTTTCTAATATTTTTTAGGGCATTTGATCAAGATCCAATGGCTAGAAAGCTCTAGGGTGATTAAATCTAATCCAGACTCCAATTGGACTTTGACATGGACTCGAAAACCCCCTATTTTTCATCTATTTAAGCTCTATTATGCCAAGGATTAAAGAGAGCTCCCCTATGGGGGAATTAAGCCCTCTTCCACTCTCTTCTCTCCTCTCTTCTTTCTTTCTTTCTTTTTCTTTTCTTTTTATTTATCTGGATAATTTGAAGATGCTGAGAGCTAGAGAATTTCAAGTCAAGAGTAGTTAAAAATCAAAATTCTAGGATGTAGATGAAGTCTTCGAGCATGGATTGTATTTTTTCTTTATCTTTTATATTTTTTTTATGCAATGAATGATATGTTCTCCTATCCAATCTTAACTCTTATTCTCCATGCATGAGATCTAATATTAACATACTTATTATTAATTAATATCTAAATAGACTATATTTATGGAGATGAATTATGTTTATGAGATACAGTCCATGCTCGATTTAATAGTTTATATTAAAAAAAATTAGTAAAAAACCATTTATCAATTTTTAAGAATTAAAGTATTGAATAGCTTATGATTCTATTGAGATGGATCGTGATCGGGAGATACAGTTCATGCTCAAAGAAAATAGGTTATAGTCATAACTAAATTTTTTAAAATATTAAAATTCTTGCATTAAAAAAATTTACCACAACCATGCTAGAGATGGATTCAAAATTCTAGAATATCTTTAATTAATTTGAAAATCTTAATTAATTAAGTATTTACTTTTTTTTATGTTAAATTTGCTCTCTTTCATTTACTTATTTAAATTTTTGCTTGATAAATTAATTTAATATTTTTTTTATTATATTGAATGTAACTCAGCCTTCAATCTTCGAAAAAATCAACACTCGACTCACCACTGATCTACTTAATTGTAACAATCAAGTTTATTTTTTACTTATTGCTGTAATGATAAGTAATCAATATTCCACCTAAGAATCCCTAATTTGAGAATGTCAAAGTAATTTTTCAGCTTAGAAGTTATAGAATTCACATGGATCCGTACCAAGATCAGGTGAGAGAGGCTAGTACTGATGCTAGCCAAAATAAGAATATAGAAGAAGAGGTTAGTATTGAAATAGACTATAGAAGAATCCGAGCCTAGAACTGGTACAGATGCTGGTTCTAATATGAATGGGATAGATAAAGAAAAGAAAAGAATAATTGAGTTACTCAAGACCTATAAACCTAAAGTCTTGTTCCCTTCAGCCTTAGAAGTAGGTTCTTCTTATAAAAACTAAGGGACATGTAACGAGAAGCCAATGGAGTTGTTTAAACAAGATCATAAAAATTTTCTTCTAAAACAAAAGCCACCTTCAGTCATCCTTCCAGTACTCATTGCATCAAACTTAACTCCTAATGCAAAAACTTAATACATGAGCATTTTACAAGAATAAGTAGGAGAAATTCTTAACAAACAAGGATCTAAGAATGGGGTCACAAACTATGTTCCCAAAATTAACAACGAATATATTAATAAAGGGATCACAAACTATCTTTCAGAGATTGTCAATCCAAAATTATTGAAATTTATCAAACCAATATTTGATACAGGATAGGTAAGTTGCCTTGTATTTGGCTGAAAATGGTAAACTTAGCGCTTGTTGGGAGGCAACCCAATATTTAGTTTTTTTGTATCTAATTTATCTTTTTAGTTTATTTTCTTTTTAGGTCATGTTGAATAAAGTTGGAGGGAGAGTCAAATTTTCAAAATTATGCTAGACCACGAGAACATATTGAGTCAGGTATTTTTTTTCTATTCTTTATCATATCCTTTATTTTTCTTTCTTTATTGAGGATAATATTGATTAAGTTGGAGGGGAGAGAATAATAAAATTTTTAAAATTTTTAAAGTTTTCAAAGAAGTTAGTATTTAGTATTTAGACATCCAATTATACTTAAGAATCGAGTTGAACTAAGCATTTTTTTAAAAAAAAATTGATGCATAGATCAAAAAATTTATGAGATATTGAGGGACCAAGTATTAAGAAAACCTAATAAAAAGTTAAGTCTAGAATATAAAATTTTTTTTTTGAGCATTTTTTATTTTTATGGGCTTGTGTAGGGTAATTTTACATTTCTTCATATATGAAAAAATTAAAATAAAATTATTTTTAAGTACTTCTCACTAAGTAACCAGATCTCTTTACCTAAGCAAGTATTGAATTTTACATCAAAAGGTGTGAATGGCAAATAAGGTCATTATAAAGCTAGTCTTAACTCATAGCTTATTTGATTCGAGCTAATAAGTTCAAGGGATATTTTATACTAAGCGCCCTAAAGCCAACTAGTTTGGGAGTCATTGGCCCAAGACTTACTACATAGATTAAATAGAAAGTTTAAGGGGCTATGATGCTAAATAGTGGTATAATATTAAAAAAAATACATTGATTTTCCATCGAGTAACTGGATCCTATTGCCTAAGTAAGCAATGCTATTCGCATTAAAAAGTGGACAATGTGAATTCAATAAATGAAGGACAGAAGTAACAATACACTTGCCCATATGAAAGTTTAGACGATTTAGAGATAAAGGTAGGAATAATTTAGAAAATAGTTCAAAAAAGTTTAATATTCTTTACTTAATTTTTATATTGATAAGTATTAATACTCTGATGACATATCTCCCTCACGCTCTACTGAACATCAATAGCCATTTTGAAATTGCTCAGGTGAAATGCAAAACTCTAAAGCTTACAAGATATCTAAAACTAAATTCTTTCTTTACTCGAGGATGAGCAAAGCTTAAGTTAGAAAATATGATAATTACTATAAATACACTAATAAAATATGATTTTAAAATTTAATTTATTTTTATTTTTAAAAATAATATTTTTATTTATTTTTTTAAAAAATATATTTATCAATAAAAAGAGTTTATTTTTTTAAATAAAAAAAAAAATTAGAGCAAATTGGAGTTAAAATGGATCTTGTACGAAGATTCAAAGAAATAAGAAATATATATATAATGGAAAATTGGCTGGTTCAGTTGAACCCAGCCTAGTTTGATCGAGCATGGCTTGGTTCGCTCAGTCGGTTCGGTCCGACCACTAGCCTAGAGCCCACAACCCAGCGCTAGCCTAGCCGGTCTGGTCCACCTATAAAGCCCAGCGCCCAGTAGCCCATCCCCCCTCCTTCCATGACATTAGAGCGATATTGAAAAAATATGCGGTCCACCATCGACCGATCACCAATGCAGAATGCATGGACCCTTAAAGGGTCCATGAAAAATCCCATGCGACCTATGGGGGCAAAACGATAATTTTTTGGTTGTATGTTATGCGGTGATTGGTCTAGGTTCATAGAATGCCTAGTCTACATGGTCCACATGAACAGTAAAGGAGCCATCCAATGGTAGTGGTGGTTCCCGATTCAGATCTGATGGCTGTGGTGATTTCCTACTTTGATTCACCCAGCCCAGCTCCCCACTATGTGATCTAATGGCCTTAAGCACTCTCGCCTAAGATCCAACAATCAGATCTTTCCTAAAACTTGATCCAATGATTGATGGAAGAATTTAAGGTGATTCAGCTATCCAGAAAGTGATCCAGTAGCCCAAATCTTCTAGATCAAAGCGATAAAATGGTCCATGCTTATTCTGACTTGATTTGGGCTGATGCACATTAGTTTTTGATGATTTTTGGAGTGTTGGATTCCTATCTGATAGCTGGAAGATGCAGAACTCGCCTAGAAAACTAGAATGTGACCCAGTAAAAGTTTTAAAGGTTTTTTCACTCATATTTCTCTCCGTACATCTTGCCTTAATCCTAGATTGGCTGAAAACAAAGGTCTTTCTCCTCCGGCATCTATTTAAAGGGCACTAGGCCATCAAATCAAATTATCTTCAATCAAAGAGGGGGAAAAGTATAGGGTGGGAGCCATGCTTGGGTTAAAGGCTGCTTCAAAGCAATAGGTGTTATGAAGAAGAGCTGTCTCCTATGCCATCTTTATGCCAACTCTAATCTGAGATCAAGATCAGATCCAAAGAGGAAGAAGAAAAAAATGTGAGCATGCTCTAAAGAGTATGAATGAAGAGAAGTCCACCAACCATCTTTCCGATGAGGCTATGCAGATCCACTTCAATCCATTGTTACAATTTTATTTATTATTTTCTATTCTTTTTAATTACATGTATTTAAATTATGAACTCTTATTTAATGTAAAATTTTATTTTTATACATTTTAAATTCATGCTTTTTACTTTTAATTATAATTTTAATTCTGCTCTTTACTTTTAATTACTCTTTATTTTTATTGCAAGTAGATGCTAAGATCTTACTAGTAGATCTTAGTACCAAGTTTATTTTTTTGTACCATTTAATTTTTATTTTTTATTGATAATTTTTATTTTTTGACTTTAATTTCATTTCTAAACTCTTTTCTTTTATTTTTCTTTCTATAAAATTAAAGATTTCAAAACTAAAATACTGTCTTTTCTATGGATTCGATCTGACTCACTACTATCTACATGTTTTTAATCATTTTAAGAAGTTAAAATTAAATTGATAAACATGGTATCCTAACGACAATATCATGCTTTTATCATGACCCCATATGGTCCTTTCCAGTTCATGACTAGCTTACTCTGCTCCGTAGTCTTGGACACCTTGGCTTACCTTAGAATAAGATCTCCAAGTTGGAAGACTTTGGATTTGACCCAGACATTGTAGTAATGAGCCACTCGCTACTAATACGATGCCATTCAGATCCGAGCCCTTTCCCATATCTCCTCAAGCAAATCCAAGTTCGCCCAAAGCTAGTTGGGATTTTCTTGTTCATTTTAGAGCTCGATCCTGATTAAAGGTGTGTTGATCTCCATGAGAATGATTGCTTTAGCTCCAAAGGTGAGGTTGAAAGGTGTTTCCCTGATTACCATTTGAGGAGTCATCTAGTACACCCATAAGATGTTGTAAAGCTCCTTTACTTAGAGCCCCTTTATCTGGCCGAGTATGGTCTTCAATCCTTGGAGGATCGTGTGGTTAGTCACTTCAGCCCACCATTGAATTGCAAGTGCACTACCGAAGTGAGTTGGTGGTCAATATGGAGTTCTAAATAGAAGTCCTTGAACCTTTGATTATTGAATTGGCATCCGTTATTGTCATGATGGCTCAGAGAAGCTCAAATCAGCAAATAATCGGCTTTTAAATGAAGTCCCAAATCCTTGACCATGGTTATCTAGGCTAGGGATTCGACTTCGAAGCATCTAGTAATGTAGTCGATTACCACAATGAGAAACTTTTTTTATCTAGTTGTTTGTGAGAATGGCCCAAGGATGTTGATTCTCCACATGGCAAATGGACAAGGAGCCACTATAGATGTAAGTTTAGTCACTAGCCTTCTTTGGATGTTGGCGTACCTCTGGCACTGCTCACACCATTTGATGAGCTCCATGGCTTCTGTCTGTATATCCTCATTTAAGAAGCTTATATGTTAGCGATCTATCCCTCAAGTGATTGTCATAAATACCTTTATGCACTTCCTGAAGAGCATAGTCAGCTATAGAGGATTGTAGATATTGAAGTAGAGGTAAAGAGAAAGATTTCTTTGAAGGAAAAACTCTATTTTCCATCGCAGGATCGTGCAGATCTGATCAGATCTGAGATGAATTTTTCTAAAATTCTTTAAATAATCTAATCCAATCTAAGTGTTCTCAGATCTGGTCATGGTGATCTGATATTAAAAATAAAAATTAAAATTAAATCAGATTTAATATTATATCTTGTTTGGGTAATCTGATTATCCTACAATGATCTTGATGTTTTCTGAGGTTCTGAAAGGAGCCATGCATGCATCTGACTTCTACCAATATCCACTTGAGAAGGATCTAGAAATCTTCTCCTCATAAATCTTTTTTCAAAGATTAGATCTAAATCTGATCTAGAAGTTCTTCAAAAAATTTTTGAAGGCAGCTTGTCTGTCTCACGAACACCGTCGCTTAGATGCTGAACTCTTCACAAATTTGATTAGATCTTCTTCTCAGATTTATGCCTAACATTTTATACATGTAGAAGAGAGGGAGAGAGAGGATGGAGGAGGTATGGGATATCTGGAATGGTAGCCTTTGGGTATGAAAAATATTTCTACATGAAGAGCCTTGGCGTAGGGGTTCTTATACAAAAGCATAGCACCAAGTTAAAGTCCCTCTTTGATCAAAATCCTCATTTTTTTTGACCATTGGGACTCATAGACTTGATCTCCACGAAACTCTCCAGATCTCAGCTAATTTTGACACCAAAAATCAATCTAGAAGGTTGCAGCATGAGTAGATAAGGAAGATTCTGCTGCGCCTAGGACTCTTCCCTCAAGAGTTTGATCCGAATCAAACTCAATCATAACATAGTATAGACATCTTCAAAAATCATGAAATTTGGTACACCCAATGTATAATTCACTCTCTATCACATATCGAAAAATTAGATTAAAATAATTTCTAAAGTATTTTCTAAAAGCATCTAATCAGGAGACCCTTAATTCTCTCAAAAAGGTCAACTTTTGACCATAGTCCAATTTGACTATGAATGGATTTAATTTCTATAATTAATCTGATCTAAACTTATTCTAGTCAGATAAAAGTAGATCCATTCAAAATATAAGAATAAGTCAAATCAAATTTGACTTGGTTGATGAATCAAAAAGATTTTAGAAGTAGAAAGTCAGGCTCAATCGTGTGCTAGCACGATTACCTTGAACCTGATTGGATCTAATTTAAATCAATTGAACTGGGTTAGCTCAATTGATGACATCCAAACCCAAACCCTTATTTGTGTGATCTAGTTAGGTTCAATTCTGTATGGTAATGAGATATGTCACAATCTCCATCATCGATATCATCAAAATATCTTTTGATGGACCAAAACTTTTCTGATTCATACAATTAGAATGATTGATCATCAAAATCATTCTAATTGCTCCCAAAATCTAGTAGTGACACCTAGCAGTATATGGTGGCAACCTATCAAAATTGAAAGCGAACCTCTTGATGCAATTACCTTATGATTGGGTTCTTCTATCTTGAGCCCCGACAAGATTAGGGTTAAGATGAACTCGTCAAACCCAATGTCCGTCATATGAATTAATCATTCGATTCGAGTCCAATATGAAATCCTAATAGAAACTCTTTCTATTATCTTTACTCTACCATAGCCATGGGCTTAAGGACTTAATCTCATGATTATCATATGGCTACTCCTCATTTACCGAGGTAGATAGATCTCCTTATTGGTGCAATCCAATTCCTGCAATGAATATGCTATAGCCAACATACACCTCAGGATTTCGAATGGCTAGAAGATCGAGTTATGGTATAGTCAAATTATAACACCCTTAAGATAAACTATCGATGCACCTCAAGTTAAAGAACTATACACACCACTGCAGCATCGAGTCAATCATTGACAAGAAGGTAGACTTCCTTATGACTACTCAAGGCGGTCACGCTTAGTGTCCTCATTCTCTAATAAGTACCTATACTCTCGCTCTGGTGTCTCCACACTGTAGACTCAAGACACATCTACCCTAAGAAAGTAATCATACACCAACCTTTCAGATCGATCACCATCCTTGTGATGATCCTACGGTCGGGAGCAGTTTATGAGTTAATTATGAAAATTCATGTCTTAATTTTCAGCTCTTAAAAATATGAATTATCATTACCATTAACTCAAAGGATGTATCACAAACTCTTTTAAATATACACTATGATAGAAAAATAATTTATTTATTAATTTATAGTCAAAATTATAAAATTATCTTTAGAAGTGTATTATAAGTAACACCTAATCTGGCTTCTAAGACACATATCTAACAAACTTCCACTTGACCTAAAGCCAATTGGCTAGAAATCTAAGTCCCATCTTCTCAAGATGGGCTTCGATCTTTTGCTGGCTCAATGGCTTTGTCAGTGGGTGAGCCACATTATCTGTAGTATCAACTCTCTTGACCTCGACGTTTCTTTTTTTGAGGTAATCATGGATGAGATGGTATTGCTGCTTGATGTGCTTGAATTTTTGATGAGATCTTGGCTCCTTAGATAGGGCTATGGCATCATTATTATCGCAGTACAAAGGATCTGATGGCATCACTTCGAGCTTTGTGATGAACTTCTTGTACCAGAACACCTCTTTTGCAGCTTCCGACATAGTGATGTACTTTGCTTCCATGGTTGTTGCCCAGAGATAGCAACCCAAGAGGGGGGGGGGGGTGAATTGGATTCTTATAAAAACTTTGGCCAAATTTAACTCTAAGCAATTATGTGCTTTAATTTTAATCTAAGTGGTGAGGATGAGATGTATATAATATGAGCAGCAGAATTAAAATAACAAAATCAAACTATGAAAGTAAAGTAAGAATTATAAGCATGCAAAGTATATAGAGAGATAGAAGAAAAAGGCACAACATAAACATATAAAGATTTATAGTGGTTCAGAGCAATCCGCTCCTACATCTATTTTTCAAGCTTTTCTTGGAAATTTCACTATAATCTATCCTTGATTATTGTGTGTTTATTTTTCCAGGCTCACAAACAAATCTAGTTGATTTTCACAGGAGCACCAACCAAAACCTAACATCATTAGTTTTTCGAATTCACAACAACCTAGTTAGTTTTCTGGGATCACCAACCAAAATCTATAATATCTAATTTTGGGCTTGGATGGGCCTAAACCCCAAGTTTCTTTCCGCCAAAGAAACTTGTAAAGAAATCAAAAAATACAAGTAAAGTTTCAGCACTATATAAAAAATAGAATATAAGCTCTTTTAAATCCCGAAGAACAAGCCGATAATGTGCTTGACTAAAGCTTAGCTTTCCTTCAAATTGTGCTTGAAAGGATGTGAATGATGTTGGAGAAGATTGCTTTGAAGGCTCACTGAAATTTGTGCACAACACTCCTCTCTTTTCTCTTTTCTTTGGATATTCAATGTTCCTCATAAAATCTAAAAGATTCTCTCTCTAAATCTCTTAATCTCTTTCTTTTATTTTTTTAATTAATTCTCCACCTTTAAATACCTTTAAAGAAGGTTGGAGTGAGAGTTCTTAGCCATTGGAAGCTCTGAAATAGCTGTTGGAGTCAAAAAATAATCGTTGGAAAACTATCCATTAAAGGCTGTCTGCGTAGATCGAGACCTTTCAATTTTTCACGAGACCTCTCACCATATTTTGAGGTCTCTCAATTTTTCATGAGATCTGAAGAAATCTGTGAGACCTCTCGCTCTCAGAGCACAGAAATAAAGTTTTTATCTTTTGAGAACGAGACATCTCGAGTTCAACTTGAGACCTCTCGATACTATGCTAGAACACTATTTCATTGTGCTAAACCACTCGAGAGCTCTTGAAAAAAATTGGAGACATCTTGAAAAATTCTAACTTCATTTTTCTTCAATATTTGACCTTCCAAACTTGAGTTTCTTGGCCTCAAACTCTTTTAAACATAATTTCTTCCTTCAATTTTAATTTCTTTTCTTTCAATCATACTTTCTTCATACCAAGCTATCCAAATATGTGTGAATTTGCTCATTTAAGTATTTTGACATGGCATCTTGAGAGGATTTATTCTTGAGATAAATTCTTCATTTTGGATACTTGAAAAATTCTACACACATTCTTGAAACACATGATTAGATACATAATATACTTAATATTTTGGAATCATCATGATCAATCTCGGGGTCAATAATTTCTCCCTTTTTGATGATAACAAAAACTTGAGTATATGCACAATAAAAGTAAATAATGTATTTCTTTGCATTTTGCTAAAAAGTATCATGAAGTATAGATTAAACACATGAATGAGTACTTCATGAATGTTCTCAATTATTCTTTTGGTTCATTGCATATATTTTATATACTCATAAAAAAATATTTCAATTCATATCAGTGAGTATTAAGTTTTCATTTCAAGCATCAATACAATTCATTGATGTTAGGGATAAATCCACTCCTGCCAAAGTTCAGCTGGATGTTTGATCTCGAAAGGATCCCGCCTGACAATAGCCTCCATGGTTAAATCTCAGACCTCCTCCAATAGTTGAACTTCTTTCGAACTTCTCCTTCAGTCAGACTCCTCCAACAGTCGGACTCCTCTCGAACTTCTCCTTCAGTCAGACTCCTCCAATAGTTATACTCCTTTCGAGCTTCTTCTTCAGCTGAACTCCTCCAACGGTCGAACTTCTTCCAGACTTCTCCTTCAGTCAGACTCCTCCAATAGTTGAACTCCTCTCGAACTTCTCCTTTAGCTAGACTCCTCCCCTAGTCAAACTCCTCCAATAATCAAACTCCTATTGGACTTTCTCTTCAGTCGGACTCCTCTAATAGTCGAACTCCTCCTAGATTTTTCCTTCAGATGGACTCCTCCAAATAGCTAAACTTCCTCTGAACTTCATCCAACAGTCCTAGAAGACCTCGGCACTCATCCTCGATATAGCCAAAAGAACTGTCAATCTCTCCTATTCGAGCTTCGATCGTTAGACCCCGATGGGCTTGCACATTGCGACAACCAACACTATTCCCCATAACAAACTCTATGTGGCCCTGAACGGCCCACTATCGGATGGTTATGGCCATCACTATCAGTTTGTTATAGGCTCCATCCATATAAGAAATCCTCCAGATATGCTTTCAAAAAAAAAAAAAAGCTCTCCTTCTCTTCCTTAAAACTCTGCTAGAATCTCTCTACGTATTCCATTTCTATTGGCCGAAAGAGCTGATTTGATCGTCAAAGGATCTTGCCAGAGCTACCACCCCAGACTCCAGATGAGAATTATTTTGCAGGTCCCGATGGCGACCTCATTCTCTCCAAATCCAGCTTCAACTTTGGCGACAGCTAGATTTCGCGCTAACAGAATTGGCACTAGAGGAAGGGACTCAAATGCCATGGCATGCCAAATGCTATTTTATGCCAAGCTTTTCCATCCACCCTCAAGAGAGCCATCAGAAATTGATATTCGATCCTTAAGTCGGGTACCATCTTTTTCTTCGATCAAATGAACCATCAGTTTGCAACTCATTTTGTTAGCAACTGACGTCCCCACTGAGGTTCGAATTCCTTGATGAATATCAAGCAGAAGGAGGAAGAATCTATCCGAGCTTATGTCATCCGATTTAATGCTACGACATTGGAGGTTTGAAATATGGACTAGTCTATTGCAATGGCCATACTCAAGGGCGACTTTCAAAAGAATGATTTGCTATTCTTCTCAGAGAAGAAGTACCCTAGAAACTTTATGGATATGCTGGCTTGAGCTGAAGGTTATGCCTGAGCTAAGGAGGCCTTTAAGGCTAGGGATAATGAAGCCGCCTAGGAGTGGTAGGCAGGCGAACCGAATATGCCCACAGCTAAAGAGAAATCGAGTAGAGCTCGGCCATGCTCCCAAACTCCTCCTAAGTGTAAGCAGGCCCAAACTCCTACCCAGGCCCAGAGGCGAAGAAGCTCAGATAGAAGGGTGCAATGGAGCTCTCCCTTTAGAAGATTCCACAACTAGGCCCCTCTTAATGCTCCAAAAACTCAAGTACTGATGGAGATTAGAGAGCAACTACCAAGATCGAAAAGGATGCGCACTCACCCCGGCAAGCGCAATCCTAGCAAGTTCTGCCTCTACCATCACGATCATGGTCATGATACAAAAGAGTGCATCCAGCTTCAAGATGAGATCGAGGAGCTCATTAGGTGTGGCAGGCTTGGTTGATTTCTATGATGTCGATCGGAAGGATGGGAGGATCGATCGAGAGCACCACCACCATCAGAACCATCGAGGGGTGAGGAGCAGCAAGAAGATCAGCCCTCGATTGGCATCATTAACACCATCTCTGGGGGACTTCAGCATGGGGAGGCTAGCAGATCGATAGAGCCTGAGAAGAGGTGGAGGACTGAGGAGCTCATCACTTTCACCAATGAGGATGCCCGAGGAGTCCAATTTTTGTACAATGATGCGGTTATAATCTCTTTAAATATTGCTGATTATGATGTACGCCACATTTTGGTATATAATGAAAGTTCTACTGACGTTCTGTATTATGATGCTTTCTTTAAAATGTCCATATCCGATAATCTCTTGAGACCCATGAGCTCCCCATTGGTCAGCTTCATTGGCGACACTATGCCAGTGGAGGGAATGATAACTCTAGCCATGACTGTAGGGCAATATCCAAAGCAGGCCAAGGCATGGGTTGACTTTTTGGTGGTGAAAGCCCCTCCACTTATAATGCAATCCTTGGCCGACCTAGTCTGAATGCACTACGAGCCATGGTGTCGACTTATTACCTAAAGATAAAATACCCAACAAATAATAGAATAGGTGAAATCAGAGGTGATCAAGCATTAGCCCGGCACTACTACTCCATCGCCTTACAAAATGGTACTCTACTTGACCCCTATCTAGTTGACAGGCTTAATGTCCATGATGACCTTACCGAAGAATGGGGCAAGCCCATAGAAGATCTTGTGACCGTCTCCCTAGATGACTTCAATGCGGAACATATAGTGCAAATTTGCTCCAATCTGGAAGATGAAGTTCGGGAGCAGCTCATCGCCTTTTTATGGAGGAATGCCAACATCTTCATCTGGGTTTCAATGGATATACCTAAGATTGACGCCGAGGTTATGGAATATCAGCTGGCCATTGATCCCAAGCATCGATCAGTGAAAGAAAGAGTTCGGAGCCATGCACCAGAAAGATAGAAGGTAGTAGTAAAAGAAGTCGACAAGCTTCTCAATGCCAGATTTATTCGAGAAGTCAACTATTCGACTTGCATCTCTAACATGGTCCTGATCAAGAAGGCCAACGGCAAGTGGAGGATGTGCATCGACTTTAAGAAGCTGAACAAGACCTATCCAAAAGACAGCTATCCTTTGCTCAGAATCGACTAACTGATGGATGGACTTCAGGCTATGAGATCCTCACCTTCATGGATGCCTTCTCTGGCTATAACCAAATTTGGATGGCATTGGAGGATGAGAAGAAGACTGCTTTTATTACTAACCATGGTCTTTACTGTTACAGAGTCATGCCCTTTGGACTTAAGAATGCAGGTGTGACTTATCAGCGCTTGGTCAATAAAATCTTCAAGGAGCAGATCGATCATAATATGGAAGTTTATGTCGATGACATGCTGGTCAAAAGTCGAATATCTATCAATGATATTGTCAACCTTGAAGAGGCTTTCGATGCACTCAGGAAATACAAGTTGAAGCTAAACTTAACCAAGTGCACCTTTGGGGTGGCCTCAAAAAAATTTTTGAGGTTTATGGTCTTGAGACGAGGGATTGTGGCTAATCCAGAGAAGATTCAACCTATCCAGAAGATGACCGCTCTGAAGTCCATCAAAAAAGTTCAATGCCTGATCGGGAAGGTGGCATCTTTGAATCATTTTGTCTCAAGGTTGCCCGAACGCTGCATGTCCTTCTTCCAAATCCTCAGAAAATCGAAAGATTTTCACTGGACTCAGGAATGCCAAAAGGCATTCGACGAGCTCAAGAACTACCTCGACTTGCCTCCCCTACTAGCCAAATCCAAATCCAGAGAAGAGCTAATTCTCTACCTCGTGGTCTCTCCTGCAGCACTAGCAGCAGTCCTGGTCAAAGAAGAGGCAAAAGTGTAGCGACCAGTCTACTACATAAGCTAGATCCTAAGGGATGTTGAGATCATGTATACAAAGTTGGAAAAATTGACTTATGCTCTTCTGATTGCAGCAAAAAGACTTCGGCCTTACTTTCAGGGACATGCTATAATGCTCCTCACTGACCAGCCAATCAGAGCGATCCTTCATCAAATGGATGCTTTCAGAAGAATTGCAAAATGGGCCATTGAATTAACAGAGTTCAACATCAACTATTGACCTCAGCCAGTAATCAAGGCTCAGGCACTAGCTGACTTCATAGTTGAATGTACCATCCCAGACGATGTCGAGCTTCAAAATGAAACCAACATTCCATGGTTGCACTCGAGCTCCTCTGAAGAAAGAGCAGACCTTTCTGAAGATTTCTAGGCCCTGTATGTAAATGGCTCCTCCAACACTTTCGGAGTAGGTGCTAGGCTGATCCTGATCAATTCAGAAGGAATCATCATGAAGTACATGCTACATTTTGAATTTTTAGCGATAAATAATGGGGCAAAATATGAGGCCCTAATAGTCGGACTTAGGATAGCCAAAGAATCGAAAGCTGATCAGCTTCAGGTTTGCAGTGACTCCCAACTAGTCGTGGGACAGATCAGTAGTAGTTATGAAGCTCGGAAAGAGTGCATGGTAAAATATCTTGAGAGGATGAAGAGCTTGACCCTAGCCTTTAGTAGCTTCAATATTTGATAAATTCCGAGAGCAAAAAATGCTAGGACCGACCTTCTTTCCAAGCTAACCACCCCAGCTCCTAACGAGGTTTTGAAAGAAGCTTATTATGAGACATTGAAATGCCCATGCATAGAGGAACCGCAACCCATCATGCAAGTTGGCCAGGAGCCCTACTGGATTGACCCGCCGACCACTTATCTTAAGGATGGGGTTCTTCCTCGTGACACGAAAGAGACTCAAAAGTTGAGAAATCAAGCCTTACGATATGTTCTTTATATGAATAAGCTATATAAAAGGTCATATTTTCTGCCATTATTGAGGTGCCTTCGATCCTCTAAGGCTGATTTCGCACTATGGAAAGTGCACGAAAAAATTTGCACGAGCCATCTGGGTGCCAAATCTCTATCTTATAAGCTGCTCCGATAAGGATATTACTGGCCGACTATGCATGATGATTGTGTTGATTACATCAGGAGATGTGACCGCTGCCAAAGAAACGTGAATGTCCAAAGGCAACCAACCATCGAGCTTGCCCCATTGAGTGCTCCTTGGCCGTTTACGTAGTAGGGAATGGATATTTTTGGACCCTTCCCAATGGCATCTAGACAATTAAAGTTTCTCATAGTCGCCATTAACTATTTCACTAAATGGGTCGAGGCTGAACAACTGGCAAAGATTACCGAAGCCAAGGTGTAGGAGTTCGTTTGGAAGTCGATCATTTGTAGATTTGGACTACCCCAAACTATCATAATAAATAATGGCCGATAATTCATCGGGGTGAGGTTTGCCAAGTTTTACAAAGGTCTAAATATCTTCCACCACTTTATGTCGGTAGCTCACCGATAGGCAAATAGGGAAGCTGAAGTGACCAACCAGATCCTATTGCAAGACATCAAGACAAGACTCAAAAGAGTAAGAGGGGCCTGGGTGGATGAACTTTATCATGTTCTATGGACATACTGCACTATCCAAAGGTTGCTGACTGGAGAAACACCATTCGCCTTAGCTTTTGGAATAGAGGCAGTTATCCTGATCGAACTTAGGCTTCCATTGGTGCGGGTAGTGGCTTTCAACGAGTAGCATAACCTACAAGACCTCAGAGCCAATCTCGATCTACTGAAAGAAAAAAAAGAGGAAGCTCAAGTTTGGATGGCAGCTTACAGGCGAAAGATTGCCCGAAACTATAACTTCAGAGTCAGAGGTAGAATGTGAAGGAAAAAATCCTATTTCTCGGGTCAGTTTCGTTCAGATCTGATTTAATCAAGAAAAATATTTTAAATTTCTTTTTCTTAGATCCAAATCAGATCTGAGACTCTTTAGATCTAATTTTATCAATCTAATAAAATAAAAAAATAAAATTAATTAAATCTAATTTAATTATACCTTTATTATGGGTAATCCTATTATCCTATGATGATCCTGATGTTTGCTAGAGGTTTTGGATGTAGCCACGCAAGCGCCTGGCCTCTACTAGTATCCACTTAGGCAAGATCTAAAGAACTTCTCCTTCTCAATCTATGCTTCAAAAATTATATCTAGATCTGATCTTGAAGGCCTTCAAAATGCTTTTTGAAGATCAGCTGTTGTCTCTTGCAGCAGTGTTGCCTTCTTCCTTTCCCGTCGCCTTTCTTTTGCTTGGATCGCACCAAACTCGAGCCCAAAAAGTCTTGGACATGGATAGGAGAGAGAGGACCTGAAGGTGGCATGGAGAGGAAGGGAGAGAAGCCTTGTGGCATGGGCAAAGGGTAGAACCTCTCAATCCTAGGCACAGATAAGGTTTATATAGACCCTGCTGCACCATGCAGTGCCACATCATCCCGGCCAATCATGGCTTTTTATGTAATCAGATCTAAATCTGATTGGTGGGATAACATCATCTGATCCAATCAGATTAGAGTCCCTCACAAACCTCCTTAGGTGGTGCCAAGATTGATGAAAGAGGACTCTTTGGTGCCACCCAAGTTGAAAGCATGAAGCAACCTGGAGTCCCATCTGTATGGGACTCCAGGCGTGATCCTCATGGGGTGCATGCCTCCCTAGGTATGCGCTCCCTCCCTTTCTACTTTTTAGTAGGGGGACAAAGCCCCATGATCTCTCCTATGGGTGCATGACATATGGGCAGATGTCTAAGTGTCAAAGGTCAACATTTGACTAAAGTCAAAAGACAAGATTTAGTAGGTGACGAAAAATGGTGGGTATTGTCTCAAATTTATATCATAATTTAAGACAACCCTTTTCTGACCTGGACAAGCTTCAATTAGACCAAGTAAAGGTTCCTAAGTGAGATCAAACATATTTGGCTTAGTCGAGATAAGCTTTAATGATTGTTGAAGGAGAACATTAGGCTCAATCGTGTGCTAGCACGATTTTCTTGAACCTAATTGAATCTTATTCAAATCAATTGAACTGAATTAGTCCAATTGATGATATCCAGATCCAAACCCTTATTTGTATGATCTAGTTAGATTCAATTTTGTATGGTAATGGGATACGTCACGATCTCTTTCATCGACATCATCGAAATATCTTTCGATGGATCAGAACTTTTCTGATTCAAACAACTAGTATGATCGATCATCCAAATCATTCTAATTGCTCTCAAAATCTACCAGTGACACCTAGCAGCATATGGTAGCAACCCATCAGAATTGAAAATGAATCTCTTAGTGTAGTTACCTATGTGATTAAGTTTCTCTATCTTGAGCCCTGGTCGGATTAGGGTTAAGGTGATCTCGTCAAACCGTAATATCTGTCATATGAATTAATCATTCGATTCAAGTCCAATATGAAAACTTTAATAGAAACTCTTTCTATTATTTCACTCTGCCATGGACATGAGCTTATGGACTTGATTCTCATGATCACCATAGGGCTGCTTCTCATCTACCGAGGTAGATAGATCTCCTATTGGTGCAATCCAATTTCTATAATGAACATGCTATAGCCAACATACACCTCAGGATTCCGAATGGCTAGGAGATCGAGTTATGGTGTAGTCAAACTATAACACCCTCAAGGTGAATTATCGATGTACCTCAGATCAAAGAATCAGACACACCACTGTAGCTTCGAGCCAGTCATCGACGAGGAGGTAGACTTCCTCATGACTGCTCGAGATGGTCATGCTCAGTGCCCTCATTTTCTAGTACCTGTACTCTCGCTTCGGTGTCTCTACACCGCAGACTGAAGACTCATCTATCCTAAAGAAGCAATCATATATCAATCTTTCGGATCAATTATCATCCTCATGATGATCCTACGATCGAAAGCATTTTATAAGTTAATAATGAAAATTTATATCTTAAATTTTCAACTCTTGAAAATATGAACTATCATTACCATTAACTCAAGGGATGTATCATACATACTTTCAAATACACATTATGATAAAAAATAACCCATTTAATTATTTATAGTCAAAATTATAATTTTGCTCTTAGATGTGTATTTCAAGTGTCAGCCAATTCTGACTTCTAGGGCACAGATGTCTAACAAACTCCCACTTGATCTAAAGCCAATTGGCTACAAATCTAAGTTCCATCTTCTTAAGATGGGTTTCAATCTTCTACTGGCCCAATGACTTTGTGAGTGGGTCTACCACATTGTATGCGGAGTCGACTCTCTTGACCTCGTCATAACCTTTCTCGAGGTAATCACGGATGAGGTGATATCGCTGCTCGATGTGCTTGAATTTCTGATGAGACCTCAGCTCCTTACCAAGGGCTATGGCACCATTGTTGTCACATTATAGAGAAATGGCATCCGATGGCATCACTTTGATCTCTACGGCAAATTTTTTGTACCAGAATGCCTCCTTCGTAGCTTTTGATGCAGCGATGTATTCTGCTTCCATGGTTGAATCTGCTATCACTGTCTGCTTGGAACTCTTTCAACTGACAGCACTACCATTACATACAAACAGACTCCTAGATGTTGACTTTCGATCATCTATATCAGACATAAAATCCGAGTTTGTGTACCCTTAGACTTGGAGTTCTCCATTACCAAAAATCAACAACATATCCTTAGTTCTTCTTAAGTACATAAGGATACATTTCACAGAAGTCTAGTTTTTTTCACCTAGATTCGACTGATATCTACTCATGACACACATAGCATGGGCTATATCAGATCGTGTTCATAACATGGCATACATGAGGCTCCCTATTATAGAAGCATAAGGGATCTTGCTCATACATTCAACTCCTTAGGTGTGTTGGGATACATTTTTTTGGAGAGATGAATGTCATGTCTGAAGGATACTAATCCCCTTTTAGAGTTTTTCATGCTAAACCTCTTTAGTACTTCCTCTATATACATCTTCTGTGAAAGACCTAGCATCCTATTCGGTCTATCTCTATAGACTTTGATTTCTAGAATGAAGGATGCTTCTCCTAGGTCTTTCATGGAGAATTCTTTAGATAACCATATTTTAACTATGGTTAACATGGGAATATTATTCCCAATAAGGAGGATATCATCCACGTATGGGACGACGAAGACAATAGTGCTCTCACTGATCTTTTTGAAAACACATGATTCCTCCTCATTTTTGATGAAACTAAATAATTTGATCACATCATTAAAATGAGTATTCCAGCTCCGAGATGCCTGCTTAAGTCCATATATGGATCTTTGCAGTTTGCATACTTCATGACTAGCATCACTAGATGTGAAACCTAGCGGTTATTCCATATAGATATCTTCCTCAAGGTATCCATTTAAGAATGCCATTTTCACATCCATTTGCCATATTTCATAATTGAAATAGACTACAATAATAAGTAATATGCGGATGAATTTTAGCATAGCTACTGACGAAAAAGTATCCGATAGTCAATGCCTTCATGCTAACTATAACCTTTTGCCACTAATCTAGCTTTAAATGTCTCTACATTTTCATCTGCACCAATCTTTCTCTTGTAGATCTATTTATACTCAATAGGTATTATACCTTTTGGTGGATCTACTAAGGTCCAGACTTGGTTTGAGTGCATTGAGTCAATTTCTGACTTCATTGCCTCTAACCATTTTTTGGAGTCGATATCCGATATCGTCTCATCATAGATTTTGGGATCACCATGAATTCCATTACCTACGAGGAACATTTTCTCTACTTCCTCTGAAATAGTACCTAAGTACCTCTCAAGGTGATGGAAAATTCTTTCTGACCTATGAGATGGAGGAGGTAGTGATTGTATTGGCTCAACCTGATTTGGTTCCATGGGGACTTTAGCTCGTTGCTCTTAGGAGACTTTCTCCTCTTGCTTGATCTACTTTCCAATGTCACTATCTTGAATAAATTATTTTTTAAGAAAAATGGCATGCTGACTCACAATCACATTGTGATCTTTTGGAATGTACAAATAATATCCTAATGACTCTTTTGGATATCCTATAAATTGAGCTCTAAAGGACCTATAGTCTAACTTATCTGCTTATTGTCTTTTGACATGAGCTGGACAATCCTAAATTCTAAGATGACTCAGACTTGATTTCTTACCATACCATATCTCAATCGGTGTGGTAGGAATAATTTTAGAGGGAACCCTATTCAGTAAATATATTGCAGTTAACAGACTATCTTTTCAAAGAAAATTAGAGAGGTTTGTGAAGCTCATCATGGATCATACCATATCTAATAGGGTCCGATTTCTCCATTCTAAAATCTCGTTTAGTTGAGGTATTCTAGGTGGAGTCCATTAAGAGACTATGCCATTTTGCTTGAGATAGTTCAAGAATTCCTGACTAAGGTATTCACCTCCTCAATCTGATCGAAGAACCTTAATGGACTTTTCAGTTTGCTTTTTGACTTCATGTCTGAATTTCTTGAACTTTTCAAAGGCTTTAGACTTATGTCTCATAAGATACACATACCCATACCAAGATAAATCATCGATAAAGGTTATGAAGTAATCAAAGTTGCCTCTGACTGACACATCAAATGGGTCACACACATCAGTATGTACTAGGGTGAGTAGATCCATGGCTCTATCCCCATGTCCTACAAAAAGGAGCTTAGTTATTTTGCGATGAAGATATGATTCATAAATTAGATATGGCTCGAAAGTCAATGGACTCAATAGCCTAATTTTCTTTAATTTATTAACCCTATCTTCTGCTATATGATCCAAATCAGCATGGAGCACCGGCAGTTCAGACAGATGTGTAGGAGCAGCCACAGACATCAGGCAAAGATATGTCAGTGAGAGTGGCTTTGCACAAGCCCCAGCATACTATCAGAAGATCAGTCAGATATGGCATTGATGAGGTTGTCTCCTATGCAGTCATCATTGCTAATGGAGATTCAGAGAATTATGTAGAGGCCATGGAGAGTGAGGATTATGATTCATGGATGCAGGCCATGGAGGAGATGAAATCACTTGAGAAGAATCAGACATGATAGCTGGTGGATCTTTTAGAGGGTGCTCGACCTATTGGCTCAAAGTGGGTATTCACAAAAAAAGAAGCACCTTCAGAATAAGGTGGAGTCAGATTCAAAGCAAGGCTGATAGCAAAATGATACTCACAAAGGGAAGGGATTGACCACATGGAAATTTTCTCTTCTATGGTGCGTCATACATCTATTCGAGTTTTGCTGTCACTGGTGGCACAGCATAATATGGAATTGGAATAGATGGATGTGAAGATGACCTTCTTTCATGGAACTTTGGAGGAAAAAATCTACATGAAGCAGCCAGATGGTTTCATGGAGATGGGACAAGAAGAAAAGGTGTGTTTACTTAGAAAGTCTTTGTATGGCTTGAAACAATCTCCTCATCAGTGGTATCGAAGGTTTGATGGCTTTGTCTTAAGCCTAAGTTTCAGCAGATGTGAACAAGATTTTTGTGTCTACATCAAGGATGTAGATGAGGAGGATACCTTGTACCTATTATTGTATGTAGATGATATGCTCATAGCCAGTAGAAGCATGGATGCAGTGAAAAGTTTGAAAAAGGCATTATCATCTGAATTTAAGATGAAAGATTTGGATCCAGATGAGAAAATTCTTGAAATGGAGATTTGCAGAGATAGGTGCAAAGGAGTGCTCCTTTTGTTATAAGAAAAGTATGTCTAAAAGATTCTGAAGAGGTTTGGGATGGAGAAGGCCAAACCTACAGAGACGCCATTGCCGAGCCATATGTCCCTCTCCAAGTTATAGTGCCCACAGTTAGAAGAGGAGAGAGAGTACATGGAATGAGTCCCTCATGCAAATGCTGTAGGCAGTGTGATATACACTATGGTGTGCTGTAGATCAGATATAGTACTTGTTGTGAGCACGGTTAGTAGATACATGGCTAACCGTGGGAAGAAATACTGGAAGCATTGAAATGAATATTAAGATATCTACATGGAACAAGAGATTATGGTTTGATGTTTGGTGGACAGCTGAAAAGATTTGGAGAACAATCTGTGAAGACGTGTGAAGGTTCAGGTCCTCTGGAAGAATTTGTTGATGCAAATTATGATGGTGATCTTGATATAAGGAGGTCTACTATTGGATACCTCTTCTGTGTATATGGTGGATTGGTGTCTTGGAGATCAACCCTTCAGCCAATCATGGTCTTGTCTACCATAGAGATCGAGTACATTGGGACAATGGAGGCTGCAAGAAAAGTTCTTTGGCTTAGAAGGCTGATTGATGAGTTGGGGGTGGAGTAGAGTAAGGTTACACTATTCAGTGATAGTCAGAGTGCTCTATTGTTGGCACAGAACCCAGTTTATAATGTGCGTACAAAGCATATAGACCTGAGGTACCACAGGATCAGAGAACTGATGCAGGAAGGTGAAGTGGAACTGATGAAGGTCCATACCAAGAAGAATCAGTCTGATGCACTCACGAAGGTACTTCCCAGAGACAACTTTCAAAGATGTGTGGCACGGATGGGTCTGTTGAGAAAATATGAGTTCACAAGAACTTGGAAGCACCAAGGTGGAGAATGTGAGCTCAGAAGTGGCACTCCTAAGTCTTGAAAATATGAGAAGATAGGTCATGAAAAAATGAGAGCAAGTCGAAAGAAGAATCAGTCTCAATAGTAAAGTTCAAAAACTAGATCGGCTCACTCTGAGACTGAGCTGGCTCAGTTGGAAACTGGGTCGGCTCAGTCCAAGACTAGGTCAGCTAGATCTCAGAAGAAAATTCAGATAGAAAATAGCATTTTTGGGCTATTGGCATGGTACACAACTGGGTGGGCTCAGTCTGGGACTGAGCCGACCCAGTTGCAGGTTAGCTAGCTCAGTCTGAAACTAGGTCGGCTCAGTTTTCATGGGTTATTATTTTGTGTACGTGGGTTATTTAGATTTGAAGAGTTTTCTATAAGCTTGGGCATGATCCTTTGTAAAGTATATATACTGAAAATTGGTCAAGATTGTAAGTGTGCTGAAATATACTGAATGAAAGCTCTTTTCTCTCGAAAATCTCTTCTTCTCTTCTTCTCTATTTCTTGACTTATTTGATCGTGCTTTCGCAGAAATCTCTGAGAAGTACTTTCTTGTTGCTTGGCTAATCACTAGTGGCCACACCGATCCATGTGGGAAGAGCACATATTCCCAACAGGCCATAGGAGAGGTCCGAGGATCTTCATTCATGTCCGATCCATGGGTAGCTTGAGTGCTGTAGCGATAGGTTCGGGAGCTTTTGGGATAGCTCACATGGCTGAAGAAGAAGGGATGTCAGTCGGGAAAACTTTGACCCTGAGGGATGAAGGATCAGCTCTGTCATCGTCGGGCTCTTCCATCAAAAGGTCCAAATCTACCTTGAGAAAATTCTCAGTGACCCTCCCAAGGCAGATCTGGAATCCCTCGATGAAGGCCTCCTGAGCAAGAGCTATTTTAATGTCCTCCATGTTCCTAGAGGACTTAAAGCTTTCGACCGCTCGCTCCATCATCGCGCCGACCCCTTCTTGCACCTTCCTCTTTTCCTCCTCCTCCTGAGCCAAGGCAGTCCTCAAGTTCGTCGTCTTCTCACGCTCTACCCTCAACTCTTTTCGAAGGTGCTCAACCTTGGTGGATTGGATTTTCGAAGCCACCCTCATGCTCTCAACTTTGGCCCAGGCCTTCTCGGCCTCCGCATGAGCTTCCTCGAGGGCCTTCGAGGCTTTGGCCCACCTCTAACTAGCTGCCTCAGAGTGGGCGAAGAGATAATTGTTAGATATATGTGCCCTAGAAGCCAGAATTGGTTGACACTTATAATACACTTCTAGGGGCAAAATTATAATTTTGACTAATATCAATAAAAGGGTTATTTTCTATCACATATGTGTATTTAGTGTCTATGATACATCCTTTGAGTTAATGGTAATGATAATTCATATTTTTAAGAGTTGAAAATTTAAGACATGAATAATCATTATTAACTCATAAAATGCTCCCGACCATAGGATCATCATGAGGATGGTGATTGATCCGAAAGGTTGGTGTACAATCACTTTTCTTTAGTAGATGAGTCTTGAGTCTACAGTGTGGAGACACTAGAGCGAGAGTACAGGTACTCGTTAGAGAATGAGGGCACTGAGCGTGACCATCTCGAGTAGTCATTAGGGAGTCTACCTTCTCATCAATGACTGACTCGATACTGCAGCAGTGTGTCTGGTTCTTTGACCTGAGATGCATCGGCAGTTCACCTTGAGGGTGTTATAGTTTGACTATACCATTACTTGGTCTCCTAGCCATATGGAACCCTGAGGTGTATGTTGGCTATAGCATGTTCATTGTAGGAACTAGATAGCAACAAGATGGAATCTATCTACCTCGATGGTAGAGAAGCAGCCCTATGATGATCATGAGAATCAAGTCCCCAAAGTCCATGGTCATGGCAGAGTGAAATAATAGAAAGAGTTTCTATTTAGATCTTCACATTGTACTTGAATCGAATGGTTACATCATATGACAGAGACTAGGGTTTGATGAGTTCACCTTAACCCTAATCTAATCAGGGCTCAAGATAGAAGAACTTAATCACATAGGTAGCTGCACCAAGAGGTTTGCATTCAACTCTGATGGATTGCCACTGAAGAAAAATCTTGATTTCCCGGTCCAGGTTCGTTCAGATCTGATCAGATCAAGAGATATATTTCAAAAATTTTTTCTTTGATCTATATCAGATCTAGAATATTTTAGATCTGATTAATATTATTTTAATAAATAAAATAAATAAAGATAAATTAAATCAAATTTAATTTACCTGATTTGGGTAATCCTATTATCCTGTTGATGATCCTGTATGCAGTGGAAGGTTCTGGATCTAGCCACGCAAGCGCCTGGCCTCTATCGATATCCACTCAGGCTGGATCTGGAGATCCTCTTCTTCTCTATCACATCTCCAAAAATTAGATCTGGATCTGATCTGGAGGATCTTCAAAACTCCTTTTGAAGATCAGCAGTCATCCTTTGCAGCAGCACAGCCTTCTTGCTTTTGATCGCCTTTCTCTTGCTTGAATCGCACCAACAAAAATCCAAAACTCCTTTTGGACGTGGAGAGCAAGGGGAGAAGGTGGTTTGGCATGGAGAAGGAGGGGAGAGGCAGCCTTGGGGCATATGAAAACTCTTATCTTCAATCTCATGTCAATCTGAGTTGGGTACAGGGTCTTATTTATAGACTAGCTGTGATCCAACTCCTCTTCTTCCCAACCAATCACAACCCTTTGTGAAATCAGATCTAAATCTGATTGGTGGGAATAGAGTCCCCTGGATTCCTCCTTAGAGGGTGCCTAAGACCAGTCAAAGTTGGTTCTTAGAAGAACTCTAATTGGAATCCAAAAAGGAGATGGAGTCCTTGTCCAACAAGGACTCCTAGGCGCCTCCAACTTGGGCACACGCCTAGGGTGGCGTGCGCCCTTCTCCTTGCCAGGTTCTGGCAGGGGGACAGGCCCCCACCAGCTCTCCAATAGGTGCATGACATGTGGTCAAAAGTCAAAGTGTCAATGGTCAATGTTTGACCAATCAAAGGTAGACTTTTGACCAAAGTCAAAGAACAAGAAATGGCAGGTGACCAAAAATGGTAGGTAATGTCTTACAAAATAAGACAACCTTTTCTGACTTGGACAACCTCCAGTCAGACCATATGAAGGCCTCTGATTGAGCACAAACTCCTTTGGCTCAGATAGGACAACTTATTTATGATAGCAAAAGAAGAACGTTAGGTTCAATCGAGTGCTAGCACGATTTTCTTGAACCTAATTGAATCTCATTCAGATCAATTGAACTAGATCAGTTCAATTGATGATCACCAGATTCAAACCCTTGTTTGTGTGATCCCAGTTAGGTTCAGTTCTGTATGGTAATGGGATATGTCATGATCTCTATCATCGACATCATCGAAACTCCTTTCGATGGATCAGAACTCTTCTGATTCGAACAGCTAGAATGATCGATCATCTAAATCATTCTAATTGCTCCCAAAATCCACCAGTGACACCTAGCAGTATATGGTGGCAACCCATCAGAGCTGAATGCGAACCTCTTGGTGCAGCTACCTGTGTGATTCAGTTCTTCTATCTTCAACCCCGATCAGATTAGGGTTAAGGTAAACTCGTCAAACCCTAGTTTCTATCATATGATGTAATCATTCGATTTGAGTCCAATGTGAAAATCTAAGTAGAACTCTTTCTATTATTTCACTCTACCATGGCCATGGGCTTCTGAACTTGATTCTCATGATTATTGATAAGCATCGTAAATTCACCAATAAAAGTATTAATTTATTAATTAATTTATATTAATTTTTAAGAATTATCGATCAATTTATATATAATTTTTAAAAAATTCATATTTTTATTAATTAAAAAATTAATTAAAAAATAATAAAAAATAAATAAAAATTAAGAAATAAAATTTTATTATTAAAAGAAAGAGCTCATTTTTCTAATCACAACGAAATAAATTTCAAGTAAAATAGAGCTAAAATAAAAAAGATATGAATTTTTTTAAAAAAATATAAAATAAATAAAAATTAAATAAAAAAAAGAAAATGGCTCAATCGGCTCCGCAAGTCGAGCCACCAAGCCAAGCCGAGCCATCAAAGCCGACTCAGTCATTGAAGCCATCAGCCGGCCTACGATCCAGGCGTGGACCGCCAGCTCAGCAAAGTCCGACGAATCAGAGCCTGCCACGTGGTGGACCTAGACCCTTAAAGGGTCTACAAAAATTTATCGCGGCTCACAGGGCAATCTGGTCATTTCACTCGGCGACAGAAGCGTTGATTGGTTGTGGTGTGCGGTGCGGCCGGTCTACGCGGTCCATGGGAACAGTATTGCGCGATCGGACGGCTGCGGTTGATTGCGGTTAAGATCGGCGGTCAGCATTTTTTTCGGTTGCAAACTTCACTCGGATCACCATCAAACGGCAGCGCCTGATTCCAGCTTCGATCCGAATGGTCCAGAATGCTCCCGATGGTGATCAGGACTCCCGAAGCACGATTTGCGGCCAGATTTCCTCGATCAATGCGCGATCGGACGGCCAGAATTTAATTCGAGCCTGATCTGGGCTGATAGGCATCCGATTTTGATGATTTTTGAACCGTTCGATTTCCTATTCGGAATAGGCCAAATTTTACCAGATTTACCAGAAGTCATAACAGAGCTGTTTTTATTCAAATTTTATTCAGATTTTTATGATGTTACAAAGGCTATTAGTCCCATATTGCCTTTAGAAATAAATATCTACCTCTTCCTAGCTCTATAAAAAGGATCCCCAGGCCTCTAAAAATCTAGGAGGGTCTCCGGAAGGTGAAGCTTTGGTATAGGGTGGAAGTCAGGCTATGGGATTAAAGGCTGCTTCAAAGCAATGCGGGTGCTGAGAAGAAGAGCCGGTCTTCTACGCCATCTTCATGCCTACGCCGATCTGCGATCTTCATCTAGTCTTTTTTCTTTAATTTCTTGTATTAAAATTCTGAATTTTCTTTAATTTCTTGTATTTAAATTCTGCATCTTAGTTTTAAATTTAATAAAGAAAGTTTCATTATTCTTTTCAATTCTAGCTCTTTAAATTATTTATTCTTTATTGCTTTTTAATTTACTATAAGTAGTTGCTAAGATCTAAATAGTAGATCTTAGTATCAAATTTATTTTTACATAATTTAAATTCTATTTTTATTTATAGATCTATTTTTCGACTTTAATTTTTTAAAAAAATCCTTGCTTTCTTTTCTTGAAAAAAAAAAAATAATAATTTTAGAAATAAATCATTGCCTCTCTGTGGATTCGACCCGACTCACCACTTTCTTCATAATTTTTAGTTAGTTTAAAAAGTAAAGAGTCGGATTTAAATTGATAAACACGGTGTCTTAACGACAGCATCGTGTCCCTATCAAGTTTTTGGCGCCGTTGCCGGGGAAGGTTTTTGATTTTTGATTTTGATTTCTTTAATTTATTAAAAATAATTTCGGCAAACCTATCAAGTTTTTGGCGCCGTTGCTGGGGAGGCATAAAAATTAAAATTTTTTTATTTCTTTGATTTTTTTTACTGCCTTCTCATTATTTTTTTTATTTATTTTGCAGAAAAGAAAAAAAAAAAGGGAACAAGGAAGATTAGGGCACGAACAAAATTCTCAATCCTATTCGGTGAGATCATTCCTAAACCCTAAATCTCTTTCTTTATTTTTAATATTTGCTTTATTTTAAATTAATTAAAAATATTACCTACATAAACCTAATTAAAAATCTCATCACAAGATTAGAAACCCTAATTATTTAGAGCATCCATCATATTAGTTTTTATTCTTATTTTTGGTGATTGCTGGAGTCAAGGTAAGCCTTTTTATAATTTTAATTAATTAGTTTAAATTGCATAGAACTCCCTTGCTTGGAAAATCTGAATATTTTTTTGCATATTTCATATTGAATCAATTTAAGGGCACCCCATTAAACAAGATAAGGTGGGAACTTGATCACCCTTCCTTGGCCCACAAACAACCAACCCTCATCCTTGCATTAACCTAAATCTTAACTCTTAAAATCAATTAAACATCGACCCTTAAGGATATTCGAGCTCAATAGGACAAGAAAACCTTAGAGTTGAACCATGGGTTTGGATTAAGCAATTTGAATTGGTGTCTAGGGAAAGTGGTTCAGGGATGATTGGGTCCGACGGAAGGTGGTTTCTAATTGGTTCCATTCGCTTATCTAGCCAAGCACAATTGGTGTCTAAGACAAGCAACGGGGGGACTCCCATCGATCTTACACTTACCTGGCCAGTTGATTAGGTGATCCTCTACTTTGGAGGGCTCGAAGGTGATCTTGGTAGTTAGGAGCTGTCTAGATCCTAAGGATAACTCCTTAGTCAGGATTGATTGCCTAACTTGTTTGCTAAATAATATCTAAACATAAACCACAAATTAACTCTTCTCTCTATCATTCTCTAGATTTAAGACTCCTTAGGATCTTTCTTTAGAACCCTCTTCTTTCTTTCTCTCTTCTTTTCTTAAAAAAATAAATAATAATAATAATAATAATAAAATTAAAAAATATATATATCTTAAACCATATATCAAATTGCACTAGTACATGCACGGTAGAAGATCACTTTTACCTTGACCTAGTTAAACCAGAATCCTGAAAATTGAAAGACTAATTCATTTAAGACCAGATAATCAAATGGCTGGAAAATCGTTGAAGAACCACCTAGGCAGATGAAGGAATACTTTATTCCTTCCACCTACAACCCATCGACTTGCATCCACATACCTGATATCCCTGCTAGTCCTAATATGAGATTAAGTCGACCACAATCCAGATGCTCCCATCTTTTTTATGGGAACACCAATGAAGACCCTTACAAACATCTGGATGAATTCTTAGAAATCTGCTCTACGGTAAAAATTCAGAATTTTTCTGAATGATGCCCTTAGAACTGACCTTGTTCCCTTTCTCATTAAAAGATAAAGCCAAGTACTGGCTTGGCACATTAGGAAGAACAATTCAAACATGGGCAGAGATGCAACATGAAATTTCTTAAGAAATTTTATTTCCATAGGATGAACCAATACTATGAAGGTGAGCCATCACGGGATTTGCTCAGCTTCCAGGGGAACAAATTCATGAATCATGGGAAAGACTTAAGGAAACTTCTTAGAAATGCCCACACCATGGTCTATCTAAGTGGCAAATTGTACAAGCTTTCTATGAAGGTTTAGGAGATCAATATAAGCAGATGGTTGATGCATCCTGTGGAGGTGCATTCATGAGCAAAAGTGAGGATGAAGCTTATATCCTTATTTGAAACTTAAGTGAAAAACTCTATTAACCATGCTTCATTATCCTTCTTATGAAAGATCAATTTCTCAACAAAAATGGATAGAAATTTATGAGATCAAAACTCCAGAACTCAATTCTAAGACAGACTTGAACATAATAGCACAAAAATTAGATAAAGTCGATCCTTATTGCACCAGAAATTAGATCAATTTCCTAAATCTTAGGTCAACAATCTCCCTGCACAATACACACCAGCTTCTAATTATCAGGAGATTTGCTCTATTTGTGCTAGTCCAACACATCATTCTAATGTATTAGGAGATTTGCTCTATTTATGCTAGTCCAATACATCATGTAAGTAAATGTTCGACGACTGCATAATTACCACCTCTTATCCAAGAACAAGTCCAAGCTGCTCAAGGTTACTCCAAAACCACATTAATGACCCATATTCAAATTCATATAATCCTTGGTTGGAGAAACCATCCTAATTTCTCTTGGAAAACCACAACAGACTCAGGCTTCAGACCCAAATCCCATCCAGTTCAGAAATTATCAAAATAGGCCCCAGTACTAGAACTATGCCTATAATAATGGACAACCTAGTCAGTCTTCTCAACCACTGCATTATAATCAGCCCTCATATCCACCTTCCTCAACAGATCCAATCTAGTCGACGATAAATTCAATCAACTTCAACAATTAATTCTTAAGCCAACAACAATCAATCGCCAGACTAGAAGCTCAAATAGGACAAAATAGCTGAGTCTAGCATGAGGAGAGAACCGGGTCAATTACCAAGCCAACCAATTGCAAATCCTAAAAATAATCCATCCAATGTCTATCAACCACCTGGATTTACTCATCCATCTAACATTCCACCTAAGAACCCCCAATTAGAAAAATGCCAAAGCAATATCTGAACTTAGAAGTGGTAGGATTCTTAAGGACCCATATCAAAGACCAGGTGATAGAGGCCAATACTGATGTTAGCCAAGATGAGAAATTTGAAGAAGAGAGGATAATCATATAGAAGAACTTGAGCTTATGACTGGTACTGACACTGATAAGATGGATAAAGAAAAGAAGAGAACAGATGAATTAGCTGAGACATATAAACCCAAAGCCCCGTTTCCCTTCGGCCTTAGAAGCAGGCTCTTCTCGCAAAAAGCAAGAAACACGCAACAAGGAGCTAATGGAACTATTTAAACAAGTTCATATTAATTTACCCCTCCTCGATGCAATTCAGCATGTTCCAGCCTATGCTAAATTTCTTAAAGAACTCTGTACCCAAAAGCGTGAGCCACGAACCACCAAAAGAGTTATGCTATCCGAGGATGTAAGTGCGGTCCTGTTAAATCCAATACCTCAAAAGATGAAAGATCCTGGTGCACCCTTAATTTCATGTGTTATTGGAGGTATAACCTTTGACCGAGCATTACTAGACTTAGGAGCTAGTGTAAACCTCCTTCCAACCTCGGTTTATGAAAAATTTGGGATTGGAGAATTAAAACCCACATCAGTCATTTTGCAATTAGCTGATAGATCTATAAAAATACCGCGTGGTTTAATTGAGGATGTTCTAGTTAGAGTAGATAAATGTTATTTTTCTGTAGACTTTCTCATACTTGACATGGAACCATCCCAAGAGCTGAACCAAAATCCCATAATTTTAGGACGTCCATTCTTAGCAACCGCGAATGCCAATATCAACTGTAAAATGGGAGCTATGGATATTTCTTTTGGGAATCAAAAAGTAAGAATTAATGTTTTTAATACCCCAAAGTACACCCAAGAGGAGGAAGACTGCTTTGTAATCAATCAGATAGATGAAATAGTTGAATCTAATTCCTCCTTAGATTTACTACAAGATGATGAACCCACTGAAGATACTCAAACCCAGGAAGTAAATACCCTGCTTAATTTACCTCAACCATCACATTCATTACCTTGGTCAGTGAAAATTGAGCCCTTACCTGAGCGAAAAATTGAACCACTACGTCCTTCAATTCAGGCCCCACCACAACTTGAACTAAAACCTTTACCTGAATCACTTAAGTATGTATTTTTAGGATCAAAGAAAACCCTACCAGTAATAATTGCTTCCAACTTAACTACTGAACAGGAAAACCAATTGGTAAATATTCTAAAAACATATAAAAGAGGCCATAGGGTGGACCGTCGCCGATTTAAAAGGAATTAGTCCCTCAATATGCATGCACCATATTTATACAGAAGATAATGCCAAACCAACTCGAGAGATGCAAAGAAGGCTTAACCCTAACATGCAAGAAGTAGTCAAGAAAGAAGTAATTAAATGGTTAGATGCTGGAATTATTTATCCTATCTCTGACAGCCACTGGGTGAGTCCTACACAAGTTGTTCCAAAAAAATCTGGACTTACGGTTGTCCGCACTGAACATGGAAACTTAGTACCAACACGACTTTCCACTGGGTGGCGTGTCTGCATAGATTATAGAAAACTCAATACAACCACCCGAAAAGATCACTTTCCCCTTACCCTTTATCGATCAAATCCTAGAAAGACTAGCAGGCCAACAATACTTTTGCTTTTTAGATGGATACTCGGGATACAATCAGGTAGCAATCTACCCAGGAGATCAAGAAAAGACCACCTTTACATGTCCTTATGGAACCTTTGCTTTCCGTAGAATGCCATTCGGATTATGTAATGCACCTGCAACTTTTCAACGGTGCATGATGTCAATATTTTCAGACATGATAGGAGATTTCTTAGAAATATTCATGGATGACTTTTCAGTCTTTGGAGAATCTTTTGAGAGTTGTCTCAACAATTTGAAGAAAATATTAAAACGATGTATTGAGGCTAATCTAGTGTTAAGCTGGGAAAAGAGCCACTTCATGGTTCAAGAAGGGATCGTTTTAGGACATATAGTATCAAGAAAGGGATTGAGGTAGATAAAGCTAAAGTTGAACTAATTTCTAAACTTCCTCCTCCCACTTCTGTCAAACAAATTCGATCTTTTCTTGGTCATGTAGGATTCTATCGTCGCTTCATCAAAGAGTTCTCTAAAATTTCTCGTCCTTTGTGTAATCTCCTTGCTAAGGATGTTTCTTTTAACTTTGATGAAAATTATCTTAAAGCTTATGAAATCTTAAAAGAAGCTGTGACCAAAGCTCCAATCATACAACCTCCTAATTGGTCACTACCTTTTGAAATTATGTGCGATGCCTCAGATTTTTGCCATAGGAGCTGTCCTAGGCCAAAGGGTAAACAAATGTCCTGTAGTGATCTATTATGCTAGTAGAACTCTGAATGAAGCACAAATGAATTATACCACCACTGAAAAAGAGTTGCTAGCCATTGTGTTTGCCCTAGAAAAGTTTAGATCATATTTATTAGGATCAAAAATCATAATTTACTCGGATCATTCAGCCTTGAGATACCTGCTCTCAAAGAAAGATGCTAAAC
>QRFJ01002100.1:325854-435872 GCA_006176705.1 Cocos nucifera | reverse complement strand
TGGGTTCAATATTCTGGATACGGTGAGAGATCCAATTAGAAATCCAATTAATGCAAATGGTGGGTCTGACTTAACTAAGGAGTGGATCAATATTCTGGATATGGTGAGATTCATGAATTAGAGATCAAGTTTGGATGCACCATGATTAGAGAATCATTGAACAAGAGTTGTTCACTCATTGGCTAACCCATCACCAATAACTGTTAGGTGAGGTGATGAGTAAGTCGGTGGGACTGTACCATCCATTAGAAATCATAATCATGGAGATTTTTGCATCTCTACAGAGGAAGTATAGAGATCCAAAAAAATAGTGGAAGCTAATTTATTTTAAAATAAAATTTTTAAATAAATTGGTTAAGTCTTAATTACAATATCTAACTAGAAACTGACTCTCTACAGAAAAATATCTGCATCCAACCCACTAGCACGAATTCTGGACACCCATAGACTGACCGAACTAAATTACAAGGATTGGCTCTGAAACTTCAAAATCATTTTGGGTTCCAAGAAGTTAACTCATGTATTGGACCAGGACCCTCCCACCTTACCAGCTCGTCCATCTGCTGAATAGAGAGCATCTCTGGATAAGTGGACTGACGAAGATAATAAGGCCAGATACTACATATTGGGCTCGATGTTTGATGAGCTTCAGCACCAACATGAAGATATCAGAATTGTTCGCCAAATGTTGGCTCACCTATAGGAGATGTTTGGTGAACAGAGTCGCGCAGCCAAGTATCAAGTCACTAAACGACTATTCAAGGCTAAGATGCATGATGGGCAGTCTGTCCAAAATCATTATCTAATGATGATTAAGAACTTGAAAGAGCTTGAGAAGCTCAGAGTGAGGTTGGATTTGGATTGGCAGAATGATATAATTCTACAATCCTTGACTGATGCGTATGGACATTTCATCATGAACTACCATATGCATAAACTTCAAAACTCCTTGGCCGAACTTATGAATATGCTGGTTACCGCTGAGCTTTCCATGTAAGGTTCTAAAGGCTTAGTGCTTGCTATGAAATGGACTTCTTTCAAGAAAAATTTTTTTGGAAAGAAGAAGAAGTCTGCGAAAAAGCAGAAGATGGAAGGAGAAAAGAAGAAAAAAGCAAAGCTGAAGAAGGCCATTGACAAAAGAAAGTATTTCCATTGCAACAATGACGGCCACTGAAAGTGAAACTGTCCTACATACCTGGCCACCTTGAAGAATAAGAAGGAGGCTGGTCCTTCTGGAGGTATGCTCGTTATTGAGTCTAACCTTACAATTTTTTCTGCATCCAGTTGGATGCTTAACTCTGATTCTAGTGCTTATTTGTGCACTTCTATGCAGGATCTTGAGGATAGCAGGAGGCTGAGGGATGGTGAGATGATCCTGCACATCGAAAATGGAGCAAGGGTTGCTATCGTGACCGTGGGAATATATCCTCTTCGACTACCATCTGATTTAGACTTAGTATTAAAAGCCTGTTATTATGTGCCTGTAACAAGCAGGAATTTGATTTCTGTTTCTTGCCTTGCATTAGAAGGCTATGTAATTAGTTTTCTTAAGGACCATTATAACATTCTTTATAAAAAAAATAAAATTACAAATGGTTTTCTTATTAATGGTCTTTATCAGTTACATGTTGATGTATCTATTTTTAACTTTAAGCAAAATATGAATACCATAAAATCAAAACGTCCTAGGGATAGTCCTAATGATAGGTATTTACGGCACCTAAGATTATGTCATATAGCAGAAGATAGGATTAACAAATTGGAGAAAATTGGACTATTGAGTCCATTGACTTTCGAGTCATATCCAATTTGTGAATCCTATCTTCATGGCAAAATGACTAAACTTTCTTTTGTAGGACATGGGGAAAGGGCCATGGATCTTCTTACATACTGATGTATGCGGCCCATTTGATGTGCCGGCTAGAGGCAACTTTATCTACTTCATCATCTTTATCGATGATTTATCTAGGTATGGATATATGTTGAAGGAAAATTCTGATTTCTCGGATCAGGTTCGTTCAGATCTGATCGGATCAAGAGATATATTTCAAAATTTTTTCTCTTTGATTTAGATCAGATCTAGGATATTTCAGATCTAATTTTTATTATTCTAATAATAAAAATAAAATCTAGATAAATTAAATTAAATTTAATTTACCTTGATGTAGGGTAATCCTATTATCCGTTGATGATCCTGTAAGTAGTGGAAGGTTTTGGATCTAGCCATGTAAGTGCCTGGCCTTTATCGGTATCCACTCGGACTGGATCTGGAGATCCTCTTCTTCTCTATCACATCTCCAAAAATTAGATCTGAATCTGATTTGGAGGATCTTCAAAATACCTTTCGAAGATCAACAGTTATCCTTTGCAGCAGCACAGCCTTCTAGCTTTTTGTCGTCTTTCTCTCATCTGGATTGCACCAACTAAGATCCCAAACTACTTTGGGCATGGAGAGGAGAGGGAGAAGATGGGCTTGGCATGGAGAAGAAAGAGACAAATAGCCTTGGGGCGTAGAGAATTTAATTTTCTTTTGAGTTGGGCACAGGATCTTATTTATAGACAATGCGTGATTCAACTCTTCTTCTTTCCAATCAATCATAACCCTTTGTAAATCAGATCTAATCTTGAATTGAAATTGAAAAATATCGTATTTATCGTCTTAAATTTTAAACTCTGAAAATATGAATTCATTATCATTAATCTCAAAGGATGTATCACAGAACACTAAATATCTATGTTATAGAAAAATACCACTTTTATTGATAAATAGTCAAAATTATAATTTGGCCCCTAGAAGTGTATTACAAGTGTGTCAACCAATTCTGCTTTGTAGGGCATATATATCTACACACTCTTTCCTATCCTTGATGCCAATTGGCTATAAATCTAAGTTTCATCTTCTTCAATTGGTGCTTCGATCTTCTGCTAGCCCAATGGCTTTGTTAAGCGGAATCTGTCATATGTCTGTGCAGAGTCGACTCTCTTGACCTCGACGTAATCCTTCTCGAGGTAATCGTGGATGAGGTGGTTATCACCGCTCAATGTGCTGTTAATTTTTGGTGAGACCTCAAATCCTTAGCAAAGGCTATGGCGCCATTGTGTGTCGCAGTATAGAGGAATGATTAGACAATCATGATGGTATTACTTAGCATTTTTGTAGCAAATCTTCATTTCCTTCGTGAGCGCATTCCTTCTCAAGCCTCTGGCAGCCAAATATTCTGCTGTCCTCGTGAATCTTAACCTATCATGGTTTGCTTGGACTCTTTCAGCTGATGCGCATACCATTGCACACACAAACAGTAACTCGCCATGATGTCTGTGACTTTCGATCATCTACATTCGGACATGAAAATCCGTGTCTGTGTATTCCCTGATCCGAGTCTCCGTTACCAGAGTACCAACTACATATCCGCTTAATTCTTCCTAAACTTAAGGATCACAATCATTGTATTCACTCATAGTTTGATGAACTATCTACTTGTGACACCTCAGCATGAGCTATATCAGATATAGTACATAGCGATGGTCATACATGGTGGCTATCCCTATGCAAGAATGCATAATGGATCTGCTCATGCATTCTATTCACTCAGGTGTTAGCCCTAGGTGCACATCTTTCTTAGAAAAAGATGAATACTATGGTTTAGAGGTATTAATCTCCTCTTAGAGTCTTTCATACTATACCTCTTTAGTACTTTCTCTAATGTACATATTCGTTGAAAGTCCCAGCATCCTATTCGGTCTATCCCTACAGACCTTAATTCCTAGAATAAAGGATGCTCACCTAGTCTTTCATGGAGAATTTCTTGGACAACCATATTTTGATGCTTTTCAACATGGGATATCTTCTAATAAGGAGGATGTCATTCACATACAATACGATGGAAGACAACAGCACTCCTACTGACCTTTTAAGATACGATCGATTTTCTTCATTTTTGATGAAATCAAATCTTTTTATCACATCATTGAATATGAGTGTTCCCAACTCGAGATGCTTGTTTAAGTCCATATATTGGACCTTCTCGCAGTCTTGCAATCTTTGGATCAGTATCATAGATGTGAAACCTAGCGGCATGTTTCCATATAGATATCTTCTCAAGATATCCGTTCAAGAATGCCATTTTCATGTCCATTTGCCATATTCCATAATCGAAATGAGGCTGTGCAGCAAGCAACCGTCAATTGACGGCATCGATAATTTTAATCCATCCTCCTCCAACCTATAGCATCCAATGCCTAATAGACATGGTTGTGTCTTTTCGGTGCAACTGAGCCACTATAACCAGTCGAGAATAATCAACCTCAAAAAGGGCCCACACATCTACAATGGTGGAAGACCTTAGACTTAATCTTTTCTTAGAAAGTTTTGATTTAGATCTCATTAAACTAGACTTGACATAGTCATAACTATTATGACTAACCTAGTGGCATGGGTTAGCTTGATTATTGACCACCTCATATTAGAACTGAGTCAACAAACATGGCCAGGTAAGTGAGACCGGTGGAAGGGATATGCCATTAACTCGACAAGAACGCATTCGAGTCGAGTAGCTCCCAATTAAAAATTAGTCGGTCATATCTGCCAAACTTATCTTAGACACCAAATTGTTGAGCCAAAACTAATCAGATTAGCCTACAATCCAGACTCTAACCACTGAGCCTAATTAGGTCTTAGCTTGATCGATCACTCACGTGACTCAATCTTGACCCAGACTTAATCTTATTAGGCTGGTCAATTTAAGCATTGTTGATCCCATCTAACCAACTCTTGATTCGATTTGATCAACCGCTAGACCTAATTGAGTTACCCAAGCTTGAACCCAGATTTATGAATATGTCTTAGATATGAAATTCTTAATTTTAGACCTAAGTAATATTTTATAAACTTAATTCTCAATTAAGTTAGACTTCTTAAACAAAACATGTAAATAAAATCCTAGGATTTTATAAAAAATTTTTAATTTCTGATTAAGGACGAACACGCAGCATCCCTATACATCATAAGAACACCCCATCGAATGAGAGGAGAGGATCTTTAAGCCCTACTTTATTCTTATAATCGAATGGCCAAGGGGAACGCCTTAATCAAAAATACAACTAATCTACAAAAACTAATTAGATTTATGCATATATCTCATATAAAAAATGGATCTAATTAAAACATGTTTTGTATATATCACATATATCATGCATGCATATTTTTCAAATCTAAATTATCTCATAATCATCTAAAAAATTAAATTTAAATTTGATCTTATCAAATAAAATCTAATCTAGACCTATTTGTAGAACTATTCTACAACTAGTCTAAACATGCAACTATCATATCTCATATGAATAAATTAAATTTAATTTATTTTTTATTTTTAGATCTGATTATAACATTTATAAGATCAAAAAAAATAAATAAATAGATCTAAAAATTATGTTTAATTAAATAAAAAATATGATTATACTAGACTACACATAGAATAATTCTATTCCTAGTCTAGTTATATATCTTATACATATTAGATCTAGATTAATTAATTTTAATTTTTTATTTTTCTAATTTTAGATCTAATCACATCTCATGTGATATCTAAAATTACTAATTAATCATGTTAAATTAAATCTAAATAAATTTTACAAGAACCTAGCTCTGATACCAGTTGAAGAAAAATTCTGATTTCTCGAGTCAGATTCGTTCAGATCTGATTGGACCAAGAGGCATATTTCAAAAATTTCTTCTTAGATCCTAATCAAATCTGATACTTTTTAGATCTAATTATGATCTAATAATTAATAAAATAAAATAAAATTAATTTTGAATTAATTTTATCTTGATTCTGAGTAATCTGATTATCCATTGATGATCCTATCGAAGTCCTGAGGTTCTGGATCTAGCCACACAAGCACCTGGCCTCTACCAGTATCCACTCAGTCTGGATCTGGAGATCTTCTTCTTTTCTTTCTTTTCTTCAAAAATTAGATCTAGATCTAATTTGGAGGATCTTCAAAACTTCTTCTGAAGATCATCCGTCGTCTCTATAGTAGTGCTGCCTTCTTCTTTTTTCATCAGCCTTTTCTTGCCTGACTCGCACTAATCTGAAGGCCCAACTTCCTTGGGTGTGGAGAGGAGAGAGAGGGCCAGATGGTGGCATGGAGAAGGGAGAGGGGCAGCCTTGGGGCATGGCTAAGAGGAGGAGAGCTAAAAAGTGGGCGTAGATAGGGTCTATTTATAGATTCTGCTGCGCCATGCAGTGCTGCATCACCCCGACCAATCATGTTGCTTCAATTAATCAGATCTAAATCTGATTGATGGGATGACATCACCTGATCCAATCAGATGAGAGACTCATAGATTCATCCTAAGGTGACACCTAAGACTGGTCAAACTTTATAGGTGAGGGTCACCTAGTTTGAATCTAAGAAGCAACCTGGAGTTCCATCCTTATGGAACTCCAGCGTCTGGAACTCCAGCATCCTTATCCATGGGCATACACCATCCTAGGCATGCACCCCATTCTTTCCAATTTTCAGAGAGGGGACAAGCTCCTATCTGCTCTTCAATAAGTGCATGACACATGGGCAGATGTCCAAGGGTCAAAGGTCAATGTTTGACCAAGCCAAAGTACAAAAATTAGCAGGTGATGGAAAATGGCAGGTGTTATCTCAAATTTATCTCATAAATTAAGATAATCTTTTTCTAACTTGGACAAGCTCCAGTCAGATCAGGTAAAGGTACCTGAGTGAGCACAAACTCATTTGAATCAGTCGAGACAACTTTTATAATAGAGAAAAGAGAACGTTAGGCTCAATCGTGTGCTAGCACGATTTCCTTAAAACTAATTGAATCTTATTCAAATCAATTGAACTGGATTAGTCCAATTAATGATATCCAGATCCAAATCCTTTTTTATGTGATTCAATTAGGTTCAGTTCTATATAGTAATGGGATATGTCATAATTGCTATCATCATTATTATCGAAACTCGTTTCGATGGATCAGAACTCTTCTGATTCAGACAACTTAGAATGATCGATCATCTAAATCATTCTAATTGCTCCCAAAATCCACCAGTGACACCTAGCAGCATATGGTGGCAACCCATCAAAACTGAAAAATGAACCTCTCCATGCTGCTACTTATGTGATTAAGTTCTTCTATCTTGAGCTCCGATCAGATTAGGGTTAAGGTGAACTCATCAAATCCTAATTTCTATCATATGATTTAATCATTTGATTCAAGTCCGATGTGAAAATCTTAATAGAAACTCTTTCTATTATTTAACACTGTGCCATGGCCATGGGCTTATGGACTTGATTCTCATGATCATCATAGGACTGCTCCTCTTCTACTGAGGTAGATAGATTCCATCTTAGTGTAATTCAATTCCTACAATGAACATGCTATAGCCAACATACACCTCAGGATTTCGAATGGCTAGAAGACCGAGTCATGGTGTAGTCAAATTATAACACCCTCAAGGTAAACTATGGATGCACCTTAGGTCAAAGAACCAGACACACCACTACAGCATCGAGTTAGTCATCGACGAGAAGGTAGACTTCCTTATGACTACTCGAGGTGGTCACGCTCAGTGCCCTCATTCTCTAACGAGTACCTATACTCTAACTCCAGTGTCTCTACACCGTAGACTTAAGACTCATCTACTACAAAGAAGCGATTGTACACTAACCTTCTGGATCAATCACCATCCTCATGATGATCCTACGGTCAGGAGCATTCTATGAGTTAATAAATGAAAATTCATGTCTTAAATTTTTAACTCTTGAAAATATGAATTATCATTATCATTAACTCAAGGGATGTATCACAGATACTAAATATACTTATGTGATAGAAAATAATCAATTTTATTATTTATAGTTAAAATTATAATTTTGCCCTTAGAAGTGTGTTACAAGTGTCAGCCAATTCTGACTTCTAGGGCATACATATTTAACAATAAGATCTCTTTCAACCTTGGCTAGTAATAAGATCTTTTCCGAGTTCAACTTCAACAAAAGATAGGATCTCCTTCAATCTCGGCTGGAGATAAGATCTTTTCTGAGCTTCAACTTCAATAGAAGATTGGATCTCTTTCAACCTCGACTGGAGATAAGATCTTTTTCGAGCTTCAACTTCAAAAGAAAATAAGATCTCTCTCAACCTTAATAGGAGATAAGATCTCTTCCGAGCTTCAACTTCAACAGAAGATAGGATCTCCTTCAACCTCGACTGGAGATAAGTTCTCCCCCAAGCTTCAACCTCAAAAGGAAATAAGATCAACTTTAACCTTGGCTGGAGATAAGATATTTTTCGAGCTTCAATTTCAAAAAGAAGATAAGATCACTCTCAACCTCAATAGGAGATAAGATCTCCTCCGAGCTTCAACTTCAAAAAAGATAGGATCTCCTTCAACCTCAGCTGGAGATAAGATCTCCTCCGAGTTTTCAAACCTCAATAGAAGATAAGATCGTCTTCAACCTCGGCTGGAGATAAGATCTCCTCCGAGCTTCAACTTCAACAGGAGATAAGATCTCCTTCAACCTCGGCTGGAGATAAGATCTCCCCAAGTTTCAACTTCAATAAAGATAAGATCTCCTTCAACCTCGACTGGAGATAAGATTTTTCTCGAGCTTCAACTTTAATAAGAGATTAGATCTCCTTTAACCTCGACTAGAGATAAGATCTTCTCCGAGCTTCAACCTCAATAGGAGATAAGATTTTCTTCAATCTCGGCTAGAGATAAGATCTCCTCCGAGCTTCAACTTTAATAGAAGATAAGAACTTCTTCAACCTGAACAGAAGATAAGATCTTCTTCAACCTCGATTGGAGATAAGATCTCTTCCGAGCTTCAACTTCAATAGGAGATAAGATCTCCTTCAACCTCGGTTGGAGATAAGATCTCTGCCGAGCTTCAATCTCAATAAGAGATGAGATCTCCTTCAACCTCAACAGGAGATAAGATCTCCTTCAACCTCAGCTGGAGATAAGATCTTTTCGGAGCTTCAACCTCAACAGGAGATAAGATCTTCTTCAACCTCGACTAGAGATAAGATCTCCTTCGAACTTCAACTTCAACAGGAGATAAGATCTCCTTCAACCTCGGTTGGAGATAAGATCTCCTCCGAGCTTCAACCTTAATAGAAGATAAGATCTCCTTCAATCTCAATAGGAGATAAGATTTTCTTCAAACCTCGGCTGGAGATAAGATCTCCCCTGAGCTTCAACTTCAACAGAAAGATAAGATCTCCTTCAATCTCGACTGGAGATAAGATCTCTTCCGAGCTTCAACTTCAATAGGAGATAGGATCTCCTTCAATCTCGACTGGAGATAAGATCTCCCTTAGCTTCAACCTCGACTGGAGATAAGATCTCCCCCGAGCTTTAACTTCAAAAGAAGATAAGATCTCTCCCAACCTCCATGGAAGATAAGATCTCTTCTGAGCTTCAACTTCAACTAAAGATAAGATCTCCTCCGAGCTTCAACTTCAACAGAAGATAAGATCTCCCCCGAGCTTCAACCTCATCGGATGCAGAGCCCGAAAAAAACTTCGACAGTCATCTTTTTCATACTCTCTTCCTTCGAATTTCGAACTATGGAGTAGGGAGACTAATGTTGGGGATAAATCCCGCTCTCACCGAAGTCCAGTCTGATGCTTAGCCTAATATAATTGATAATTATGAAAGAGCTTCGATCGAGAATTCTTCCTCCAGTAGCCAAACCCCTCCCAGACTCCTTCAGCAGTCAAACTTCTCCAGCAGTCGAACCCCTCTCAAACTTCTCCAGCGATCGAACTCCTTCAGCGGCTAAATTCCTCTCGGACTCCTCCAACGGTCGAACTCCTTTCGAACTTTTTCTTCAACTGAACTTCTCCCAGACTTTTTCTTCAGCCAAACTTCTCCATCAATCGGACTCCTTCCGAACTCTCCATCAGTCGGACTCCTTTCGAACTTCTCCATCAGTCGAACTCCATCCGGATTCCTCCAGCAGATTACTTCTAGATTCAACTAGCATTCCTTCCAGATGTTCTTCTCTAGTCGTATTCCCTTTAGGAGTCCAAACTCCTCTAGAGTTGATGTATGTCAAAGCTCTTCACCAACCGACGCCTGCTTCCTCCGAACTTTGACTATTAAATTTTAACGAACGGATACATCACGACAACGGACACCTCTCTTCATAACAAACTCCACGTGGCTCATTACCGGACGATTACGATTGTCACTATCAGTCTGCTACGGATAACATTTTTTTTCGTAATAAATCTCATGCAGCCCCGAACGGTTTGCTACCGAACGACTACGGCTGTCATTATCAGTCTGCTATAGGCGGCACCCCTCTTCATAATAAATCGCACGTGGTTTCGAACGACCCGCTACCGGACGGCTACGGCTATCACTATCAGGCTGCTCTAGGCTTCGTCTATAAAAAGGGATCCTCCAGATATGTTTTCTCTAAGCTCTCTTCTCCTTCCCAAAACTCTGCTGAGTTCTTTCATGAGCACTCCACTTTTGTTGGCCAGAAGAGCTGACTTGATCATCGAAAAATCCTGCCGAAGCCATCACCACCGACTCTGGACGGAACTTTATTGTGCAGATCACCGGCGGCGACCTCTTCTTCTTCAACTCCAGCTCGATCCAGCATTAATCAGATTTCACACCAATAGGACACCAACAGAAGTAATATTTATCAATTTTTATTTATACAATAATATAGATATAAAATAAATTATATTTATATTTATTTTATTTAATAAATATAAATATAAATATGTATATTATTTGAATGTAAAAATTCATATCCATATTTGCACAGACGGATGTGAATATAATTTGAATACTAGAGATATAGATGTAATAATAGATATAAATTAAATAATTAAATTTTATAATTATAAAATTAAAAATATTACTAAATAAATGATAAATCAAGTTAACAATATATTTATATTAGTATATAATTTTTTTAAAAAATTAATAAATATTATATAAAATTATATAGAATTATGAATCAATTCGAATATTTAGATACAGATCGGATAGTTACCTATTTATATCTATATTTATTTATTTTTTAATAAATATAAATATGAATATAGATATTAATTTTATTCATATATCTAGATTGATTTTAATATAAAAATAGGTATGAAGTAATATTTATCAAATCACTTACATCCTCATAGGATACAGTATATTTTTCTTGCCGTTGGGATCACACCCAATGGTCGCCGTTGTCGGTGGATGATTTGGTTGGCCCGTCACGGTGCGTCTCAAAGTTCGTTCCACCTGCTACTTTGGCTCTTTCGTATGTGCATATCTATCCACTTTTCTATACCTCATCGAGAGAAAATCTAATATTTGACTGGATAATGTCAATGTATGAGCGAGTGCAGAATTCTAATATTTTTGGATATTGTAATCATAGAGTTTAAGATTAAGAGCAGGGTTGTTTGGCTGTTCCCTGACAGGCCAGGTTCTCTCGCCAATATAACAATGCAATTTATGAGATGAGATGGTGGTCCAATCACAAAATGCCATGTCAACCCGTTGTTGATAAATGAAATTGTTGAGTTGACCGAGCATGGTTCCCTGATAAAAAAAAAATTAATTTAATGAATGGGTGTGTGGATGAGGTTTTAGACTTCAACTCAATAACAAATATGGCTATTTCCACTTTGACATCTAGTTATGGGAGCATTGTATTTTCTATTGTTAGTTCATAACATCTGTGCAATACAAATCAATGAGATCTGAGATAAGCTAAAACTAGTTCTAACCTGAATTGATTTTATGAAACAGATGGCTGGACCATTTTGCAAAGATTTTAAAATTTTGGGATCTCACTAAAATTTTTAATATTTAGGATCTAAATGTAAATGCCAAAATCTTGATAGGCTTCTTTATGTATTTTTTTTATTAATAATCATATTTATTTAATATATGCTAATATCAATAAAATATATTTTTTATTAATATTGTACTATGCAGATCATTAGATTATGCTAATATTTTGATAATCTGTAATATATTTTCGTGATTGTGATCTTATTTAAAAGTTAAAGATGACGTTGCTATATTGTATTTAAATATCCATGCATCCAATACTTTTCTATTTATTATTATATACATGTCATGCTCTTATTATTTTATAATAATATATGATTTTATCATATCAAAAATTTATTTTAAAAAGTAATTAAATTCTTATATTTGCTATATTCTATTGGTATTGTCGATTACATTATTTCTATTCTATATTGTATTTCTAAAATATCGGAGAAACAGCAACAGCATCCTATGCATCATGTAGGTTATATGATAGTGGAATATAGAAATAATAAAAGAAAGGCTCAATTAGGTCAAAAGTGGGTGGCATGTCTCAAAATTAAGGATCCAACCAGAATTATCTGGGTATAATTATAACCACATCATAATTTGGTAGATTTGACAAATGAGAGGGTAGTTGTATAAATACATGGGCAACTATTATCACAGCCCATATAATGCTTTCAATCAACCTAATGGGTTATTATTGACATCATAATTTTTTTAATTCCAAGGTTGCTAAACTCAAGTCCCCCCTGTCACACATGGTTTAGATTTGTAGAATCATTCATGAACTAGGGTTTGGTATAGTGACTGATAACTTCCTATTATGATTTATTTGGTAAAATCATTTTTACGGATACAATTTATTTGCTCAATCTGTGGTGGTTTGTTTTGGCGTGATCTATGGTGAGGGATAGATGTCTACCCCTTTTTGTATGGTTTGCTTACCTTCAAATCTATCAATCTATTTCTTTGGAGGCAAAAAAAAAAAAAAAAGTTGTTTAGAGACATGATTAAGGGGCGAAGGATTTAACAAAAAATTTCTTCATTCTTTTAGAAAACACTAGAGAAATCAGTATTGACAAGCATTATTATAATTATGTTTAATTTTTTCTTCAATATTTTCCACATTTTTTTTGTTGCCTTTGGCATGTGTTTTGCGCAACCAGTAAAGTCTAAACCTTTCCATTCAACCTCATCACGTGGTTTCCCAAAATTTAAATACTCCCACCAGTCATGGACTTCACCATTTTAATGGTTCAAGAAAAAAGAAAAACGTGAAAGCCAGTCAATCGTGGCGCTCCTTGTCAATTAGATTCTTTTTATTTATAAATTCTTGGAATGGAACGATTATTTGATGCTCGGGCACGCAAAGAATTTTGCTATTTGTCTAGAAAAAAGTGTTGTAAGGTGGCACAAAAGCCCACCATATCTATTTGAAGTCAATTTTCTAGGTCCAAGAATGAGAGCAGTCAAGGCCCGTGGTTAATTAAAATGCTTCACCCACAACTAAAAATAGAAATCCACGGATTTTATTGACCTGATTCTCTATTATGCATGCTAGAGCTGTAAACGAGTCGAGATGGCTCGTGAGCTACTCGAGCTCGACTCGAATTCAAGCTCGACTCAACTCGATTATTATCAAGTTCGAGTTGAGTTCGAATATGCGGGTCAAGCTCGAGTTGCAAGATACTCGGCTCGAAAGCTCACGAATCTACTCGAATATATATATATTTAATAATATTAATTTTATTTATAATATATATATAAATATATATTATTAATAAAATAAGACTTGATTTCGAGCTCGAATTTGAACTTGAGCATGACTCGATTCATATTCAAGTCGAGTCGAGTCGATCTCGAGCCTTATCTATTTTTTATCAAGTCGAGTTCGATCTTAAAATATTAAGGCTCGGCCGAGTTCGAGTCGAGTTTCAAGCTCGAATATTTTGAATCGAGTCGAGCTCGAGCTTTCAGTTATTTGACTCGACTTGGCTCAATTACATCCCTAATGCACGCGATGCACCGCATGATGAATGATTACATACGATTGCGTATGGCATGTATGTGCAGTCCGCTACCACTGCATCCATTATGCGATGGACAGTATATACTATGCATCATATCGCACGGTACATGATAGAGGATCCACTCTTTTGATTATTAGGACATATGGTCGCTGTTATTTGGATGATTATATTTATGGTCAACTCTGATTATTTAACCCATGCCTTTTTTTCAGTTGTTGGGGATAAACCCTACTCCCACTGAAGTTTAGTCTGGTGCTTAACCTAATGCAGCTAGTAATCACGAAAGAGCTTCGATCAAAAATTCTCTTCCTAGCGGTCGAACCCTATTCGATCTCCTCCAGCGGCCGAACTCATCCAATGGCCAAACTCCTTCAGCTGGACTCCGAACCCAATCGAACTCCTTAGCAACCAAGCCCTAGCCGAACTTCCATAGCGGCCGAACTTCTTCTAGATTCCTCCAACAATCGAGCTTCTATGGGAGCCAAACTTCTTTTGAATTTCTCCTTCAGTCGGGCTTCTACAGGAGCTGAACTCCTTTCGGACTCCTCCAACAGTCGGACTTCTACAAGAGCCAAACTCCTTCCGGATTTCTTCTTCAGTTGGGCTTCTATGAAATTCGAACTTCTTTTAGACTCCTCCAGCAGTCGGGCTTCTACAGGAGCCAAACTCCTTCCGGATTCTTCCTTTAGTCGGACTTCTACGGAAGCCGAACTTCTTTCAGATTCCTCCTTCAGTCGGGCTTCTATGGAAGCCAAACTCCTTCCAGACTTCTCCAATAGTCGGGCTTCTATAGAAGCCAAACTTCTTTAAGACTCCTCCAGCAGTCGGACTTCTATGGGATGAAAGCTGAACTTCTTTTAGACTCCTCCAGCAGTCAGACTTCTATGGGAGCCGAACTCCTTCTGAATTCCTCCTTCAGTCGGTCTTCTACGAGAGCCAAACTTCTTTTGAATTCCTCCTTCAGTCGAGCTTCTATGGGAGCTGAACTTCTTTCGAATTTCTCCTTCAGTCAGGCTTCTATGGGAGCCGAACTTCTTTCGAATTTCATCTATAATCAGATTCCTCCAGAAGTCGAACTCCTCCAGCAGTCAGATTCCTACAGGAGCTGAACTCCTTCCAGACTGTTCCTTCAGATGGATTCCTACAGGCGATCCCACTACTGAACAGTTACAATTATCATTTATCAGAATAATTATGATTTTTATTTATCAAGATAATTACGATTGTCATTTATCAGGATGATTATGATTGGCATTTATCAAGATGATTATGACTGTCATTTATCAGGATAGTTACAACAAGCTCGGTCTATAAAAAGAGATCCTCCAGATATGTTTTCTCTAAGCTCTTTTTTTCTTTTCAAAACTCTGTCGAACTCCTCTCTGAGCACTCTATTTCTGTTGGTCAGAAAAGCTAACTTGATCGTCGAAGGATTCTACCGGAGCCACCACCACCGACTCCGGATGGGACTTTATTTTACAGGTCACCGATGGCGACCTCGTCTTCCTCGACTCCAGCTCGATTCGACGTCAACCAACTTCTGCACCAACAAAATTGACGCTAGAGGAAGGGCCCTCTATTCCTGAGGTTTTTTTGATCTTAAAAGAGTGCTCAACAACGATATCTCTTCTTTCTCTCTAAAGTTCTTTCCAGAAAAAATATCTCTCAAGAAAGCTTCGACTCGACGATTAACTACCTCTGCAGCTAGATTTCATTCAGATACATCCATTCCAGCTCTGGTAACTCAAGGTCCATCTACAGCCATGGTGGATGTGGAGCAGTTCAATCTGCTAGTCCAGCAGTTCGTGGTCTCGCAAAAATGATATAGACCATACATCAACAGGTCCCAGTATCAGTTCGATCAGAGCAGGCTTCTCCAAAGCCTCGTAGTTCGATCTGGAAACAGCCGACCACGGCTATCCGACTTCTGATCTCCGAAAAGGAAAAGCAGAGGATGGAGGACCCTTGCTTGCACCATGACTCAACCCAGGGGAAGCTTCGCGTCCATTCCATCAGAAAATTCTGAAAATCAATGATCGTGAAGATCTTCTGGATCAAAGGCTCTTAGAAATAAGCCGACGAATCAAAGAGCTCCGTCATACTCCCTCCTCACATGGTAATGATATTCGCACTGACCCTCCTTTTTCTCAGAGGATCATGTAGGAACCAATCTCGCCGAACTTCAAGCTCTCGTAGTTCGAGAGTTACGATAGAACCATCGATTCGATCAATCATCTAGAGGCCTTCTGGATAATGATGTTGCTCCACGACGCGCTAGACGCTATTTTATATCGGACTTTCCCATCCACCCTTAAGGGAGCCGTCAGAAATTGGTACTCAGCACTTAAGCCGGGTACCATCTTTTTCTTTAATCAAATAAGCCATCAATTCATGGTTCACTTCGTCAGCAGTCGACGTCCGTGCTGAGGTTCAGATTTTCTGATGAACATCAAGTAGGAGGAAAAATCCATTCGAGCTTATATCACCTGATTTAATGCCAGTGCATTGGAGGTCCGGAACCTAGACCAATCAATCATAATGAGGGCGGCCTCCAGAAGAATAATTTGCTGTTCTGAGTGCGGCCTTTAGAAGAATGATTTGCTGTTCTTCATAGAGAAGAAGTACCCCAAGGACTTTGCCGATCTGCTAGCTCGGGCTAAAGGTTACGCCTGAGTTGAAGAGGCTTTCAAAGCCAAGAATGATGAAGCCTTTCATAAGCGGTGAATCGATGAGTCGGGTGGGCCCACCGAGGAAGGAAAACTGAGCGAAGCTCGGTCATGCCTTCGAACTTTCTCTAAGCGTAAGCAAGTCCGAACTCATTCCCAGGCTTGGAGGCAAGGAAGCCAAACAGAAGGGTGCAACGGGGTTCTCCTCAATGAAGATTTCACAACTATGCCTCTCTCAATGCACTAAAAATTCAAGTGCTGATGAAAATCAGAGAGCAACTATCGAGATCGAAAAGGATGCGCTCTCATCCCAGCAAGCGTAATCCTAATAAATTCTACCTTTATCATCATGATCATGGTCACAATACTGAGGAGTGTATCCAACTCCAAGATGAAATAAAGAAGCTCATCAGATGAGGCAGACTAGACCGATTTCTACGGTGACAGTCTGAAGGATGAAAAGATCGATCGAGGATATTACTACAGTCTGAGCCACCAAGGAGGAAGGATCAACAAGGAGATCAGCCACCTCTCGACATCATCAACACGATCTCGGAGGGACTTCGGCAAGGAGAGGTCGGTGGATCTGAGGGATCAGTGAAGAGATGGAGAACTGGAGAACCCATAACCTTCACAGAGGCAGATGCTCTGAGATCCAATTCTCACACAATGACGTAGTTGTAATCTCTTTAAATATTATTGACTATGATGTACATCGTATTTTGGTAGATAATGGAAGCTCAACCAACGTATTATTTTATGATGTTTTCTCAAAAATATTCTTACTCAATAACCACTTGAGGCCTATGAACTCTCCATTGACAGGCTTCACTGGCGATACCGTACCAATCGAGGGCATAATAACTTTGGCTGTGACTGCAGAGAAATGTCCAAAGCTAGCAAAGGCACAGATCGATTTTTTAGTCGTAAGGACTCCATCCATCTATAATGCTATCTTAATCGACCTGATTTAAATGCACTTTGAACGGTGGTATCAACTTATTATTTGAAGATAAAGTTTTTGATAAGTTACAGGATTGGAGAGATCAGAAAAGATCAAGCTCTGACAAGACACTGCTATTCAATCGCCCTATATAAGGAAGAATAGTCCGACCCTTATTCTGTTGATGGGCTGGATTCTGCGACGACCTTGCCGAGGAGCGGGGCGAGCCTATGAAGGTTCTCATATCTGTGCTCTTGAACGATGGAAATGCGGAGCAGACTGTATAGATCAACTTCAACTTGGGAGACGAGGTTCGGAAGCAACCCATCACCTTCCTCAGGAAGAATGCGAACGTCTTCGCTTGGGCTCCAACGGATATGCCAGAAATTGATATCGAAGTTATGGAACATCGACTGACCATTGATCTGAAGTATCGATCGATAAAAGAGAAACTGCACAGCCATACCCCGAGAGACAGAAAGCAATTACGGAAGAAGTAAGTAAGCTTCTCAAAGCTGGGATCATTCAAAAAGTCAACTATCCGACCTGGGTCTCAAACGTGGTCCTCGTCAAAAGGCAAACAACAAGTGAAGGATGCGTATAGACTTCAAAAAGCTGAACAAAACTTGCCCAAAGGATAGCTATCTTCTTTCCAGGATTGATCAACTGATAGATGCAACCTCGGGCCATGAGCTCCTCACCTTCATGGACGCCTTCTCCGGCTATAACTAGATACGGATGGCATCAGAGGATGAGAAGAAAACTGCTTTTGTTACTGATCATGGTCTTTACTGTTATAGGATTATACCCTTTGGACTCAAGAATACAGGGATAACGTACCAGCATTCGATCAATAAAATCTTCAAGAAGTAGATCAATCGTAATATGAAGGTGTATGTGGATGATATGCTCATAAAAAGTCAAGCTTCTATAAACCATCTTATCGATCTTGAAGAGATCTTCAGTGCACTCAGAAAGCATAAGATGAAGCTGAATCCGACCAAGTGCGCCTTTGGTGTGATCTCTGAAAAATTTTGGAGTTTATGGTGTCGAGGTATGGGATTGAAGCAAATTCAGAGAAAATCTAAGCCATTCAAGAGATGACTGCTCTAAAGACAATCAAAGAAGTTCAGTGCTTGACTGAAAAAGTGGCATCCCTAAATCACTTCATCTCGAGATTGGTCGAGCGATGCATGCCCTTCTTCTAAGTTCTCAAGCAACCAAAGAATTTCTGCTAGACGACAAAATGCCAACGGGCATTTGAAGAGCTCAAAAACTACCTCGACTCACCCCCACTACTGGCAAAGTCCAAACCTGAAGAAGAATTATTCTTATACCTAGCGGTCTTTCCAGCAGCCTTGACAGTAGTCCTAGTCAAGAAGGAAGCGAAGATACAATGGTCGATCTACTATATAAGTCGGATCCTAAGGAATGTAGATATCAGATATTCTAAGCTAGAAAAATTGGCTTACTCTCTTTTAATTGCTGTCAGAAGGCTCCGACCTTACTTCTAGGGGTACACCATAACGGTCCTCATGGATCAACCAATAAAGGCAATCCTTCAGTGAATGGAAGCTTTCGGGAGAATCGCAAAATGGATAATCGAGCTCACAAAATTTGATATCAATTATCAATCTCGGCCATCGATTAAAGTCCAGATATTAGCAAATTTTATAGTGGAATGTACCATTTTCGATGATGCCGAGTTTGAATAGAATGAGATCGGCGCTTTGCTGTCACAACCAAGCCTCCCTGAAGAGACAGCCGACCTTCCCAAAGATTTTTGGGCTTTGTACATGGATGGTTCATCCAACTCTATTGGAGCGGATGCGAGATTAGTCTTAGTCAGCCTCGAGAGAGTCATCATCGAGTATGCACTGTGCTTCGAATTTTCTGCGACTAATAATGGAGCCGAGTATGAAGCGTTGATCGTCGGATTAAAAATTGTAAGAGAATTAAAAGTAAATCGACTTCAAATCTACAGCGATTTCTAATTAGTGATTGGCCAAGTTAGTGGCAGCTATGAAGCGCGAGAGAAAAGTATGATGAAATACCTGAAGAAAGTAAAGGACTTGACTCCAACCTTCAGCTATTTTAGCATTCGATAGATTTTGATGATAGAAAATATAAGAGCCGACCTTCTCTCTAAGTTGGCTACTTCAGCTTCAGCCGAACTGTCCAAAGAAGTTTTTTTAAGACCCTGAAGTGCCCAAGCCTAGAGAAATCATAGGTCATTTTGCAGATAGAACTCGAGCCGAGCTGGATCGATCCGTTGGTTGCCTACCTCAAGGAGGAAGTCCTTCCTCATGATCTGAAGAAGCTCGAAAACTCAAAAATCAAGTCTTCCGGTATGTTTTGTACGAGGATAGATTGTATAAGAGGTCATATTCGCTACTGCTGCTGAGATGTCTCCGATCTTTAGAAGCCGACTTCGTATTATGAAAAGTGCATGAGAAAATCTGTGAAAGTCGTGTAGAAGCCAGGTTCCTATTGCAAAAGCTACTTCGATAAGAATACTATTGGCCGATCTTATACCATGATTCTATGAAATACGTTAGAAAATGTGATCGTTGTCAGAAGAATGCGAGCATACAAAGATAGCCGACCTCCGAGCTTACTCCGTTAAGTGCACTCTGACCATTTACGTAGTAAAAAATGGATATACTTGGTCCTTTTTCGATGGCATCCGGACAACGAAAGTTTCTCCTAATCACGATCGACTACTTTACCAAATGGATCAAAGCCGAACCACTAGCCAAAATTATCGAGATCAAAGTACAAAACTTCATCTGAAATTCAATAGTTTGCTGATTTGATCTGCCTCGAACTCTCATAACCGATAACGGGTGATAATTCACCGAGACGAGATTCGTCGAATTCTGCAAAGATCTAAACATCTTCCACCACTTCACATCGGTAGCTCACCCATAGGCAAATGGAGAAACCAAAGTGACCAACCAGACTCTACTGTAAGACATTCAAGATAAGACTCGACAAAGCAAAGAAAGCCTAGATGAACGTACTCTACCACATCCTCTGGGCATACCGAACTACTCAAAAACTGTCAACTAGAGAAACACCATTCATCTTGATCTTTGGAACAGAGGCAGTCATCCCGATTGAACTTAAGCTTTCGTCAGCACGGGTCATGGCCTTCAACGAGCAACATAACTCACAGAATCTCAGAGTCAACCTCGATCTGTTGGAAGAAAAAAGAAAGAAAGCTCAGATTTGGATGACGGCCTATAGACGAAAGGTGGTCCGATACTATAACTCTAGAGTCAGAAGTAAAATATTCAGAGTGGAGGACTTAATGCTTCGGTGAGTCGCCATCTCTCAGCCTCAGAGCCAGAAAAAGCTTGCTCCAAATTAGGAAGGTCCATAAGAAGTGATGGAGGTCATCCGGTCCGAAATTTATCATCTGAAGGAGCTCAGAGGAACAACGCTCCCACGATCTTGAAACTTAAAAAATCTGAGGATGTACTATCAGTAATTTTTCTGTAATAAAACTTCTTCATTTCAACATTATTGTTTCTTGGTGCAAAAATTATGTGATGACAGGAAAGAAGCAATTAGAAGTGGCCATGTTAGGAACAGGAGGAGGACCTCGTCCTAATGCGAGCAAAGTCGAAGGTCTCGTTCATTTTAGATGAGATGAAAGGAAGAGGCCCTAACAACGGCCCTTATGTGCCCCCACAGCCTGTTAGAAATAGAAGAAGGACCTCATCCTAACACGAGCAAAGTCGAAGATCTTGTTCATTTTAGATGAGATGGAGGGAGAGGCCCTGTCAACGGCCCTTATGTGCCCCCACAGTCCGTTAGGAATAGAAAAAGAAGGACCTCATCCTAACGCGAGCAAAATCGAAGACCTTATTCATTTTAGACGAGATGGAAGAAGAGGCCCTGACAATGGTCCTTATGTGCCCCCATAGTCTGTTAGGAATAGGAGAAGGATCTCGTCCTAATGCAAGCAAAGTCGAAGGCCTCATTCATTTTAGACGAGATGGGGGGAGAGGCCCTGACAACGGTCCTTATGTGCCCCCACAGCCCATTAGGAATAGGAGGAAGATCTCATCCTAACGTGAGCAAAGTCGAAGGTCTCATTCATCTTAGATGGGATGAGAGAAAAAGCCTCGACGATGGTCCCATTATGCTCGACAATAATTGGAGATAAGATCTCTTCCGAGTTTCAACCTGAACTGGTGCAGAGCCCTGAAGAAAACTTCGACTGTCGATCTTTTTGTACTCCCTTCCTTCGAATTTCAAACTCGAAAGTAGGAAGACTATTGTTGAGGATAAATCCCGCTCCTACGAAAGTTCAGTCTGGTGCTTAGCCTAATACAGCTGGTAAATACGGAAGAGCTTCGATCAAAAATTCTCTTCCCAACGGTCGAACCCCATCCGATCTCCTCCAGCGGTCGAACTCATCCTGTGGTCGAACTCCTTCAGCTAGACTTCAAACTCAATCAAACTTCTCAGTAGCCGAGCCCCAGTCGAACTTCCACAGTGGTCAAACTCCTTCTGGATTCCTCTAGCAGTCAGGCTTCTATGGGAGCCGAACTTCTTCCGAATTTCTCCAGCAGTCGGACTTCTACGGGAGCCAAACTTCTTCCAGATTTCTTCTTCAGTCATGCTTCTACGAGAGCCAAACTCCTTCCAGACTCCTCCAGCAGTCGGGCTTCTACGAAAGTCGAACTCCTTTCGAATTTCTTTTTCAGTCGGACTTCTACGAGAGTCGAACTCCTTCTGGATTCCTTCTTTAGTCGAGCTTCTATGGAAGTCGAACTTCTTTCAAATTTCTCCTTCAGTCGAGCTTCTATGGAAGTCAAACTCCTTCCGAATTTTTCCTTCAGTTGGGTTTCTATGGAAGCCGAACTTCTTCCGAATTTTTCCTTTAGTCGGACTTCTACGGGAGCCGAACTTCTTTCGAACTTCTCTAGCAATCGGGCTTCTATGAAAGTCTATCTCCTTCCACACTCCTCTAGTAGTTAGGCTTCTACGGGAGCCAAACTTTTTCCAAATTTTTTCTTTAGTCAGGCTTCTATGGGATCCAAACTTCTTCTGGATTCCTCCTTCAATCAAGCTTCTATGGAAGCCGAACTTCCTTCGGATTTCTCCTTCAGTCGGGCTTCTATGAGAGCCAAAATTCTTTCAAATTTTACCTATAGTCAGATTTCTTCAGGAATCGAACTCCTCTAGCAGTCGGATTCTTACAGAAGCCAAACTTCTTCCGAACTATTCCTTCAGACGAATTTCTACAGACGATCCCACTACTGAACGGTTACAATTATCATTTATCAGGATAATTATGATTTTTATTTATCAGAATAATTATGATTGTCATTTATCAGGATGATTACAATTGGCATTTATCAGGATGGTTACGACTGTCATTTATCAGGATAGTTACAACAAGCTCCGCCTATAAAAAGAGATCCTCCAGATATGTTTTCTCTAAGCTCTCTTTTTCTTTCCGAAACTCTATCGATCTCCTCTCTGAGCACTCCATTTCTGTTGGCCAGAAGAGCTAATTTAATTATCGAAGGGTCCTACCGAAGCCACCACCACCGACTCTAGACGGAACTTTATTTTGTAGGTCATAGACGGTGACCTCGTCTTCCTTGACTCCAGCTCGATCTGGCGTCAACCAAATTCTGCACCAACATCAGTGAAATAGTATTTTGTCATCAGTAAAATGGGCATGTTAAGCAAGCAGCAGCCAAACAATAATTTTTCCAAGTTAATCAATAAGTGATGGCTTATATGATTCAAGTTATCTACCCTTGGTTAGCTATCTAATGTCCAAATGTAGCCATAGCGTATACATTTAGTTGATAAATTTTGTTGCATGCAAGTAGAGACTCGGACTCATTTTTTGAATTAGACATGTGGAAAGTCGTATCCACTGAAATTTGGGGGAAGTGTAGAGGAATGCAAACTAAGTTTAGAAATATAGAAAGTAATTTCCGTGAGTGGAGAGCTGAGGTGAAGTTACTTCCAACTCATCCAATTTTGGGCAACCAAATCGTGTCTATTCGCTTCATAGCTTGAGTCCGATCGGATTAGTTTGGATGACAAGTTCTCTCTTTTCTTGAATTTATGCTATTATGAGATAAAATTCTAATAGATTTAGATGGGTTAATAGCTGAGCCTAAAGATCAATTTAATATTTCATTAAAAGATTTTTTGTTTGATTTATGCTTATAATCTATCTCATATTAATTTATGCTATTATGAGATAAAATTCTAATAGATTTAGATGGGTTAATAGCTGAGCCTAAAGATCAACTTAATATTTCATTAAAAGATTTTTTGTTTGATTTATGCTTATAATCTATCTCATATTTAATGAAAAAAGATTTTGACGATGATGATCGATGAATACATATATGGGTTTGAAATTAATCCAACTCCACTATATTCATGGCCTAAAATAAGACCGTGGCAATATTATGTCCATTTGAAAGGGGGCCATTACATTATATCAACAATAAAAGGTGTTGACGCAGAAACTTATCGTCGTCGGAGTTGAGGCCGAAGAGGCTGCCGTCGAGGATCTGCAAAATAAAGTCTCGCTCGAAATCGGTGGGTGTGGCTCCGAAAGATCCTCCGATGCTCAAGTTAGTTCCTATCAACAGGAATGGAGTGCTTGATAGAGTATAGAGGAGAAGAAAAGGATTTTCAGAACCTGTTGTAAAGATATCCGGAGGGTCCTTTTTATAGAGGGAGCTTATTGTAACCATCCTGATCAATGTCGGTCGTTATTGTCGATTGTTATTGCTGATAAATGCCGATCGTTATTGCTGATAAATGCTGATCGTTATTATCGATCGTTATTGCTGATAAATGCCGATCGTTATTACTGTCGTGTAACCGTAGCGAGATTGATTGCCTGCAGGAATCCATCATAAGGAGTTCGGCCATTGAGAAGCTCGTCCATCGAAGAAGTCTATAGGGAGTCCGGCTTTCGTAGAAACTCGGCCCGAGAGGAGGTTTTGGGGAAGTTCGGCTCCCGCAAGGGTCTGGCTGAAGCCCGAAGGAGTTCGGCCCGGAGCCTGGGCGCTGGGAGTCCGAAGGAGTTCGGGCCTCTCGGGAGCCTAGGCGCTGGGCTTGAGTTCGGCCGCTCGAAGGACCGGCTGGACTTGAGGAGTTCGGAGTCTGAAGCTCGGCCGCTTGATAGTTCGGTTGGTTGAAAGACTTCGGCTGAGGCTCAGCCGCTGAGAAGCTCGGCCGGATGTAGTAGTTCAGCTAGGACGCGTCCGCTGAAGTTCTTCCGCATTGACCACATCAGGCTGGGATCGAACTTGACTTTGGCAGGAGCGGGATTTATCCCCAACACTAGCCCCCCCACTCCCGAGTTCGAAATTTGAAGGAAGGGAGTGCGGATAAGGCGACTGCCAAAGTTTTTCTTCCGGAGCTTCGTATTGGTCCATGTCGAAGTTCGGGGGAGATTTCATTTCTGGTTAAAGTTGATGCTGAAGTTGAGGCTCTCCAGCCGAGGTTGATTCGGTCAAAAATCCTATAACTCTCGCCGAGGTCGAAGTCGGCGCTCTTCAGCCGAGGTCAGCCTAGTCGCTCGGGGGGATCTTATTTGGCCGAAGTTGATAAGATTGCTTGGAGGATATCTCATCTCCTTTGGCTGAGGTTGATGTAAGTGCTCGCGTTAGGACGAGGTCTTCCTCCTGTTCCTAACGGGCTGTGGGGGCACATGCGGACCGTCGTCCGAGCTTCTCCCCCCATCTCGTCTAAGGTGAACGAGGTCTTCGACTTTGCTCGCGTTAGGACGAGGTCTTCCTCCTGTTCCTAACGGGCTGTGGGGGCACATGCGGACCGTCGTCCGAGCTTCTCCCCCCATCTCGTCTAAGGTGAACGAGGTCTTCGACTTTGCTCGCGTTAGGACGAGGTCTTCCTCCTGTTCCTAACGGGCTGTGGGGGCACATGCGGACCGTCGTCCGAGCTTCTCCCCCCATCTCGTCTAAGGTGAACGAGGTCTTCGACTTTGCTCGCGTTAGGACGAGGTCTTCCTCCTGTTCCTAACGGGCTGTGGGGGCACATGCGGACCGTCGTCCGAGCTTCTCCCCCCATCTCGTCTAAGGTGAACGAGGTCTTCGACTTTGCTCGCGTTAGGACGAGGTCTTCCTCCTGTTCCTAACGGGCTGTGGGGGCACATGCGGACCGTCGTCCGAGCTTCTCCCCCCATCTCGTCTAAGGTGAACGAGGTCTTCGACTTTGCTCGCGTTAGGACGAGGTCTTCCTCCTGTTCCTAACGGGCTGTGGGGGCACATGCGGACCGTCGTCCGAGCTTCTCCCCCCATCTCGTCTAAGGTGAACGAGGTCTTCGACTTTGCTCGCGTTAGGACGAGGTCTTCCTCCTGTTCCTAACGGGCTGTGGGGGCACATGCGGACCGTCGTCCGAGCTTCTCCCCCCATCTCGTCTAAGGTGAACGAGGTCTTCGACTTTGCTCGCGTTAGGACGAGGTCTTCCTCCTGTTCCTAACGGGCTGTGGGGGCACATGCGGACCGTCGTCCGAGCTTCTCCCCCCATCTCGTCTAAGGTGAACGAGGTCTTCGACTTTGCTCGCGTTAGGACGAGGTCTTCCTCCTTTTCCTAACGGGCTGTTTTTGCTTATTTTTCTCTTGCCATCCCATAATTCTTATGCCAAAAACCAAAAACGCAGAACAAAGAAATTCATTGATGATACATTCTCAGATTTTCTGAGTTCCATGGTCGAGGAAGCATTATTCCTCCGAGTTCCTTCAAGCGATAGGTTCCGGGTCGGATGACTTCCGTTACCTTGTACGGACCTTCCCAATTTGGAGCGAGCTTTCCTTGACTCTGAGGCTGAGTGATAGCAGCTCGTCGGAGCACTAAGTCCCCTACTCTGAACGTCTTATTTTTAACCCTGGAGTTGTAGTACCGAGCCACCTTCTGCTTATAGGCTGATATCCGGATGCGAGCTTCCTCCCTCTTTTCTTCCAGAAGGTCGAGGTTGACTCTGAGGTTTTGGGGGTTGTGCTGTTCATTGAAGCCTACAACTCGTGCGGAAGGGAGCTTAAGTTCAACCGGGATGACTGCCTCAGTACCGAAGGCCAAAGCGAAGGGTGTTTCTCCAGTCGGCACCCTCTGAGTAGTTCGGTACGCCCAGAGGACATGGTAGAGTTCGTCTACCCAGGCCCCTTTTGCCTTATCTAGCCTCGTTTTGATTCCCTGTAGCAAGGTCCGGTTGGTTACCTCAGCTTCCCCATTGGTCTGCGGATGAGCCACAGAAGTGAAGCGCTGGGAGATGTTTAATCCTTCACAAAACTCTGCGAACCTAGCCCCGGCGAATTGTCGCCCATTGTCGGTTATAAGGGTTCGGGGCAGGCCGAACCGACAAACTAGTGACTTCCAAACAAAGTCCTGTACTTTGGCCTCGGTAATTTTTCGCGAGTGGTTCGCAGCTTCGACCCACTTGGTAAAGTAGTCAATCGCGACTAAGAGGAACTTCCGCTGTCCCGACGCTGTCGGGAAAGGGGCCGAGTATGTCCATTCCCCATTGCGCAAACGGCCAGGGTGAATTAAGCGGAGTGAGTTCGGATGCCGGCCGTCTCTGCACACTAGCATTTTTCTGGCAGCGGTCGCACCTTCTTTACGTATTCCACAGAATCGCGAAATAAGGTCGGCCAATAATACCCTTGCCGAAGTAGCTTTAGCGACAAAGACCTTGCTCCTAAATGGCTTCCGCAAAGTCCTTCGTGCACATCCCATAGTGCAATATTGGCTTCTGAAGGTCGAAGGCATCTCAACAATGGAAGGGAGTACGACCTTTTGTACAACTGGCCTTCGTATAAGACGTAACGGGAGGCCTGATTTTTGAGTTTTCGAGCTTCTTTTCGGTCATGAGGGAGAACCCCCTCTTTAAGGTAGGTGACCAGTGGGTCAATCCAGCTGGGCTCGAATTCCGTCTGTAGGACATCCTGAGGTTCTTCCGTGGTTGGGTACTTCAGAGTTTCCTGAAACACTTCTTTGGGTAGTTCGGCTGGAGCCGAAGTGGCCAGTTTGGAGAGAAAATCGGCTCTCGCATTTTCTGTCCTTGGGATATGTTGAATGACGAAATTATCAAAGGCCGGGGTTAAACTTTTCACTTTCCCGAGGTATCTCGCCATGCTCTCTTCTCTTGCTTCAAAGTTGCCGTCAACCTTGACCGACCACTAATCGGAGAATCGCTGTAGACTCGAAGCCGATCTACTTTGTAGCTCCTTTGCTATTCTTAATCCCGCAATCAGTGCTTCGTATTCGGCTTCGTTGTTGGTAGCGGAAAACTCGAAGCGCAGCGCGAACTCGGCGACAACTCCCTCGGGGCTGACCAAGACTAGCCCCTGCACCAGCTCCAATGGAGTTGGAAGAACCATCCACGTGTAGAATCCAGAAGCCTTCAGAGAGGTCGGCCCTTTCCTTTGGGAAGTTCGGCTGTGATGGTTCGACTTCATCAAGGCTCGATCTCGCCTCTGTATTTGTCTTGCTTGATTCAAGTTCGGCTTCGTCCGGAATAGTGCATTCTAATACAAAATCTGCCAGTACCTGGGCTTTGATTGATGGCCTGGGCTGATAGTTGATGTCGAACTCCGTGAGCTCCATTGCCCATTTTGCGATTCTTCCGGAAGCGTCTGCTCGGTGGAGAACTGCTTTTATTGGTTGGTCCGTGAGGACCGTTATGGTGTGCTCCTGAAAGTAAGGTCGGAGCCTCCTGGCGGCAATTACGAGACAGTAAGATAATTTTTCTATCCGGGAGTATCTGGTCTCCGCGTCCCTTAGGACTCGGCTCACGTAATAGATCGGGCGTTGTGTTTTTGCTTCTTCCCTAACGAGAACCGCCGCCAGGGCCACCGAGGAGACAGCTAAATACAAGAACAACTCTTCCCCAGGTTCAGGTTTTGCCAGCAGAGGGGGCGTGCCGAGGTAATTTTTGAGTTCCTCAAATGCTTGTTGACACTCTGCCGTCCAGCTGAAGTCCTTTGGTCGCCTGAGAACCTCGAAGAAGGGCAAGCAACGTTCAGCCGACCTCGAGACGAAGCGATTTAGGGATGCCACCCTTCCGGCCAAGCGCTGAACTTCTTTAATTGTCTTTGGAGTGGTCATTTCTTGAATAGCTCGGATTTTCAGGGGGTTTGCCTCAATTCCACGTCTCGACACCATGAACCCAAGAAATTTTTCAGAGGTTACGCCAAAGGCGCATTTGGTAGGGTTCAGTCTCATCTTATGCTTCCTCAATGCATTGAAGGTCTCTTCAAGGTCGGCCAGATGGTCAGCTGAAGCTCGGCTTTTGACGAGCATATCATCCACGTACACCTCCATGTTGCGGCCGATCTGCTCCTTGAAAATTTTGTTGACTAAACGTTGGTATGTTGCTCCCGCATTCTTGAGTCCAAAAGGCATGACCTTATAGCAGTAAAGACCTCGGCTAGTGATGAAGGCTGTTTTTTCTTCGTCTTCAGGCGCCATACGTATCTGGTTATAACCAGAAAAGGCGTCCATAAAGCTGAGGAGCTCATGACCCGAGGTTGCATCTACCAACTGATCGATCCTGGGCAAGGGGTAACTATCCTTTGGACAAGCCTTGTTTAGCTTTTTGAAGTCGACACACATCCTCCACTTGTTGTTTGCTTTCTTGACAAGAACCACGTTCGAAACCCAAGTCGGGTAATGAACTTCCCGGATTAGATTGGCTTTAAGGAGTTTATCTACCTCTTCAGCGATCGCTTTCTGCCTCTCCGGGGCATGTTGGCGTAGTTTTTCTCTTACCGACCGGTGTTTCGAGTCAACGGCCAGCCGATGTTCCATGACCTCGGCGTCGATTCCTGGCATATCTGCTGGAGTCCAAGCGAAGACGTCTGCGTTCCTTCTGAGAAAAGCGACGAGTTGCTCCCGAACCTCGGTTGCCAGGTTGGAGCCGATCTGCACCACATGGTCCTGATTTTCCATCATTTAATGACACAGAGACGAGGTCCTCTGCAGGCTCAGCTCGTTCCTCAGCGAGGTCATCACGGACATCCAGTCCGTCAACCAGACAGGGGTCGGGCTGATCTCCCTTATACAAGGCGATTGAGTAACAATACTTTGCTAGGGTCTGGTCTCCTCTGACTTCTCCAACCCCATAGTTCGTAGGGAACTTCATCTTTAAGTAATAAGTCGACACAACTGCCCGAAGGGCATTTAAACCAGGTCGACCAAGGATAGCATTATAGGCGGACGGCGTCTTTACGACTAGGAAGTCGACCTGAGCTTTGGCCTGCTTTGGGTACTGCCCTGCTGTTACGGTCAAAGTTATGATACCTTCGACTGGTACGGTGTTGCCAGCAAATCCAACTAGCGGAGAATTCACCGAGCTCAATCGATCATCAGGTAGGGACATTTTCAAGAAGGCACCGTAGAACAATACATCAGCCGAGCTTCCATTATCTACGAGGATGCGGCGTACATCGTAGTCAGCAATATTCAACGAAACTACAACCGCATCATTATGCGGAAGTTGGATTCCCTGGACCATCCTCCTCGGTGAAGACTATAGGCTCCGAAATCTTCCATTTCTTCATCGATCCTTCAAGCCTGCTGGTTTTCCTTTTGCTGAGATCCCCCTAAGATAGTGTTGATGACGCCAACGGGTGGCCGGTCTTCTTGTTGGTTTTCCTCCGCTTGGCGTTAGCGTTCTTCGGCCGATCTTCCACCCCCTCGGGCCGCCTTCGAAGAAACCGACTTAGTTTGCCTCGCCTGACGAGCTCTTCGATCTCGTCCTGGAGTTGAATGCACTCCTCCGTGTCATGACCGTGATCGCGATGGTAGAGGCAGAACTTGTTGGGATTACGCTTGTAAGGGTGAGAGCGCATTCTTTCTGATCTTGGAAGCCGTTCCCGGATCTCCATCAGAACTTGAGTCTTCGGGGTGTTTAGGGGGGCGTAGTTGTGAAATCATCGTAGGCGGGGAGAACTTCAGTGTTGAGGAGAACTTCGGCGTTGAGGAGAACTTTGGCATTGAGGAGAACTTCGGCGTTGAGGAGAACTTCGGCGCGTCCTTCCGTCAGAGCTTCCCCGCTTTCGAGCTTGAGGGGGAATCCGAACTTGCTCGCGACCAGGGGGAGTCCTGGAGTGTGGCCGAGCTTCAATTCGCTTCCTTTCTTCGGAGGGTCTATCCAGCCTGCCGATCAGCCGTTTACCACCGATTTCACCATCCTTAGCTTCGAAGGCCTCCTCTGCCCGGGCATAACTTTCGGCCCGAGCCAACATATCGGCAAAGTCCTTGGGATACTTTTTTTCCAGGGAGAACAATAGGTCATTTTTTTGAAGGCCGCTCTTGAGCGCGGCCATGGCGACCGATTGATCCAGGTCTCGGACTTCTAACGCAGCGGTATTAAACCAAAAAATGAAAGCCCGGATGGATTCCCCTTCTCTCTGCCTGATGGCCATTAAGGAGTCTGAGCTTCGGCGTGGACGCCGACTACTGACGAAGTGGGCCGCGAACTGTTGACTCATTTGGTCGAATGACAGGATGGTACTCGGCTTGAGTGCCGAATACCAGTTTCTGACGGCTCCTTTAAGAGTAGAGGGAAAAGCCCGGCACAGGATGGCGTCTGGCGCGCCATGAAGCAACATCGTCGTCCGGAAGGCTTCCAGGTGGTCGACCGGGTCAGTGGTCCCATCATAGCTCTCAAACTGTGGGAGTTTGAAGTTCGGCGGGACTGGATTCTTGCATAATTTTCTGTGAGAATGGAGGGTCGGTTCGGATCTCATTACCATATGAGGGAGGAGCGTGGCGGAGTTCTTCGATCCGACGACTCATTTCCAAGAGCCTTCTATCCAGGAGATCTTCGTGGTCTCTCATTTCTAAAGTCTTCTTGCTGATCGGATGAAAAGCTTCTCCCTGGGATGAGCTGCGGTCCTGAACAAGGGCTCTCCTTCCGTTGCTTTCCTTTTTCCGAGAATTGGAGGTCGGGTAGCCCATGTCGATTGCCTCTGGACTGGACAACACGGCTCCAAAGGATCCAGAACCGATTGGACTGGTACGGCGGCTTGCTGGTGCATGGCCTGTACCGCTTGAACGGCCTCGGTGAGGCCACGAACCTGCTGGACGAGCAGGTTGAACTGTTCAGCGTCTACCGCGGCCTGGATTGCCGGGACTGGAGCGGTAGCGGACGGACCCTGGACGGGATCGGGCCGCGGAGGCCGTCGATCGCCGAGTTGCAGAATGAGCCTGAGTCACTGGGGCTGGAGCTGGAGCGGATGGACTCGAACGAGATCGGGCCGCGGAGGCCGCCGATCTCCGAGTGGAGGCTCTCCTGGGGGGCATCTTTTCTCTTTGGAAGGGGATTTGAATTAAAAAAAAAGAAAGGTCTCTCGAGCACTCCTTTAAGAACAAAGGAACACCGGCTTCCTTTAAGAAGGAAATCTTCGCCGGTAGGCCCTTCCTTCTAGCGCCAATCTGTTGACGCAGAAACTTATCGTCGTCGGAGTTGAGGCCGAAGAGGCTGCCGCCGGGGACCTGCAAAATAAAGTCTCGCTCGGAACCGGTGGGTGTGGCTCCGGAAGACCCTCCGACGCTCAAGTTAGTTCCTGTCAACAGGAATGGAGTGCTTGATAGAGTATAGAGGAGAAGAAAAGGATTTTCAGAACCTGTTGTAAAGGTATCCGGAGGGTCCTTTTTATAGAGGGAGCTTATTGTAACCGTCCTGATCAATGCCGGTCGTTATTGTCGATCGTTATTGCTGATAAATGCCGATCGTTATTGCTGATAAATGCTGATCGTTATTGTCGATCGTTATTGCTGATAAATGTCGATCGTTATTACTGTCGTGTAACCGTAGCGAGATTGATTGCCTGCAGGAATCCATCATAAGGAGTTCGGCCATTGAGAAGCTCGTCCATCGAAGAAGTCTATAGGGAGTCCGGCTTCCGTAGAAACTCGGCCCGAGAGGAGGTTTTGGGGAAGTTCGGCTCCCGCAAGGGTCTGGCTGAAGCCCGGACGCTGGGAGTCCGAAGGAGTTCGGCCCGGAGCCTAGGCGCTGGGGAGTTCGGCCGTTGGACAGGAGTTCGGCTGAGAGCTCGGCCGCTTGATAGTTCGGTTGGTTGAAAGACTTCGGCTGAGGCTCAGCCGCTGAGAAACTCGGCCGGATGTAGTAGTTCAGCTAGGACGCGTCCGCTGAAGTTCTTCCGCATTGACCACATCAGGCTGGGATCGAACTTGACTTTGGCAGGAGCGGGATTTATCCCCAACAAAAGGAATTTAAATTACAATCATATTTGATTGTTACTTTGCTATAATTAACCCTATATAAAGAGGATAATGATCATTATCTAAAATTTTCTTTGTTCACCTAAATCAAATAATAGTTTGTTGATACTAGATATAATTTTTAATTTGATAAACAATAATTTTTGCAAATAAAACTGTTTTTTTTTTTTTTTATTAATCATCATGTTCTATCACAAAGATAAATAATAACCATGCATTATAATTATAGCAGCCATTAATTATTTAGTCTCCGATAAAATTATTAATGCAAATTGAACATTGGTTAATTAATTCAAGCTTATGCTTGAAATCCAAATCATGCGTCATGGAACTCGATCCTATTTAAATCAGGTACATTTGATAGTGATCTCCACTATTAATTTCTCCGGGAATATCATTTGACCAATCCTGTTAAAACAAAAAATTTGCTTGAATCATAACCAGCTTAACTAACCCTATATATATATATATATATATATACACACGCACGCACGCATGCGGGCTAGTTGGCAACCATTATTTTTCCACACGAGAAACAAGCGGGGCAAAAAGAACACAAATTGAGGGGGAAAGGAAAACGTGGTGGGGGCTACAAATGGGATCCAAGCCGAAGGAGGAAAATATCACGGAAATTAAGATGTCTTCGCGGCGCCCACCCCCGGCCAATTGCGTCTCCCGCCGACTTGAAGAATTTCACCGCATGCAAAACGCGTGTTCCACGTGTCGTGCGCCCTCGCCGCCACTTTTCTCCCTCCCATCTCTCCAATTCATATAAAGCCAGGGACTCCCTCTTCCTCCATCCCTCCACCTCTACCCATCAAACATCAAGCTTTCTCCAGTAGAAGAAATCGATCAACCTCGATCTCGTTCGCTGTCGATCCGCTTCGATCTCATGTCAAGAACTGAATTGTAGCGAGATATATAGAAGTTTGAAGAAAGATTCGAGCCGTGCGAGAAGAAGAGGAGATCGCAAAAATGGCTGGGAGTGATTGTGATCCGGAGCTTCGTCTCAGCCTTGGCAGCAGCAGTCGAGATTGTTCAGCTGCTGAATCCACCAGGTATTAATTGCAATCGAAATGCGAAGAAAACCATCTATCCAACTTATGCTTCAATTTTATTGCTTTCTGTTTCCATAATTTCTAATGGATTTCTTGGAATCATGAAGGATTGATAGATGGCTGGCGAACTCGGAACAAAAACAGCAGAAGATTACCATCTTTTACGATGGTCGGATTTCTGTCTGCGACGTCACAGAGTTTCAGGTTGGCCATCTTTCTTGATCTCTCTTTTCAGCCATTCCTTTTGCTGTGCTTTTACCACGATCCCTCAAATCACCATTAGCATATATTAGTCACATAATTATCCACCAATTCTTCTTTTCTTTATTCATTTCCTAGCTCCTGTTCCACCTTAATTATTCTAGAATCTAAGATTAACTACATGAGAAAAATTTTTCGTTTTTAAGACATGAGAATGAAAAAAATGATCCTGTGAGAAGCTAGCAAACGGTAGCTAGGCCTGTCGGAGGTGAGGAGGTGGTGGTTGTGTGAATGGACTTGGTCCAAGTGGTCCGGCCGCCATCGTTTTCTATGACGTGGTTCTCTTGCAGCCACCCTCTTTCTTCTCCTTTGCTTCTTTGATTCGACACAAAACTTGGCATTATTTTTTTGACCGACTATATATACAAGTCAATGATATGAAGCCAGCTCAGCTCAGTCTTGCTTTTAATTTCATTGCGTGTTATCAAGCCATTGCAGCAGCCTAGAAAGAGTGGCATGGAAGACCAACTAATTATCTCTTTCCTTATTTCTTTTTTATTTTTTAAACAAAATATCCATTAATTATCCTTTTGTCTTCAATTGGGAACAGGCAAGAGCCATCATATCCATGGCCAAGCAAGAGATGGTTGATAGAATGAACAAGAACCACCACCACCAATTTCAACAAAAGCACGACAAGGAGTCGACTCCACCTCAATCTTTGGCACCTCCTTCTCAGGCCATGCCGCAGCTTCTTAACCAAGGGCTGTCGATGAAACGATCTTTGCAACGGTTCCTTCAAAAGAGAAAGACAAGAATAAATGCTGCCTCTCCTTACAATAATAGACAGGAGTTATTATCTTCTTCGGCATTGTAGATTGTATGCCTTAGTCCTATATTATTTTTTTTTCTTTTATATCTCTTCCCCTAGGGAAAGCAAAAAGTGATTGATTTTGGTTTGATGTACCTAAATATTCTTGAGTGAGAAATAATATACTTCTTTATTGTAACATTTCATGAACACTGTTTTGATCATTTTCAATACATTATGGTTGAATTATCACTATCTTGGATTTTGAAGTAGTAGTTTGGCATGGGAGGTGGCATGAGTAAAGAGCCAACCATCACGTGGAACTAGGGATAAAAATGGTATAGATAACATCCGTCTGAATTCATTTTCTTATCCAAATCAATGTAGATATGGATAGAAATTTGAGGATCTGACTAATATCTATATCCGTATCCATATTCGTAAAAAAAAATGAATATGGATATGGATAGACAACTATCCGATCCGTGTTCGAATATGCAAATATACCTATAATCCTATGTAATTTTATATAGCACTTAATAATTTTTAAGAAAAATATACAACTATATAAATATGCTATTAATTTAATTTATCATCTATTTAGTAATATTTTTGAATTTATAGTCATAAAATTTAATTATCTAATTTATATCCGTAATTACATCCATAGTTTTAGTATTCAAATTGTATCTATATCCGTATAAAATAAATATGGATATGAATTTTCGCATCTGAATAATATTCGTATCTGTATTTCCCTTTTCAAATGGAATGTTTGGCCTAAACATAAATATCAAAAGAAAAATATGAAAATTGGCAAAATATATACTATATTTTAAAATTTAGAAGGCTTTGCTCTTCAAGACAATTGTGAGTAGAACTTTGCATGCTAATAGCAGCCTTTTTCTTAACTATTAGAGTAACTGATGATGCATTCAGGAAAATATCTTCATTAACTAATATAATTAAAAAAATTAGAGTTAATTTTAATTTCATTTTTACCGCCATGCTAAAAATGAAAGCATGAAATACAATTTCGCATACCATACACCCATCATTTAAAACAATCGGCATTGTGTAGTCATGAAAGATATTTCCCCCAACAAAGATATAATTATGTAGAGTTAAAAATGAAAATAGAAAGTGAGAGCTGCAAACATGCCCTTCCGGATACGCATGTTCAAATCCCAATTGAAAAGAGATACATGTTAACATAAATCATTACAATTTCAAGGAATGTTATGCTTCTAGCTAAATAATTTCTTTACATATTGTGAGATAGAAAGAGTTGCTCAAAATAGGGATGCCATCGTTTTGGAATGTTAAAACTTACAACGTATAAAGAAAGTCTGTATTAATTTTGAATCAGCTACCATACGCTCAATGTCTAGGTGAAAGTCATTAGCTATCAACTGAGATCAATGGTATGGTGTGATGTGTACTTCTCGTTAATTGAAAAGCTTCATGTGATTTATATGAACTACACAAACGAAAGTCTTCAGTTGTTTTGTGCTAAAGTAACGAAAACATCGTATCTACAACCTTATGCATGAAACGGTAGGTGTACATGCAATTCGTACTTTATGTTTTATAACTGAAAATGTTCGCGTGATTTATATGAACAAAAGAGAATGACATATTGTACCGCAGCTTCTCTCTCGTGTTTGCACGACGAATGGACGTTACTTAGCATAGTGTATCACCTTATTTTAATTAATTACGTTAGATAACAAGTCTTGTCATGTAGTTATGTGCTCTCATTGGGTCTTTTAATATGACCAAACCTGTTTATAAATAACGTACCTAGAAGGTGACAAACCTATCAAAAAGGACCGACCACGTCGTTGACAACTTAACATGCAACCTGAAACCGCGTCAATCACGTGCATCAGCCAAGATTTTAATCCTCTGTTGAAATCCACTGCTCTAAGATTTTATTTCAATACTTAAACATTCCAGCTTCGTGTCTTCTTTAATTAAACATGTCGTTGTCCTTAATTTCATCAGTTTTGACATCCATCTTATTCTACATTTCCTCCATCCTTGAGATATATATATATATATATATATATATATATACACATTGTCCCATGTGAATTATTGTAATTGGCTCAAGGAAAGTACACGCCGACTTCTTATTCAAAGAACGATTCTCCTTCATTGTTAAAAAGTTCAACAAATGTGAGCAAGGAATTGCTTATTAAGCATTTCTTGCTGGCTGAAAAGATTAGAGTTCCAGCTGTCCTTCCGGATCTTTGAGATTGGTTAAAGAAAGAAATTAGAATAAGTCATTCTATTCTAGCCATTTGATTGAAGATATTGTCATTTTGATTTTGAAGAGAATGAAAATATGCCTCAATTTTTTTAAAATTTAATTTTTATTTTTTTTAATATTTAAATTATATTTTAATTTTGATCATGAATCAAATTAATGCATCGGATTTTATTAATCTTATGCGTGGCAGAAGGTGGTAGACTAACTCCAATTTAATAATCTCCATGTCGGGGCCTGGTTCTGACTTGCAGACCGTTTATGGTCCGAAAATGGCATATTGGTTTGGAACTCAATGTAGTCTTGCCCATTTGAGCAGATTCTTTTTGCGCTGGTGGATATTTTATTTCGTCTTCTTGTTTTAATTTTGAGCTCAGTTAGGCTAGTACAATGTAGTCCAACCTAACAACATGTGTGGATGCTAGGCGAGTACTGAAAGGCCCAATTGACACAAAAATTATATACTCGATGGATAGTTTAAAAAAAAATTTTATGGACCGCATGCGGTATAATAAAATTAATATAAAATGCATCATCTAATTTTAATGAACCAAGTAGTCACTATTTTCTAATGTACATTCAATGTCTGCACTTTTGCTTTTTTGTTTGAAATTTTAAATGATTAAAATATCTTTTATCTTCTGAAAAAATTATGACATCCTGTAGTCATATTATAATACTTTATGATAAAATTATAACATCATATCCTAATTTTTTTTTAAAAAATAATTAAAAAAATATTTTAATTATTAAAAATTTAAATGACGAGAATGTTTCTTTCTTTTCTATGGCATCATATATGCAGAAAGTCATAATTTGACCGCAGCATATTTGATGGAGCATGTTGGGGATAAATCCCACTTCCACCGAAGTTCAGTCTGGTACTTAGCCTAATGCAATTAGTAATCACAGAAAAGCTTTGATCGAAAATTCTCTCCCCAGCAGCCGAGCTTTCCCCAATGGCCGAACTCATTCAGTGGCTGAACTCCTCTAGCTGGACTCCGAACCCAATCGAACTTCTCCAGCGGTTAAACTCCTTCTGGACTCCTCCAGCAGTCGAACTTTTATAGAAGCTGAACTCCTTTCGGATTCCTCCAGTAGTCGGGCTTCTACGGGAGCCGAACTTCTTTTGGATTTCTCCATCAGTCGGGCTTCTACAGAAGCCAAATTTCTTCCGGACTCCTCCTTCAGTCGGGCTTCTATGGAAACCGAACTTCTTCCAGACTCCTCTAGCAGTCGGACTTCTACAGAAGCCGAACTCCTTCCAGACTTTTTCTTCAGATGGATTCCTATAGACGATCCCACTATTGAACAGTTATGATTGTTATTTATCAGGATAGTTACGATTGTCATTTATCAGGATAGTTACGATCGTCATTTATCAGGATAATTATGATTAACATTTATCAGGATAGTTACGATTGTCATTTATCAGGACGGTTATGACTGTTACAACAAGTTCTGTCTATAAAAAGGATCCTCCAGATATCTTTCCTCTAAGCACTCTTCTTCTTCTCGAAACTCTGTCGAACTCCTCTTTGAGCATTCTATTTCTGTTGGTCAGAAGAGCTAACTTGACCATCGGAGGATCCTACTAGAGCCACTACCATCGACTCCGAATGGGACTTTATTTTGCAGGTCATCGGCGGCGACCTCATCTTTCTCAGCTCCAGCTTGATCCGGCGTCAATCAAATTCTGCACGAACAGAATTGGCGCTAGAGAAAGGGTTTCTGTTCCTTAGGTTTTCTTGATCTTAAAGGAGCGCTCAGCAGCGATCTTTCTCCTTTCTCTCTAGAGTTCTTCTCAGAAAAAATTAAAGAAAAATCCTGATTTTCCAAACCAGGTTCGTTCAGATCTGATCGGATCAAAAGATATATTTCAAAAATTTTTCTCTTTGATCCTAATCAGATTCGGAATGTTTCAGATCTGATCCTTATTATTCTAATAATAAAAATAAAATCTAAATAAACTAAATCAAATTTAATTTACCTTGATGTAAGGTAATCCTATTAACCGTTGATGATCCTATAAGCAGCGAAAGGTTCTGGATCTAGCCACGCAAGTGCCTGGCCTCTACCGGTATCCACTCGGGCTGGATCTGGAGATCCTCTTCTTCTCTATCATGTCTCCAAAACTTAGATTTGGATCTGATCTGGAGGATCTTCAAAATACCTTTCGAAGATCACCAGTTGTCCTTTCCAGCAGCACATCCTTCTAGCTTTTGTTGTCTTTCTCTCGTCTGGATTACACCAACTTGGATCCCAAACACCTTTGGGCATGGAGAGGAGAGGGAGAAGATGGACTTGGCATGGAGGAGGAGGAGGGAGACGGCCTTGGGGCGTGGAGAATTTTCAATTGATTTCAGATTCTCCTTGAGTTAGGCATAGGGTCTTATTTATAGACTATGCATGATCTAACTCCTCTTCTTCCCAACCAATCACAATCCTTTGTGAAATCAGATCTAAATCTAATTGGTGGGAATAGAGTCCCTTGGATTCCTCCTTAGATGGTGCCTAAGACCAGTCAAACTTGGTTCTTAGGAGAAGTCTAATCAAAATCTAAAAGGAAGATGGAGTCTCTATCTAACAGGGACTCGTGGGCGCCTCCTGCTTGGGCACACGCCTAGGGTGGCATGCGCCCTCCTCCTTGCCAAGTTCTGATAGGGGGATAGACCCCCACCAGCTCTCCAATAGGTGCATGACATGTGGACAGAAGTCAAAGTGTCAATGGTCAATATTTGACCAGTCAAAGGTCAACTTTTGACCAAAGTTAAAGGACGAGAAATGGCAGGTGATCAAAAATTGTAGATATTGTCTTACAAAATAAGACTATCCTTTTTTGACCTGGATAGGCTCCAGTCAGATAAGGTGAAGGCCTCTGATTGAGCACAAACTCCTTTGGCTCAGTCAGGATAACTATTTATGATAGTAAAAGAAGAACGTTAGGTTCAATCGAGTGCTAGCACGATTTTCTTGAACCTAATTGAATCTTATTCAGATCAATTGAACTGGATTAGTTCAATTGATGATCACCAGATTCAAACCCTTGTTTGTGTGACCCAGTTAGGTTCAGTTCTGTATGGTAATGGGATATGTCATGATCTCTATCATCGACATCATCGAAACTCCTTTCGATGGATCAGAACTCTTTTGATTCGAACAGCTAGAATGATCGATCATCTAAATCATTCTAATTGCTCCCAAAATCCACCAGTGATATCTAGCAGTATATGGTGGCAACCCATCAGAGCTAAATGCGAACCTCTTGGTGCAGCTACCTGTGTGATTAAGTTCTTCTATCTTGAGCCCCGATCAGATTAGGGTTAAGGTGAACTCGTCAAACCCTAGTTTCTGTCATATGATGTAATCATTCGATTCAAGTCCGATGTGAAAACCTAAATAGAAACTCTTTCTATTATTTCACTCTGCCATGGCCATGGGCTTCTAGACTTGATTCTCATGATCATCATAGGGCTGCTCCTCTACCATTGAGGTAGATAGATTCCATCTTGATGCAATCCAGTTCCTACAATGAACATGCTATAACCAACATACACCTCAGGATTTCGTATGGCTACGAGACCGAGTTATGATGTAGTCAAACTATAACACCCTCGAGGTGAACCGTCGATGCATCTTAGATCAAAAAACCAGACACACCACTGCAGCATCGAGTCAGTCATTGACGAGAAGGTAGACTTCCTAATGACTACTCGAGGTGGTCACGCTCAGTGCCCTCATTCTCTAATGAGTATCTGTACTCTCGCTCTGATGTCTCCACACCGTAGACTCAAGACTCATCTACTAAAGAGAAGCGATTGTACACCAACCTTCCGGATCAATCACCATCCTTGTGATGATCCTATGGTCGGGAGCATTTTATGAGTTAATAATGATTATTCATGTCTTAAATTTTCAACTCTTGAAAATATGAATTATCATTACCATTAACTCAAAGGATGTATCACAGACACTAAATACACATATGTGATAGAAAATAATCCTTTTTATTGATTATAGTTAAAATTATAATTTTGCCTCTAAAAGTATATTACAAGTGTCAGCCAATTCTAGCTTCTAGGGCATATATATTTAACAATCCTCCACTTGTCCTAAAGTCAATCGGCTACATATCTAAGTTCCATCTTCTTAAGGTGGGCTTTGATCTTCTGTTGGCCCAATGACTTTGTAAGCGGATCTGCCACATTATCTGTAGAGTTGACTCTCTTGACCTCGACGTAACCCTTCTCAAGGTAATCGTAGATGAGGTGGTATCGCTACTCAATATGCTTGAAATTTTGGTGAGACCTCGGCTCCTTAGCAAAGGCTATGGCGCCATTGTTGTCGTAGTATAGAGGAATGACATCTGATGGTATTATTTCAATTTTTGTAGCAAACTTCTTATACCAGAATGCTTCCTTCGCAGCCTCTGATGCAGCGATATATTCTGCTTCCATGGTGGAATCTACTATCATGGTTTACTTGAAACTTTTTTAGTTGACAGCATCACCATTGCACACAAACAGACTCCTAAATGTCAACTTTTGATCATCGACATCGGACATGAAATCTGAGTCTATGTATCCCTAGACTTGGAGTTCTCTGTTTCCAAAGACCAACATCATATCCTTAGTTCTTCTCAAGTACTTAAAGATAGATTTCACAGAAGTCCAGTGTTCTTTATCTAGATTTGACTGATATCTGCTTGCGACACTCACAGCATGGGCTATATCAGGTCGTGTACATAGCATGGCATATATGAGGCTCCCTATTGCAGAAGCATAAGGGATCTTGCTCATGCGTTCTATTTCCTCAGGTGTGCTAGGGCACATCTTCTTGGAAAGATGAATACTATGTCTGAAGGATATTAATCTCCTCTCAGAGTTTTCCATACTAAACCTCTTTAGTACTTCCTCTATGTATATTTTCTGTGAAAGTCCTAGCATCCTATTCAGTCTATCCTTATAGACCTTAATTCCTAGAATAAAGGATGCTTCACCTAGGTCTTTCATGGAGAATTCTTTGGACAATCATATTTTGACTGTTGTCATCATGAAAATATCATTCTTAATAAGGAGGATGTCATCCACGTACAATACGAGGAAGACAACAGCGCTCCCAATGATCTTTTTGAAGACATACGGTTCCTCTTCGTTTTTGATAAAACCAAATGTTTTGATCACATCATTAAAACGAGTGCTCCAGCTTCGAGATGCTTGCTTAAGTCCATATATGGACCTTTGCAGCTTGCAAATCTTGTGATCAGTATCACTGGATGTGAAATCTAGCGGCTGCTCCATATAGATATCTTCTTCAAGATATCCATTTAAGAATGCCGTTTTCACATCCATTTGCCATATTTTATAATCGAAATAGGCTGTAACAGCAAGCAATGTGCGGATAGATTTTAGCATAGCCACTGAAAAAAAGGTATCCTGATAGTCAATGCCTTCGCATTGACTATAACCTTTTGCCACCAGTCTAGCCTTGAATGTCTCCACATTCTTATCTGCACCAATCTTTCTCTTGAAGATCCATTTACACCTAATAGGTACTATACCTTCTGGTGGATCTACCAAGGTCCAGACTTGGTTTGAGTGCATCGAGTCAATTTCTGACTGCATTATCTCTAGCCATTTCTCGGAGTCGATATCTGATATCGCCTCGTTGTAGGTTTTGGGATCATCACCATGAGCACCATTACCTACGAGGAATATTTTCTCTATGTCCTCTGAAATAATACCTAAGTATCTTTCAGGGGGACGGAAAACTCTTTCCGATCTACGAGGTGGAGGAGGTAGTGTTCTTATTGGCTCAACCTGATTTGGTTTCAATTGGTCCTTAGCTCGTTATACTTAGTGAGACTTTCTCATCAAGCTTAATCTACTTTCCAATGCCTGCTATCTTGAATAAACTATTTTTCAAGAAAGATGGCATGTCGACTCACAATCATATTGTGGTCTTCTGGAATGTAGAAATAGTATCCTAATGACTCTTTAGGATATCCTATGAATCGAGCTCTGAAGGACCTAAACTCTAACTTGTCCGCTTGTTGTCTTTTGACATGAGCCGGACAATCCCAAATTCTGAGATGACTCAGACTTGGTTTCTTACCGTGCCATATCTCATACGGTGTGGTAGGAACGGTTTTAGAGGGAACCCTATTCAATAGATAAATTGAAGTTAATAATGAGTGTCCCCAAAAAAAAAATCAGAGAGGTCTGTGAAGCTCATCATGGATCGGATCATATCTAATAGGATCTGATTTCTCCATTCTGAAACTCCGTTGAGTTGAGGTGTTCCTGATGGAGTCTATTGAGAGACTATGCCATTTTTCTTGAGATAGTCTAGAAATTTTTGACTAAGGTATTCACCTCCTCGATCTAATCGAAGAATCTTAATGAATTTTTTAGTTTATTTTTCTGCTTCATGTCTGAATTCTTTGAACTTTGTAAAAGCTTCAGACTTATGTCTCATAAGATACACATACCCATACCTAGATAGATCATCGATAAAGGTAATGAAGTAGATAAAATTACCTCTAACCGGCATATCAAATGGGCCGCACACATCAGTATGTACTAGGATAAGAAGATCTGTGGCCCTTTTCTCATGTCCTACAAAAGGAAGTTTGGTCATTTTACCTTGAAGACAAGATCACAAGTTGGATATGACTCTGAAGTCAATGGACTCAATAGCCCATTTTTCTCCAATTTGTTGATCCTATCTTCTGCTATATGACCTAATCTCAGGTGCCATAGATATCTGTCGTTTGGACTTTTTCTAGGTTGTTTGGCATTCACGTTCTGCTCGATAGTTAGAATAGGTACATCAATATATAGTTGATAAAGACCGTTAATAAGGAAACTATTTGTAATTTTGTTTCTTTCATAAAGAATGTTACAATGGTCCTTAAAGAAGGTAATCACATAACCTTCTAGTGCTAAGCATGAAATAGAATCAAATTCTTGCTAGCTGCAGGCACATAATAACAGTCTTTCAAAACTAAGTCTAAACCATATGGTAATCGAAGAGGGTATGTTTCCACCACCACTGCAGCAACTCTTGCTCCATTACCGACGCGTAGGATCATGTCTGATCCCTCAACCTCCTGCTATCCTCAAGACCTTGCATGAAAGTGCACAGATGAGCACTAGAATCAGAGTCAAGCACCCAACTGAATGTAGAAGAAATCGTAAGGTTAGACTCAATAATGAGCGTACCTCCAAAAGGACCTTCCTTCTTGTTCTTCAGGATGGCCAGGTAAGTAGCGCAGTTCTGCTTCCAGTGGCCGTCGCTGTTGCATTAAAAATACTTTTCTTTGGCAGTGGCTTTCATCTTCGGCTCTGCCTTCTTCTTCTTTCCTCTTTCCATCTTCTGCTTTTTTACAGACTTCTTTTTTTTTTCCATAAGACTTTATTTTGGAAGAAGTCCGTTCCATAGTAAGAACTGAGCCTTTAGAACCTTTCATAGAAAGCTCAGCGGTGACCAGCATGTTCATTAATTCGGCCAAAAAATTTTGAAGTTTATGCATGAGGTAATTCATGATGAATTGCTCATATGCATTAGTTAAGGATTGTAGAATAATATCATTCTGTAGATCTAAGTCTAACTTCACGTCGAGCTTCTCAAGCTCTTCCATGTCCTTGATCATCATCAGACAGTGATCTTGGACTGACTGTCCATCATGCATCTTAGCCTTAAAAAGTCATTTCGTGACTTGATATTTGGCTATGCGACTCTGTTCACCAAACATCTCCTGTAGGTGAGCCAACATTTGGCGAGCAGTCCTCGATATCTTCATGTTGGTGCTGGAGCTCATCAGACATCGAGCCCAACATGTAATATCTGGCCTTATTATCTTCGTCTATCCATTTTTTCAGAGACGCTCTCTGTTCAGTGGATGGACGGGCTGGTAAGGTGGGAGGGTCCTGATCCAATACATGGGTTAACTTCTCAAAATCCAAAATAATTTTGTAGTTCCTGAGCCAATCTTTATAATTGGAGTCCGATCAGTCTATGTGTGTCCAGGATACATGCTAATGGATTGGACGCAGACATTTTTCTGTAGAGAGTCAAAGATTCTAGTTAGATATTGTAATTATGACTTGATCAATTTATTTAGAAATTTTATTTTTAAATAAATTAGCTCCCACTATTTTCTCGAATTCCTACACTTCCTCTGTAGAGATGCGAAAATCTCCATGATTAATGATTTCTAGTGGATGGTGCGGTCTCACCAACTGACTCATCACCTCACCTAACAGTTATTGGTGATGGGTTAGCCAATGAGTGAACAACTCTTGTTCAATGATTCTCTAATCATGGTGCACCCAAACTTGATCTCTAATTCATGAATCTCACCGTATCCAAAATATTGATCCACTCCTTAGTTAAGTCAGACCCACCATTTGCACAGACTGGAATTTCCTAATTGAGTCTCTCACCGTATCCAAAATATTGAGCCCAACTCATCCTCCAGCCCATAGCATCCAATGCCTAATAGACATGGTTGCATCTTCCCGGTGCAACTGAGCCACTGTATCCAATCGAGAACAATCAACTCTGGAAAGGACCCGCACATCTACAATGGTGGAAGACCTTAGACTTAATCTTTTCTTAGGAAGAATTGATCTAGGTCTCATTAAACTAGACTTGTCATAGTCATAACAATTATGACTAACCTAGTGGCATGGGTTAGCTCGGATTATTGACCAGATCAAATCAGAACTGGGTTAACAGATATGGCCAGGTAAGTGAAATCAGTGGAAGGGATATGCTATTAACTCGTACAAGAACGTATTCAGATTGAGTAGCTCCTAATTAAAAATCAGTCGATCGTATGTGTCAAGCTTATCTTAGACACCAAATTGTTGAGCCAGAACTAATTGGGTTAGCCTACAATCCTAGACTCTAACCTCTGAGCCTAATTAGGTCTTGCTTGATCGTGACTCGATCTTGACCCAGACTTAATCCTATTAGGCTGGTCAATTTAAGCATTGTTGATCCCATCTAACCAACTCTTGATTCGGTTTGATCAACCGCTTAGACCTAATTAAGCTACCCAAGCCCGAACCCAGTATTATGAATATGTCTTAGATCTAAAATTCTCAATTTTAGGTCTAATTAATATTTCATAATCTTAATTCTTAATTAAGTGGGTTCATAAATAAAATATGCACAATAAATTCTAGGGTTTCAGGATCTAGGATTTTGTAGAAAGTAAGTTTTGGATTTCTGATTAAGGACGAACATGCAGCACCCCTACATGTCATAAGAACACCCCATCGGATGGAAGAAGAGGGCCTTTAAATCTTTCTTCGTTCTTATGATCAGACGGCCAAGAGGAATGCCTTAATCAAGAACATGTAATACTACAAAATTATTTTAGATCTATATCATATATCTCATATACAAATTAGATCTAATCATGGCATATTTTGCATACATCTCATGTATCGAATCATGCATATTTTCAGATCTAAATTATCTCATAATAATCTATAAAATTAAATTTAAATTGATCTTATCAAAATAAATTCTAATCTAGACAACTATGTAGAACTATTCTACAACTAGTCTAGATATGCATCAATCATATCTCATATGATGTTTAAAATTAAATAATTTTATTTGCTATTTTCAGATGTTATTATAATAATTATAATATAAAAAAATAATAAATAAATAGATCTAAAATATTATTTAATCAAATTAAATTAAAAATATGTAAGACTATTCTATAGAACTATTCTATTTTAAAACTAGTCATGCATATTTTCTAATCTTATATCCAAATTATTTAATTTTAATTTTTTTTTTATTTTAAATCTGATCACATCTCATGTGATATCTTAAATCACTTATTTTTTGATTAGAATAAATTTAAAATTAGATCTAAATACTTTTAGAATCTGGCTCTGATATCAGTTGAAGGAAAATTTTGATTTTTCGGATCAAGTTCGTTCAGATCTGATCGAATCAAGAAATATATTTCAAAATTTTTTTCTTTGATCCTAATCAGATCTGAGATATTTCAAATCTGATCTTTATTATTCTAATAATAAAAATAAAATTTAAATAAATTAAATTTAATTTAATTTATCTTGATGTAGGGTAATCCTATTATCCGTTGATGATCTTGTAAGCAGCGAAAGGTTCTGGATCTAGCCACGCAAGTGCCTAGCCTCTATCGGATCTACTTAGATTGAATCTGGAGATCCTCTTCTTCTCTATCACATCTCCAAAAATTAGATCTGGATCTGATCTGAAGGATCTTCAAAATGCCATTCGAAGATCAGCAGTTGTCCTTTGCAGCAGCGCAGCCTTCTAGCTTTTGTCAACTTTCTCTCGTCTGGATTGCACCAACTTGGATCCCAAACACCTTTGGGCGTGGAGAGGAGAGGGAGAAGATGAACTTGGCATGGAGGAGGAGGGAGACAGCCTTGGGGCATGGAGAATTTTTAATTGATTTCAGATTCTCCTTGAGTTAGGCGCAGGGTCTTATTTATAGACTATGCGTGATCCAACTCCTCTTCTTCCCAACCAATCACAACCCTTTGTGAAATCAGATCTAAATCTGATTGATGGAAATATAGTTTCTTGGATTCCTCCTTAGATGGCACCTAAGACCAGTCAAACTTGGTTCTGAGGAGAAGTCTAATCGAAATCCAAAAGGGAGATGGAGTCCCTACCCAACAGGGACTCCTGGGTGCCTCCTGCTTGGGCACACGCCAAGGGTGGCGTGCGCCCTCCTCCTTGCCGGGTTCTGGCAGGGGGATAGACTTCCACCAGCTCTCCAATAGGTGTGTGACATATGGATAGAAGTCAAAGTATCAATGGTCAATATTTGATCAGTCAAAGGTCAACTTTTGATCAAAGTCAAAGGACGAGAAATGGTAGGTCACCAAAAATGGCAGGTATTGTCTTACAAAATAAGATAATTCTTTTCTGACTTAGACAGACTCCAGTCAGACAAGGTGAAGACCTCTGATTGAGCACAAACTCCTTTGGCTCAGTCAGGACAACTATTTATGATAGTAAAAAAAGGACGTTAAGTTCAATCGAGTGCTAGCATGATTTTTTTGAACCTAATTGAATCTCATTCAGATCAATTGAATTGGATTAGTTCAATTGATGATCACCAGATTCAAACCCTTGTTTGTGTGATCCAGTTAGGTTCAGTTCTGTATGGTAATGGGATATGTCATGATCTCTATCATCGACATCATCGAAACTTCTTTCGATGGATCAGAACTCTTCTAATTCGAACAGCTAGAATGATCGATCATCTAAATCATTCTAATTGCTCCCAAAATCCACCAGTGACACCTAGCAGTATATGGTGGCAACCCATCAGAGCTGAATGCGAACCTCTTGGTGCAGCTACCTATGTGATTAAGTTCTTCTATCTTGAGCCCCGATCAGATTAGGGTTAAGGTGAACTCGTCAAACCCTAGTTTCTATCATATGATGTAATCATTCGATTCAAATCCGATGTGAAAATCTAAATAGAAACTCTTTCTATTATTTCACTCTACCATGGCCATGGGCTTCTGGACTTGATTCTCATGATCATCATAGGGCTGCTCCTCTACCACCGAGGTAGATAGATTCCATCTTGATGCAATCCAGTTCCTACAATGAACATGCTATAGCCAACATACACCTCAAGGTTCCATATGGCTAGGAGACCGAGTTATGGTGTAGTCAAACTATAACACCCTCAAGGTGAACTGCCGATGCACCTCAGGTCAAAGAACCAGACACACCACTACAGCATCGAGTCAGTCATTGACGAGAAGGTAGACTTCCTAATGACTACTCGAGGTGGTCAAGCTCAGTGCCCTCATTCTCTAACGAGTACCTGTACTCTTGCTCTGGTATTTTCACACCATAGACTCAAGACTCATCTACTAAAGAGAAGCAATTGTACACCAACCTTTCGGATCAATCACCATCCTCGTGATGATCCTATGGTTGGGAGCATTTTATGAGTTAATAATGATTATTCATGTCTTAAATTTTCAACTCTAGAAAATATGAATTATCATTACCATTAACTCAAAGGATGTATCACAAATACTAAATACACATATGTAATTGAAAATAACCATTTTTATTGATTATAATCAAAATTATAATTTTGCCCCTAGAAGTGTATTACAAGTGTCAGCCAATTCTGGCTTCTAGGGCATATATATCTAACAATCTCCTACTTATCCTAAAGTCAATTGGCTACAAGTCTAAGTCCCATCTTCTCAAGGTGGGCTTCGATCTTCTGCTGGCCCAACGATTTTGTAAGCGGGTTTGCCATATTATCTGTGGAGTCGACTCTCTTGACCTCGACGTAATCCTTCTCGAGGTAATCGCGGATGAGGTGGTATCGCCACTCAATGTGCTTGAATTTCTGGTGAGACCTCGACTCCTTAGCAAGGGCTATGGGGCCATTGTTGTCGTAGTATAGAGGAATGGCATATGATGGCTTTACTCCGATTTTTGTAGCAAACTTCTTGTATCAGAATGCTTCCTTCGCAGCCTCTGATGCAACAATATATTCTGCTTCCATGGTGGAATTTGCTATCATGGTTTGCTTGGAACTCTTCCAGCTGACAGCACCACCATTGCACACAAACAGACTCCCAGATGTCGACTTTCGATCATCTACATCGGACATGAAATCTGAGTCTGTGTATCCCTGGACTTGGAGTTCTCTGTTTTCAAAGATCAATATCATATTCTTAGTTCTTCTCAAGTACTTAAGGATAGATTTCATAGAAGTCCAATGTTCTTCACCAGGATTTGACTAATATCTGCTTGTGACACTCACAGCATGGGCTATATCAGATTGTGTACATAGCATGGCATACATGAGGCTCCCTATTGCAAAAGCATAAGAGATCTTGCTCATGCATTCTATTTCCTCAGATGTGCTAGGGCACATCTTCTTGGAAAGATGAATACCATGTCTGAAGAGTATTAATCCCCTCTTAGAGTTTTTCATACTAAACCTCTTTAGTACTTCCTCTATGTACATCTTCTGTGAAAGTCCTAGCATCCTATTCAGTCTATCCCTATAGACCTTAATTCCTAGAATAAAGGATGCTTCACCTAGGTCTTTCATGAAGAATTCCTTGGACAATTATATTTTGACTGTTGTCATTATGAGAATATCATTTTCAATAAGGAGAATGTCATCCACGTACAATACGAGGAAAACAACAGCGCTCCCACTGATCTTTTTGAAGACATACGGTTCCTCTTTATTTTTGATGAAACCAAATGTTTTGATCACATCATTAAAATGAGTGTTCCAGCTCCGAGATGCTTGCCTAAGTCCATATATGGATCTTTGCAGCTTGCAAACCTTGTGTCAGTATCACTGGATGTGAAATCTAGCGGCTGTTCCATATAAATATCTTCTTCAAGATATCCATTTAAGCATGCAGTTTTTACGTCCATTTGCCATATTTCATAATCAAAATAGGCTACAACGGCAAGCAATGTGCAGATGGATTTTAGCATAGCCACTGGAAAAAAGGTATCCTGATAGTCAATGCCTTCGCATTGACTATAACCTTTTGCCACTAGTCTAGCCTTGAATGTCTCCACATTCCCATCTGCACCAATCTTTCTCTTGAAGATCCATTTACACCCAATAGGTACTATACCTTCTGGTGGATCTACCAAGGTTCAGACTTGGTTTGAGTGCATCGAGTCAATTTCTGACTGCATTGCCTCTAGCCATTTCTCGGAGTCGATATCTGATATTGCCTTGTTGTAGGTTTTGGGATCATCACCATGAGCACCATTACCTACGAGGAATATTTTCTCTACTTCCTCTGAAATAATACCTAAGTATCTTTCAGGGGGACGGAAAACTCTTTCCGATCTATGAGGTGGAGGAGGTAGTGTTCTTATTGGCTCAACCTGATTTGGTTCCAATTGGTCCTTAGCTCGTTGTACTTGTGATACTTTCTCATCAAGCTTAATCTGCTTTCCAATGCCGCTATCTTGAATAAACTATTTTTCAAGAAAGATGGCATGTCGACTCACAATCACATTGTGATCTTCTGGAATGTAGAAATAGTATCCTAATGACTCTTTAGGATATCCTATGAATCAAGCTCTGAAGGATCTAAACTCTAACTTATCCGCTTGTTGTCTTTTGACATGAGCCGGACAACCCCAAATTTTGAGATGACTCAGACTTAGTTTCTTATCGTGCCATATCTCATACAGTATGGTAGGAATGGTCTTAGAGGAAATCCTATTCAATAGATAAATTGAAGTTGACAATGAGTATCCCCAAAAAAAATCAGAAAAGTCTGTAAAGCTCATCTTGGATCGAACCATATCTAATAGGATCCGATTTCTCCATTCTGAAATCCCGTTGAGTTGAGGTGTCCTTGGTGGAGTCCATTGAGAGACTATGCCATTTTTTCTGAGATAGTCTAGGAATTTTCGACTAAGATATTTACCTCCTTGATCTGATCGAAAAATCTTAATGGATTTTTCAGTTTATTTTTCTACTTCATGTCTGAATTCTTTAAACTTTTCAAAAGCTTCAGACTTGTGTCTCATAAGATACACATGCTCATACCTAGATTGATCATCAGTAAAGATAATGAAGTAGACAAAATTGCCTCTAACCAGCACATCAAATGGGCCACACACATCAGTATGTACTAGGGCAAGAAAATCTGTAGCCCTTTCCCCATGTCCTACAAAAGGGAGTTTGGTCATTTTGCCTTGAAGACAAGATTCATAAGTTGGATATGACTCCGAAGTCAATGGACTCAATAGCCCATTTTTCTCTAATTTGTTGATCCTATCCTAATCTCAGGTGCCATAGATATCTGTCATTTGGACTATCCCTAGATCATTTGGCATTCACGTTCTGCTCAATAGTTAGAATAGGTACATCAATATGTAGCTGATAAAGATCATTAATAAGAAAACCATTTGTAATTTTATTTCTTTCATAAAGAATATTATAATGGTCCTTAAAGAAGGTAATCACATAGCCTTCTAGTGCTAAGCATGAAATAGAAATCAAATTCCTGCTAGCTATAGGCACATAATAACAGTCTTTCAAAACTAAGTCTAAATCAGATGATAATCGAAGAGGATATGTTTCCACCGCCACTGCAGCAACTCTTGCTCCATTACTGATGCGTAGGATCATGTCTCCATCCCTCAGCCTCCTGCTATCCTCAAGACCCTACATGAAAGTGCACAGATGAGTACTAGAACCAGAATCAAGCACCCGACTGAATGCATCTCAGGTGAACTATCGATGCATCTCAGGTTAAAGAACCAGACACACCACTGCAGCATCGAGTCAGTCATTGACGAGAAGGTAGACTTTCTAATGATTACTCGAGGTGGTCACGCTCGGTGCCCTCATTTTCTAACGAGTACCTATACTCTCGCTCCGGTGTCTCCACACCATAGAGTTAAGACTTATCTACTAAAGAGAAGTGATTGTACACCAATCTTCCGGATCAATCACGTTCCTCATGATGATCCTATGGTCGGAAGCATTTTATGAGTTAATAATAATTATTCATGTCTTAAATTTTTAACTCTTGAAAATATGAATTATCATTACCATTAACTCAAAGGATGTATCACAGACACTAAATACACATATATGATAGAAAATAATCCTTTTTATTGATTATAGTCAAAATTATAATTTTACCCCTAGAAGTGTATTACAAGTGTCAGCTAATTCTATCTTATAGAGCATATATATCTAACAAAAATACCTCCCAAGAAAGCTTCGATCCGACGATCAACGGCCTCTACAGTCAGATCCCATCCAAATACAACCATTTTAGCTCCAATAACTTAGGCTCCATCTGTAGCAATGATGGATGTGGAGCAGTTCAACCTGCTGGTCCAGTAGGTTCGTGGCCTCGCAGATGTGATGCAGACCATACATCCATAGGCCTCGATACCAGTTTGATCGGAGCAAGCTTCTTCGGAGCTCCATGATCCGATCTAGGAACGGCCAACCTTGGCTATCCGACCTTTGGTCTTCGAAAAGGGAAAGCAAAGGATGGAAGACCCATGCTCGGACCACGACTTGACCCAGAGGGAAGCTTCACGCCCGTTCGATCAGAAAATTCTAGAGATCAATGATCGTGAAGATCTCCTAGATCAAAGGCTCTTAGAAATGAGCCGACGAATCGAAGAGCTCTGTCATACTTTCTCCTCACATAGTAATGATATTCGCACTGACCCTCCTTTTTCTCAGAGGATCATGCAGGAATCGATCCCGCTGAACTTCAAGCTCCTACAATTCGAGAGTTACGATGGAACCTCCGATCCGATCGATCACCTAGAGGCCTTTCGGACAATGATATTGGTCCATGGCATGTCAGACGCTATTTTGTGTCGGACTTTCTCATCCACCCTCAAGAGAGCCGTTAAGAACTGGTACTCGACACTTAAGCTAGGTACCATCTTTTTCTTTGATCAGATGAGCTATCAGTTCATGACTCACTTCATCAGTAGCTGACGTCCGTGCCAAGGTTCAGATTCCCTGATGAACATCAAGCAAAAGGATGGAAAATCCATCCGAGCTTATGTTATCCGGTTTAATACCGCTGCATTAGAGGTCCAAAACCTAGATCAATTAGTTGCAATGGCCGCACTCAAAGATGGCCTCCAGAAGAATGATTTACTATTCTCCCTAAAGAAGAAGTATCCCAAAGACTTTATTGATCTGCTAGCTTGGACTGAAAGTTATGCCCAAGCAGAAGAGGCCTTCAAGGCCAAGGATGATGAAGCCTTTGGTAAGCGGTGAATCGACGAGCTGGGTGAACCCACCAAGGAAGGAAAGCTGAACAAAGCTAGGCCGCGCTCCCAAACTTTCTCTGAGCGAAAGCAAGTCCGAACTTCCCCCCAGGCTCGGAGGTAGAGAAGCCCGAATAGAAGGGCATGGTGAGGTTCTCCCCAATGAAGATTTCACAACTACGCCCCCCTCAATGCTCTTAAAACTCAAGTGCTGATGGAAATAAGGAAATAATTATTGAGGCCGAAAAAGATGCGCTCTCACCCTAGCAAGCACAATCCTAACAAGTTCTATCTTTATCATCGTGATCACGGTCACGATACTGAGGAGTGTATCCAACTCCAGGATGAGATCGAGGAGCTTATCAGGCGAGGCAGATTAGGTCGATTCCTACGGCGACGACCTGAAAGGTGGGAAGATCGATCGAGGGCATTACCACAGCTTGAGCCACCAAGGAAGGAGGATCAACAAGGAGATCGACCACCTCTTGACATCATCAACACAATCTTGGAGGGACTTCAATAAGGAGAGGCCAGCGGATCCGAGAGATCAATGAAGAAATGGAGGACCGAAGAACCCATAATCTTCACTGAGGTAGATGCTCAGGGGGTCCAATTCTTCCACAATGATGCGGTTGTAATCTCTTTAAATATTGCCGATTATGATGTACGCCATATTTTAGTAGATAATGAAAGCTCGACCGACGTATTATTTTATGATGCCTTCTCAAAAATGTCCTTACTCAATAATTACTTAGGGCCTATGAACTCTCCATTGATGGGCTTCACTGGTAATGCTATACCAATTGAGGGCATAATAACTTTGGCTGTGACTACGAGGCAACACCCGAAACTAGCTAAAGCACAGGTTGACTTTTTAGTCATAAGGACTCCATCCGTCTATAATGCTATTCTCGGCCGACCTAGCCTAAATGCACTTCGGGCAGTGGTATCAACTTATTATATGAAGATAAAGTTTTCGATAGGTTACAGGATCGAAGAGGCCAGGAGAGATCAAGCTCTGACAAGGCACCACTACTCAATCGCCCTGCATAAGAAAGAACAGTCCGACCCTTATTCTATTGACGGGATGGATGTTCATGATAATCTTACCGAGGAGCGGGGCGAGCCTATGGAGGACCTCATTTCTATGCCCTTGAATGATGAAAATGTGGAGCACACTGTACAGATTGACTCCAACTTGAGGAACGAGGTTTGGGAGCAACTCATCATCTTCCTCAAGAAGAATGCAGACGTCTTCACCTGAGCCCCAGCGGATATGCCAAGAATTGATGCCGAAGTTATGAAACATCAGCTGACTGTCGATCCGAAGTATCGGCTTATAAAAGAGAAACTATGCAGCCACACCCCGGAGAGGCAGAAAGCAATTATGGAAGAAGTAGGCAAGCTCCTCAAAATTAGGTTCATTTGGAAAGTCAACTATCCAACCTGAGTCTCAAATATGATCCTTGTCAAGAAGGCAAACAACAAGTGGAGGATGTGTATAGACTTCAAAAAGCTGAACAAAGCCTGCCCAAAGAACAGCTACCCTCTTCCCAGGATTGATCAACTGGTAGATGCAACCTCAGGCCATAAGCTCCTCACCTTCATGGATGCCTTCTCCGGCTATAACCAGATATGAATGGCGCTAGAGGATGAGAAAAAAATTACTTTTGTTACTGATCGTGGTCTTTACTGTTACAGAATTATGCCCTTTGGGCTCAAGAATGCTGGGGCAACATACCAGCGCTTGATCAATAAAATCTTCAAGGAGCAGATCGGCCGTAATATGGAGGTGTATGTGGATGACATGCTCGTCAAAAGTTGAGCTTCTATAAACCACCTTGCCGACTTTGAAGAGATCTTTAGTGCACTTAGGAAGCATAAGATGAAGCTGAATCCGACCAAGTGCGCCTTTGGTGTGACCTCTAGAAAGTTTTTGAGGTTTATGGTGTCAAGGCATGGGATTGAAGCAAATTTAGAGAAAATCTGAGCCATTCAAGAGATGACCGCTCCAAAGACAATCAAAGAAGTTCAGTGCTTGACTGAAAAAGTGGCATCCCTAAATCGCTTAATCTCAAGATCGATCGAGCGATGCATGCCCTTCTTCCAAGTTCTCAAGCAACCAAAAATTTTTTGCTGGATGATGGAGTGCCAATGGATGTTTGAGGAGCTCAAAAACTACCTCAACTCATCCCCACTGCTGGCAAAATTCAAACTTAAAGAAGAATTATTCTTGTACCTAGCAGTCTCCCCGACGACCTTGGCAACCGTCCTAGTCAAGGAGAAAGCGAAGATACAATGGTCGGTCTACTACATAAGCCAGATCTTAAGGAATGCAGAGACCATGTATTCTAAGCTAGAGAAATCGACTTACTCTCTTCTAGTTACTGCTAGGAGGCTCTGACCTTACTTTCAGGGGCACACCATAATGATCCTCATGGATCAACCAATAAAGACAGTCCTTCAGCGAATGGACGCTTTCGAAAGAATTGCAAAATAGATAATCGAGCTCATGAAATTCGATATCAATTATTGATCCCAACCATCGATCAAAGCTCAGATATTAGTAGATTTTATAATAGAATGTACCATTTTTGATGATGCCGAGCTTGAGTGAAATGAGATCGGTGCTCTGCTATCACAACCGAACATCCCTGAAGAGACAGCCGACCTTTTCGAAGATTTTTGGGCTCTGTACGTGGATGGTTCATCCAACTCTGCTAGAGCGGATGCGGGGTTAGTCTTAATCAACCTCAAAAGAGTCATCGTCGAGTATGCACTGTGCTTCAAATTTCTTGCGACTAATAATGGGACCGAGTATGAAGCACTGATTGTCGGATTAAAAATTGCAAGAAAATTAAGAGTAGATTGACTTCAAGTCTACAGTAATTCTCAATTAGTGGTCGATCAAGTTAGTGGCAGCTATGAAGCATGAGAGAAAAGTATGATAAAATACCTTGAGAAAGTAAAGGACTTGACTCCGACCTTCAGCTATTTCGGCATTCGATAGATTTTGAGAGCAGAAAATATAAGAGCCGACCTCCTCTCTAGGTTGGCCACTTTAGCTCCAGCCGAACTGTCTAAAGAAGTATTTTTTGAGACCCTGAAGTGCCCAAGCTCAGAGAAATTGCAGGGCATTTTGCAGACAGAACTCGAGCCAAGCTGGATCGACCCATTGGTTGCCTACCTCAAGGAGGGAGTCCTTCCTCATGACCTGAAAGAAGCTCGAAAACTCAAGAATCAAGCCTTCTGGTATATTTTATACGAGGACAGATTATATAAAAGGTCGTATTCGCTGTCGTTATTGAGATATCTTCGACCTTCAAAAGCCGACTTCGTATTATGGAAAGTGCACGAGAAAATCTATGAAAGTCATATAGGAGCCAGGTCCCTATCGCAAAAACTAATTTGATAAGGATACTATTGGCCGACCTTATACCATGATTCTATGGAGTACGTTAGAAAATGTGATCGCTGTCAGAAGAATGCGAGCATACAAAGATGGCCGACCTCCGAGCTTACTCTGCTAAGTGCACCTTGGCCATTTGCACAATGAAAAATGGACATACTTGGCTCTTTCCCGATGGCATCTGGACAACGGAAGTTCCTCCTGATCGTGATCGACTACTTCACCAAATGGGTCGAAGCTGAACATCTAGCCAAAATTATCAAGGTCAAGGTACAAAACTTCATCTGGAAGTCAATAGTCTGTCGATTTGGTCTGCCCCGAACCCTTATAACCGATGATGGATGATAATTCGCCAGGACAAGAATCATCGACTTCTGCGAAGACCTAAACATCTTCCACCACTTTACATCGGTAGCTCACCCACAGGCAAATGGGGAGGCTGAAGTGACCAATCAGACTCTACTGCAACGCATCAAGATAAGGCTCGACAGAGCAAAGGGAGCCTGGGTGGACGAATTCTACCACATCCTCTGGGCATACCAAACTACTCAAAGGCTACCAACTGGAGAAACACCATTCGTCTTGACCTTTGAAATAGAGGCAGTCATCTCGGTTGAACTTAAGCTTCCATCAGCATGGATCGTGGCCTTCAATGAGCAGCACAACCCATAGGACCTCAGAGTCAACCTCGACCTGCTGGAAGAGAAAAGGGAGAAAGCTTAGGTTCGGATAGCGGCCTACAGACGAAAGATGGTTCGGTACTATAACTCAGAGTCAGAAGTAAAACATTCAAAGTGGGGGACTTAGTGCTTCGACGAGCCACCTCTCTCAGCCTCAGAGCTAGGGGAAGCTTGCCCCAAATTGGGAAGGTCCGTATGAGGTGGTGGAGGTCGTCCAGTCCGAAACTTATCGTTTGAAGGAGCTTGGAGGAACAATGCTCCCACGACCTTAGAACTCAAAAAATCTGAGGATATATTATCAGTAATTTTTTCATAATAAAACTCCTTCATTTCAACATTATTATTTTTTGGTGCAAAAATTATATGATGACAGGAAAGAAGCAATTAAAAGTAGCCGTATTAGGAACAGGAGGAGGACCTCATCTTAACATGAGCAAAGTTGAAGACCTTATCCATTTTAGATGAGATGGAGAGAGAGGCTCTAACAGCGGTCCTTACATGTCCCCATAGTCCATTAGGAACAAGAGGAGGACCTTGTCCTAACATGAGCAAAGTCGAAGACCTCGTTCATTTTAGACGAGATGGGGGGAGAGACCTTAACAATAGCCCTTATGTGCCCCCATAGCCCATTAGGAACAGAAGAAAAACCTCGTCCTAACGTAAGCAAAGTCGAAGACCTCATTTATTTTAGACAAGATGGGGGGAAAGCCCTGACAACGGCCCTTATGTGCCCCCACAAGCTATTAGGAACAAGAGGAGAACCTCGTCCTAACGTGAGCAAAGTCGAAGACCTCATTTATTTTAGACAAGATGAAGGGAGAAGCCCTGACAATGGTCCTTATGTGCCCCCACAGTTCATTAGAAATAGAAGGAGAACCTTATCCTAATGTGAGCAAAGTTGAAGGCCTCATTCAGTTTAGATGAGGTGAGAGAAGAGGTCCCAACAATGGTCCTATTGTGCCCAAGCCTCAACTTTGATGTCAACTTTGGCTGGAGATAAAATCTCGCCCGAACTTCAACTTGAATTGATGCAGAGCCCTGAAAAGGACTTCGACAATCATCCTTTTTGTACTCCCTTCCTTCGAGTTTCAAACTTGAGAGTAGGAAGACTATTGTTGGGGATAAACCCCACTCCCATCGAAGTTCAGTTTGATACTTAGTCTAATGCAACTGGTAATCACGGAAAAGCTTTAATCGAAAATTTTCTTCTCCATAGCCGAGCTTCCCCCAATGGCCGAACTCATTCAGTGGCTGAACTCCTCCAGCTGGACTCCGAACTCAATCGAACTTTTCCAGCAGCTGAACTCCTTTTGGACTCCTCCAATAGTCGGGCTTCTGATTCCTCCAGCAGTCGGGCTTCTACGGAAGTCGAACTCCTTCCGGATTCCTCCAGCAGTTGGACTTCTACGAGAGCCGAACTCCTTCCGAATTTCTCCTTCAGTCGGGCTTCTACGAGAGCCGAACTCCTTTCGAACTCCTCCAACAGTCGGGCTTCTGTGGAAGCCGAACTTATTCTAAACTCCTCCAGCAGTCGGACTTCTTTGGAAGCCAAACTCCTTCCGAATTCCTCCAGCAGTTGGGCTTCTACAAAAGCCGAACTCCTTCCGAATTTCTCCATCAGTCGGACTTCTATGGAAGCCAAATTTCTTCTTAACTCCTCCTTCAGTCGGACTTCTACGAAAGCCAAACTCCTTCCGGACTCCTCCAGCAGTCGGGTTTCTACGGGAGCCAACCTCCTTCCGAACTTTTTCTTCAAACGGATTCCTACAGACGATCCCACTATTGAACAGTTACGATTGTCATTTATCAGGACAGTTACGATCGTCATTTATCATGATAATTATGATTAGCATTTATCAGGACAGTTACGATTGTCATTTATCAGGATGGTTACGACTGTTACAACAAGCTCCATCTATAAAAAGAGACCTTCAAGATATGTTTCCTCTAAGCTCTCTTCTCCTTCTCGAAACTCTACCGAACTCCTCTTTGAGCATTTCATTTCTGTTGGTCAGAAGAGCTAACTTGACCGTCGGAGGGTCTTACCGAAGCCACCACCACCGATTCTGGATGGGACTTTATTTTGCAGGTCACTGACGGCGAACTCATCTTCCTCGGCTCCAGCTTGATCCGACATCAACCAAATTCTACACCAATAGAGTATTTTTGTTATTTAAAATTTTAAATAAAAAATAAAATTATAAGCATTAAATGTGCATCGAAAAAAGTGAGTTTTTTATACCGGATGCAATGTATAAAGAATTTTTTAAGTAATTTATTAGTTACCAAGTTGTTAGATGGGCAATTAAGACCTCGTAACATTCCTTTTTGTCGAGGATAAAACCTCCCTCTTTGCAGATCACTAAAGTTGGAAACATATTTAATCGACTTAAAACTAGGATAGCTAACTCGTTTACTGGATTTGGAGCCGAATCACTCCCCCTAGCTTGCAGTGCATGAGATAGTTTGGAGATTAAATCTAGATTTAGATCAAGGCATGCAAATAGGGATTTTTCTTTTTTCTTTCTTCCACCTTGGGTGTTGTTGAGATGAGATGTTAGTGAGGGAATTCATTTGGGCTAATTCTTTTCAAGGTGTAAATGAAATAGAGGATGGATTTTTCCAAATTTTCTTATTTTAAGAAAAACAAGAAATTCTTTAATTTTCAATAGTTAATATTTTCAATTATTTGCTCTTTTGGTCCTTCGGTCTAAAGATTCCTATCATTTTCAAGTTGAATCAACTCAAATTGTAGATCAAACCAGGCTGAAGGATTTGATTTTTCAACTATGTGCATCACATGTTTCAGTGATGTAAAAAAGTGCTGTTCATTTTCTTTTCAGGAGATCTTGAAAGGGAAAAAAAAAGATCTCTAAGTCCTAAAGTATTTCAGGAAATTAAGGATGAGATCTAATTATATTTGCTTTCTGGTGGCCGATCTGGAGAGAAAGGAACAATCAAACTTTCATCAGCTCGAACAGTTGTTCCACTTCAGCTACCATAAATAATGTCAGAAGATATTGGCTTGAGTAATCTTCAAGAGAGCTACCGGCTTATTATTGGTAAAAAAGAATTATTTGTTTTGCTTAGCTTATTCTATGCTTGTATTTATTTCACTACTCTGAGATTGATGGGTCATTCCTATCTTTTCCTCAAAGAAAATCTCAGTCATGATCGGAATTCGACGAATGCACTTATAGCTTAGGAAAAGTCCAACTTAATGAAAATATAGTTGTATTAAGGGGCAAGAAGTCTATGATTCTGCAAGCATCACATGTACCTAAGAAGGTTGGGATTGAAACCTAGGCGTCATGGCAACCCAAGGTCCAGGCTACTGCCTCTAAATGAAAACTTGGAAATTAAATACTAAACTGCATTGCATTTTTTTTCCCAATAACTAGAATGTATAGAGCATAAAAGATCCGTAGCAATTACCATAAAGGCATTTTGTTCTGTAATTATGATCATAGAAGCATTTTATTATGTAGTTACACTAGTAAAGATATTCCATTCTTAAGAGAGAGGAACATCTTGATCATGTAGTTACACTCATAGAAGAGTCAAGAGTTATTATGTTATGAACTAGCAGATGATGGCCGGATGATAAAATTTAATTAGCGTTGATCCAAGAATTGATTTTAATAATCACAAAATAATTGAGTTTGTTACTAATATTTTTATGCCTTTGAATCAGTTTAAAGCATGTTTCAGGGAAGCCAAAGAAGTTTGAGCAAGTAGAGATGCATGGAGAAAGCCAAAGGATCAATTTTATTTCAAATTGGACACAAGATCGATGGTTTTTGGAACCTTCAAAAGCATGAAAAGATGATCTTGGATGGACAAGGGGCAATTCCGAGGTGTTTGACAGCTCAACAATCTAGATATCATGGGTTGATGTCTGGAGCTTAAGGGTTGACCCTTATATCAACCACTATAAAAAAAAAGACCGATCGCAATGCTTGGCACGCTTCAATGGTAATCTTAGTGTCGACCCTTGATGCGCCATAGGTAGACATAGAGAGTTTATTTTCTATTTTCCTATGAGAGGTGATATTGATGTCAACCCCTGACTGTAAGGGGTGACACTAATGTTGACCTTAGTTTATAATGGCTAGTTTTTTATCCCAAAAAACTTGCATTTAGTATCATCGAACCACTCCATAACGGTCTCCAATGGTTAGTATTACCAACAACTTCTGAGCTTAAAACTTTCAAAAGATAGAAAAACACGAAGAATTCAAGGAAAATAACTCTCAACTAGAAAGCATTCATTGTGACAAGCATTCACTCCATCTTTAACCACCACTTCAAAGAGCTTCTGTTGAGCATTTCTAGCTAAAGGATGCAACTAAAAAGCTTCTACAATCTTTATAAAGTGCTTTAATTATTTCTATGATGCTCATTAAGGAGCTTGATTGTTTTCATTGTGAAACTTTTATATCTATTGTAATTATGGAAATTTGTTTCAGATGAGCTGAAACTTGAGTAGGTTGATCTGAACCTTGAAATGGACTGTATAGGGCTCGCTCATATCCACAAAATAAGTGGCTAGCTTAGAAAAAGCTAGGATATTTGGTTGGTGGGACTCGATATTGTAATCATCTGCAGAGGATTAGTGGATCGAAATTTTTAAGTAGAAAGCTAATTAGGGAGTGGATGTAGGTATTGGATTTGATACTGAACTACCATAAATCCTTCATATCTATGATACTTTGATTGTTTGCCTTATTTGCCATTATACATCACTTACACTTTGAAAAATAAATTTGCTATCGTATATACCTATCTGATAGACAACTAGCTGATATCTTCATCAAATCCCTTAGTAAGGATAGATTTTATAAGATTAGATGAGATCTAAAGATCTATGACCCGTTTGCCTAGTTTTACTTTCTAGGCCCTTGATTAGAGTTCTTTTTTTCTCAAAGATCAAGCTTTTGAATCTCTTTTCCTTGATTTGGATATTGTTCCTTGAAATTTTTGATACCTAAAATTCCATTTCTCTGGCTCTGGAGTGATTAAAATTGATCTTAAAAGTAAGAGCTAAAAAACACTACTGGAACTACTCTATGGGTCGACACATGGGTCGATTGAGGGTTGACATCAGTGTCTACCCATGATTACTATGGGGCGACATCAATATCGACCCGGCCCTTTAGTTCATGGGATGGCATTTAAAGGCACGGACCCTTTTCTTCATGGTTTCCATCTTCCCAAACCCACTCCCCTCCAAACGCCCCAAAATCCTTCTTCCCACTTCTAATCCCTCAAATCAACTACTCCACTACCATTTTCCCAAGATGCATTTTCCCCGAGGGAGGTCAATCCATGCTCTTGAAGAAGAAGAGAGAAAAAAGAAGGTGGCTTATTGATCCGATTGAAGATAAGAAAGATTTTTTTCAATTCGCTCAATTCAAATCTCATAAAGAAAAAGATAGAAGAAGAGGAGAATTTTCAAAAGATGACTCAAATCTTTTTTCTTTCTTTTTATTTTTTTATTTTATTAATTAAAAATAAGATACATATTTTCTATTTATAATTACAAGGTCTATTCTTATACAATTTGGATTGGATTCCTTTTTCTAGCTTCTAGATAAACTTTCATTCTTGATAATTCGGATCAGATTAACTTCATAGTTCTAGTGGAACTCTTTATCTAAAATAGATATCTTTTATAGAAATAATATGACAAGAGCTAAAATTCTTCAAGAGGTAGATTTTAATTTTTATATCAACTGTCTTTTATTGCTCTACTAGATTTTTCTTAGATTGAAAGCTATGCTTAATCAAAATCTTATCTGAAAGAAAAATTATTGGGTTAATTGACCAATTTTGATCAAAATAAAAAAATTTTGGCCCGATCACTAGGAGCATAATCCCCTTGGTGGGATGCCGTCACATTATAGATCATGAAAAATTGTCTAGTCTAAAAGAAAAAAGAGATCATTGAAATCGGATGTTATAGGAGCAAGTTATGGCCTTTGAAAATTTAGCTTGCAAATTGGCTTCTCGATCTGATAGATCTTACTTCCGAACCCTATCTAATCCTATCTATAGTGGTTAAAATGGTCCATATTGATTTCAGTAATCCTTCTGGATTACTCAAGCTCTAGCCTTTTCCTCTCCCCCATAGACTCGAAGCAAAATAACCTTCTCTACTAGAAATATCTCTTTGGAAAGAAATATTAATTTTAGAATTTTAGAGAGAAAGAGGGGTTTATCATTGGGGAGAAGATTAAAGGATAAAGATGGGAGTTTTTGTGCAAGCTTAGAGTTCCTACCTACATTGATCTAGTATGAAAATTTTATCAAAATTTAAAATTTGGAGAAGGTAGCATGGCATCCTTGGTAAAGAGGGTTGAGATCATCATAGATGCTAGCACTTTTGGGAGTATTCTGCACGTGCCTAGTGATTGAGAGAATACTAATGAGCTAGAGCTTTGGTTTGTAGTGCATCACAGGTAGAGAGGATATGGGGGCACTAGAAAGAGGCAAAGCAGCACAGTATGAAGATGAGATTTCTCCACCATATTGTTAGTAGAATTTTCTCTCCTAATTCGAAAAGATATGATTTTATATCCAAGTGGGATATTTGCATCATATATCATATTATGTGTGAGAGTTTCTTGAATCTCTCCACTCTAATGTTCAGACAGACGTATGACGCTATGACTCAGTCTAAGGCCCATTACACCATGGGATGGCACTCACCCATGCACTTAAATGTGGAGTCGGTCTTGATGGTGAGGCCACTATTCATCTGACACACAGATACCTACAGCAACCATAGTCTACATTGAATAGGCTTCAATAAAGGAAATGGTCATTAGGTAAGACGCAAAGGGGCAGACAGAGTTGGCGGAGATGAAGATGAGGATAAGGATAGAGCTGAGGGGAAGGCATCTTCTTCACCTCCTACAGAGTCTAGACTTAGCTAGGAGTTTTAGTTACCTACAGAGTAGGTAGCAAGTCCTTATGTTTGAGATGAACCTAATAGAAGCATGTGGCATGGAGTTTTTTCTTTTTTTTGACACTTTTTGCAGAAATTTTGCTGATACCTTCTAGTTCGAGCCCCATTCTCATCAACCTGAGAGCAATACTAGAACATCATTCAAACTAGAGGAAGATTGGCTCAAGAGCATCTCAAAGGAGATGCTGCTATACTTCTAGCAACCAAAAGCTCGACTCAAGGGGAAAGTGCATACACGAACCCATCCATAGAGATAACCATGGCACCACACATTTCCACCATCGCATAGTTATTGATCAAATAGTGCTTTAGGATTCAGTCACCAGCTAGCCAATAGTGTTATTGATCTTGAGATGGAGATGAGGAGGTAGTTTTAGGCATACATACCAAATTATGGCAGTAGCATAGATATATCCGAGCTGATGGTTGAGGTGGTGAGACTTCGAGGTTTGATTAAGTTTGAGATTTGGCAGCTTAGAGAGGAGATGAAGGGTACGAGCGACTCTATGACCACTGGTATTACCTCTCTTCTTCAATCCATGGGAGGCTGGTTGGGTAGCTTGATACATTCACCTCTACAGCCAAAGCTTCCATTGTCCCTAGGATCTCCTCTACCACCTATAGGTCTCCTAGTCAGCCTACTCAAACCACCTCCTGACCTTTCCAACTCTCCTCTTCTGGACCTACTCATCCCTTCACTGGCATTGGGCATTCTAGCAGGACCAGGAGCCATGGAGCCAATCCCCCTTCCAGAGCTTCGGTCGATCATAAGATATCCTCATCTCGTGAAGAATAGAGCTTATGTTGTTTCTATTTTCTATTGTTGTCAGCATGCCATGTATTTTAGATTACCTATCTTGGATTTGTATCTTATGACCCATCTATATGACTTATGTATTTGACTTATAAAATGGTGAGTAAAATTGCTATGCATGGCTATGTTTGATCTACCTTATTTGATGATGTAAAAAATGAGGAGTAGATAAGCTATGCATTATGTGGTATAAGCAGAAGTGGTACAAGCAAGAATCTTGCAAGGGAGTAAGTATATACTTGATGGCTTGATATATGTTTGATGGCATGATGTTTGATTTTTGACATTTGCTCTGATAATCGATCATTTTATCTTACTTTTATACTTGATTGCATTGATACAATGCCCGAATAAAATGTACATGCACAATCGATACAATGCACTGAAACAATGTACATGTACATATATGCTTTGATACAATGTATTTATTTACACATACATACTCCATCACAATGCTTACAAATCTATGGAATTTTTGTCCACCAATGCTCTGATAATATTCATGTAATGCTTTAATATGGTGCTTGAAAACTCATGGAATGCTTTAATATACTTGTACATGCCTTGATATAGAATACTTGAATGCTCTTTAATGGCATAATATATGGATATTACTCTACTCTGATATATTACTTAGTTTATTTTGCTTATACTTAATATTTTGTCATTATCAAAAAAAAAAAAAAAATTGTTGACTCAAGAATTGATTTTAATTGAGTTGGTTACTAGTACTTATATATCTTTGAAGTAGTTTAAAGTATGTTTTAGAGAAGTCCAAGAAGTTTGAGCATGTAGAGATGCACAGAGAAGGCCAAAGGATCAATTTGTTCAAGTTGGAGACAAGATTAATGATTTTTGGAAGCTTCAAAAGCATGAAAATATGACTCCAAATGGATAGGAGGCAATTTTGAGGTGTTCGATGGCTAAAACCTTGAAAAATCAATAATTTGGACATTATGGATGGATGTCTGGAGCTTAAGAGGCAACCTCCATGCCAATCCTATGAAAAAAATTGACCGATATGCTTTAGGTGGCGACCCTAGTGTTGATCCCTATGCTAGAGGGCAATACTAATGTCGACCCTTGAAGTGCTATAGGTGCAAACATAATATCGACCCCTGACCATAGGATATTGATGTCAACTCCTATGTGCCGATAGTTCATAATAGCTAGTTTTTTAGTCCGAAGAAGTTATATTTAATGCCCTCCAGCCACTCCACAATGGTCTCTAATAGCTAATATCGACTCTCTAGCAATCTTTGAGCTTAATTAGGCTTCCAAAATATGGAAAAATACAACAAGAATCCAGGGAAAACCACTTTTAAAGAGAGAGAGCATTTATTATGAGAAGCACTCCATCTTCAAGCACCACTTCAAAGAGCTTCCACTGAGTATTTCTAGTAGAAGGGTGCATTTAAGAGGCTTCTCCAATCATTTATAAAGTACTTTAATTATCTTTATTTTGCTCATTAAGGAACTTAATTATTTTCACCGATGAACTTTTGTATCTATTATAATTGGGGGAACAAGTTTCGGTATTGATTCGTATCTTGCAATAGTGTGTATAGGGTTTGCTCGTATCGAAGAAATATATGGCTAGCACAGAAAAAACTAGAGTGGTTGATCGGTGAGATCCGTCATTGTAATCATTTGTGGACGATCAGTAGATTAAAATATTCAAATAGGAAGCTTGAAGAATAGTTGTAGGTGCTGGATTTAGTACTAAACCACTATAAATTCTTGACATATTGCTTATCTTATTTATTTTATTATTTATCTTGCATGTTACTTATACTTGCTACTATACATCATTTATATTTTGAAAAATAAATTTATTATTATACATAAATTTTAAAATTTTTTAAAAATCTAATTCATCCTCCTTGGATTGCTTAGCTAGGTAACATTTAGTCTACTAGATCGGAAGTAAATAACTCTCAACCCTTCTATTGTTATAACTGCGACATTCCTCCCTGCTAGGAATGGAAATGAAATAGAGTACCTGCATGGTTGTAACCACATTATCTTGCACACTTTATATATTAGGGGCCGTCATTGAAAATAAAAATGCTATGCAATCTAGCCTTTAATTCCCAAATCTAAATGGTATCAAAGTAGGAGAAGAGATCCAACCTGACAACCTGACATCACAGCTTATGTTTTTTTCCCCCACCCACTTATGATGGCCAAGACTTCGCAGCAAAGGTAATTGGTTTGATGACTTTCTTCAATGGTCAGCTTGTGCGAGAAGCTTGCATGAACAAAATATTAACAAAACAAGAATCACATTTCGAAGCACGTTGCTGGTCATCACATGCATAACTTCAAATTTTTACGAAAAGCAACTCCCCATATGATTTTGTCTGCCCAATATAAGGCATTCCATCCAGCCTGTATATAATATGTCAAGAATTAATATTTCTGTCATATGAGGTAAACGAACATCCAAACGTTCTCTGGATGGAGTCTGGATGTGGAGGTGGGGTGGCAAAGTCCTACTTTAATTCCTCGACCGACTTCATCTAAACTCAATTGGCCAATTGCAAAGGTTGAGTAGTTAGGATGCTAATCAGGCAAGTAGACAATATCATAATGGATTTCACATAAAAAAGCAGAGAAGTGCCCATTGCTTTTAAATTTTTCCTTTTTCTCAAGTTAGATGAAACAATGGCTAGAGGTCAAACAAACTGCTGTAACAATGGTCCTGGCCGATACAATATACCATCTATAGACAATTGCATCACATATTTCACCATTTCCTATACAGAATTCTACTAATGTCTTTTAACAATCCTATAGGATCGGATACCAATATGGATTAGATACTAGCATATACATATGTATATTTATTTTGTCTGATGAATATAAGTATAAATACAGATATTATTTGGATGCAAAAATTTATATCCATATTTATTTTAAATGGAGACGAATATAATTTAGATACTGAAAGTGTCATACCCTGAATTCGGAACATAATACGGCCATGCTATCGAAAGGTATAGTCCATGATAACACAAAACCTATCGATCATAATCAGTTAAATTCCTCCATAATTAAAGATTCAAATTCATTATTCCTCAAATAATTAAATCAAAATTGGTTCAGAGCATCTAAATCCATAATCAAAACCAAACCCATGTCTCAAAATCATAAATCAACAACTATAAATTTATGATCAAACTAAGTTCAGCTACAAAATTTTCAAGCTTGCTATGTAGAGCCCCATGCCAACATCCCTCATCGATCCTATCCTTAATTCTCTATAAAAAGAAAAATAAAAAGATGTGAGCTACGCTAGCTTAATAAGTAAAATTTATGCTTCCTTACCGCATAAATTTTTTCATGACAATGCAACATTCAGAAAATAGTAGATATTACAAATAAAATATTTCATAGAGCATAATATACAACAAGTTATAAATCAATCATGCATGCATAAATCATAAAATTTCATAAACATAATTTATAAATCATTCTTGTTCATTTGTTTATGTCATGTTTCAAAATCTTACTCACAGATATTCGTGCTAAGATCACTATTATATCTATGACAAAATCATATTTTTTAATCGACAAGATTCTTATTTCTTATGCCAACTTGGAACCCATTGACGGGGCCATGTGTCTTGTGGATGCTAACTATAGGTGTCAACTTTTTCAAAAGAAATTCATTCATAGCTATCTAAAAGTATTTGAAATCTTTATATCTTTTCTTAAAACATACTTATACTTAGATGAAAAAATATTTAAATTCATACTTCATAAAATATATCATTTTCATGAAATATATTCGTAAAAGTAATGATCATAACAAAATATGATTTTCACACCTCATATATCAATCCTTATTTATGAAAAATATGAATTTATAAATAACAGTTCATGTGCATAAAAAAGGTATGATAATTTGAAATAAGTAAGGAATGTAAGATGCTACTTACCTTGTTCGCCCTAGATTCTTAGACTTCACAGACGATCCTATTTAAAATATAAAAAATATAATTAATTTTTTATCTAATGAATTTAATAAGATTTAAACCATAATAAAAGAAGATTATTGATCGGATGTGTCGAACTGTCCGACCACCATGATAATTCAGGGTCTTTAAGTTAAGGATCAGATTTAAGCGAATCGACTTAAAAAATCATGAAACATATATTGGATATAAGCCAAGATCGATTAACAAGGTTTATCAATGATGGATTTTAAAGATACTAGACATGGTCAAAGTGAGGCTGACGAATGGCATGAATTTCAAAGCAGCTTCAAATCATTTTATAGGAGTTAAGATGGGTCCCTAGAAGATGAAGGTATGACTCGATATAGGATTTATAGATCTTCTTAGAGAGAGAAAGTTGATTAAGAGAGAGAAAGTAGATAGAAAGTGGAGAGAGAATGCAATCATGATTAGGTTCATCAGAAATCGTATCAAGATAACTCAATGTGGATTAACTATGATCAGATACTATGAACTTTTGGCAAAAGTTGGATTGGGATCCGACCTACTGCATGAATTGCAGAGCAATCCTCGGTCATCTTGATTTCATCTTAGGTTCATCCTAGGATCCATAATGCAATTAAAGAGAGAGGATAAAGCCCTAGAGAGAGAAAGAGAGAGGAGAGAGAAAATTATTTTTCTCTTTTTTTTCCTTTTTTCTTCTTTTCTTTTTCTTTGGCCAAAATAGGAGATGAAAGGGGGAGGCGGCTGGTGCTCCGGTAGGTCACGACAGCATAGCCGGAGGTCCGATAGTGGATGGTCAATGGTGGTAGTGCAAAGGATGGTCGGTGGCAAGTGGCTAGCCATCAAAAAAAATAAAAGTAATTCAAAAAAATATGGGACTGCCCCTTTTCTTTAATTTTTTTTGATTATTCGGTCGATCGCTGGCGGCCCAAAACTTTGGGAAGGTTGCTAGCAAGAGGGGGTCTTGACCCAGGGTTATGGCACCGCGAGCAGTGGCGCCGGTGGCCCCCAAAAAAGAAAAAAGGTTCGGCTTAAATAAGAGAAAATAGCGTCTTTGTTCGTGAGATCTTCTCGGCAAATCCGGTGGCCGATGATTGAGCATAGTGGCGCGGAAAGAAGGAGAAGAAAGGGAGGAAGAGGGTTCGGGCTTACCTCGAGTTCTGATGTCTTCTCTAGCCATGATTTCAAGTGGGCACAATAAGGGTAGGCTGTGGCTTCAATAAGAGAAAAGAGGGAGAAAGAAGAGAGAAGATGGCTGGCTACTTGGGATGGGGGTTAGGAGATAAGGGGTTTTCTTTTTATAGATGAGATGTAGGGTTTTAGTTGCCCTAGATCTCAGCTTTCTCTAGTAGAATTGGAGAAGAAAAGGAAGAAGACTCCTCTCAAGAGTCTTCATTCTTCTTCTTCTTTTTTAATTTTATGTTAGATTTTGGGCCGAAGGCCCAAACGGACTGGATCTCACATTCTTTCCTTCTTAAAAGAGTTTCGTCTTCGAAACTTGGCATTTTTTTATTTTCAAATAAGTTAGGATACGTTGTTTTCATATCATCTTCAAGTTTCCAAGTGGCCTTTCTCTCTTTATGATTGCTCTATTGGATCCTCACATATTGAATTACATACTGTCATAAAATTTGCTCTTTTCAATCAATAATTTAGATCTCATGACACCTTTTTATCCACAAGATATAAATTTTTTTGATCTCTTAGTCTTTGCTTAAAATATCATAATTTCATACCCATGAAATTGGTTGCTTTTGATTATTTTATATGAAAATCATAATCGATCCTACCTATTCTTATCAAAAAAAATAAAAGAGTCTGGAGCATTAGATGCTCGTCATAATCTGTAACCTTCTTTATCTCCTTATATGATGTAACAATTAAACTCTTTTCATGAAAAATCCTTAAATCTATTCAAATAATTAGAGTAATAATGTCAAAGCTAAGAAAAGAATATCTATATCCAAAATATTCTACATTTAAGCTTTGCCAAGAAATATCAATCCATTAACCTTGAACTTTATATGCTCAAAATTCTTCTGACCATTACTAATGATGCAAGAATCAATCTAAACAAGCTTGTCCTTTCATTTATTAATGGCGATCTCTTTTACTGAAAATCAAGTCTCCATTCATATCACTTATTACATTAGAATTAGTATTCTTAACTAGTTATAATATAATTCAACCATCATTCTTCTATTGCGCACTTTGATCTGAACTCACTGAATCCTCCAGAGCTATCGGATGAATTCTGATAAGAATATTATTTTACATCAGACTCTCGAAAGATCTAATCTTTCAAATTTTTAATAGACTTTAAGCAAAATTTTTTGATTTCTTTATTCTTTACCATGCCTTAAGCATATCACATCAAAATTAAATCTTGATCCGCTTCCATATTTGAAGCTTTTGGATTCATAAGCATATTTAAATCTTTATTCTTTACCATGCATAAGCTTTAGGATTCATCTAAAACCTCATAAATCTAAAACTAATTGGACTGAGTTAACCATAGATTCATCGATAATTAATTAAATAGCTTCAATTGATATTTCTTTATAAACGGATTAACTCCAACTCTAACAAACTAAAAGATTTTAAATCAACATTCCTGTGAATAAAATCAACTCAGTCATTTCTCTTAGAACTTCCTTCATTGTGGCTCTTAGCATCCATCAATAAATCGACATGAAATCTTACCCTTTACATTTTAAAACTCATTTAAGTCTTCAAAAGTTTAACAATAGTAAGATACTTTAGATCAGTTCAAAAATCTAAACTTCGACTTGAAATAATTAATACACTTCATTATCTCCAACAATAAAAGCAAGATAAAGTAATCAAATCCATAGATAGTAATATGAATTATTAATTTTTTTTTCAAAATATATATGTCATGCTCCTATAATAAAATTCAATTTACCAATGAAATCAAATATATTTTTCATTTATATGTTAATTTCATGCATGATCCTTTTGTAGGTTCAGTACTTGAAAAATATTTTTCTTTATATAACACAATTCTTTCTTAAGCCACATCCTAAATAGCTTCTTTTCCAAAATTATAATGATTAGATAATCAACATCAAAAGTTATCAAGATCTTTATCCCTATCCAATTTAGATTTTTCAAAATCATAATAATGAAACAGGTATTCATATCATAACATAATCTATTAGTATAACATCCCATATTCAAGGTTAATATTTTTTAAACTTAGGGCATCCTAATTATTGATATCCAAAATATAACTCATCAATTATGCATAAATTTCATCACAATACCTATTGGTCTAAAATCCAATTTTTGAATCCTTTGTTTGTCCAACTCTCTGAATCACAATCCTAAGTTTAAGTTCTATCATGATCAAACCTAGTGCTATATTCTAAGTTCTACCTATTATCAAATCTATTGCTCTAATACTATAAAATATTATATCCCAAATCCAGGACATAACATGGCCATACTACTAAAAGATACAGCCCACAATAACATGAAGCCTATTAATCATAATCAATTAAATTCCTTCATAATTAAAATATGATTAAAGATTGATCAAATTCATTATTCCTTAAATAATTAAATCAAAATTAGTTCAGAGCATCTAAATCCATAATCAAAGCTAAACTCATATCTCAAAATCATAAATAAACAACTATAAGTTCATGATCAAACTAAGTTTAGTTACAAAATTTTCATGCTTACTGTGTAAAGCTCCATGCCAGGATCCCTCATCGATCCTATCCTTAATTCTCTATAAAAAGAAAAATAAAAATATATGAGCTACACTAGCTCAGTAAGTAAAATCTATGCTTCCTTATCAGATCAAGCATAAATTTTTTTATGACAATGCAGTATTTAAAAAATAGCAGATATTATAAATAAAATATTTTATAGAGCATAATATAAAATAAGTTATAAACTAATCATGCATGTATAAATCATAAAATTTTATAAACATGATTTATAAATTATTTTTGTTCATTTGTTCATGTCATGTTTCAAAATCTTGCTCATAGATATTTATCCTAAGGTCACTATTATACCCATGACAGGGCCATGTTTCTTAATCGATAAGATTTTTATTTCTTGTGCCAACTTGGAACCCGTTGGCGGGACTTGTAAATGCTAGCTCCGAATGTCGACTTTTCCAAAAGAAATTCATTCATAACTATCTGAGAGCATGTGAAATCTTTATATTTTTTTCTTAAAACATACTTATACTTAGATGAAAAAATATTTAAATTCATACTTCATAAAATATATCATTTTCATGAAATATATTCATAAAAGTAATGATCATAACAAAACATGATTTTCACACCTCATATATCAATCCTTATTTTATGAAAAACATGAATTTATAAATAACAGTTCATTTACGTAAAAAAGATATGATAATTTAAAATAAGTAAGGAACATAAGATTCCACTTACCTTGTTTGCCCTAGATTCTTAGACTTTACAGACGATCCTCTTTAAAATATAAAAAATATAATCAATTTTCTATCCGATGAATTTAATAAGATTTAAACTATAATAAAAGAAGATTACTGATCGGATGTATCGAACCGTCCGACTACCATGATAATTCAGGGTCTTTAAGTTAAGAATCAGATTTAAGCGAATCAACTTAAAAAATCATAAAACATATATTGGATATAAGCCAAGATCGATCAACAGAATTTATCAATGATGGATTTTAAAGATACTAGACATGATCGAAGTGAGGTTGACAAATGGCATGAATTTCAAAGTAGTTTCGAGTCATCTTATAGGAGTTAAGATGGGTCCCTAGAAGATGAAGGCATGATTCGGTATAGGATTTATAGATTTTCTTAGAAAGAGAAAGTCGATTAAGAGAGAGAAAGTAGAGAGAGAATGCAATCATGATTAGGTTCATCAGAAATCATATTAGAATAACTTAATGTGTGTTAACTATGATTAGATACTATGAATTTCTGACAAAAGTCGGACTGAAATCTGACCTACTGCATGAATTATAGAGCAATTCTCGGTCATCTTAATTTCATCTTAGGTTTACCTTAGGATCCGTAATGCAATTAAAGAGAGAGGGTAAAGTCCTAGAGAGAGAAGGAGAGAGAAAATTACTTTTCTTTTTTTTTTTTCTTTTTCTTTCCTTTTTCTTCTTTTCCTTTTCTTTTTCTCTGTTTTCTTTTCTTTGGCCAAAATAGGGGATGGAAGGGGGAGGCGGCTGGTGCTCCAGCAGATCACGATAGCACAGCTGGAGGTTTGGCAGTGGATGGTTGATGGCGGTAGTGCAAAGGATGGCCGGCCATCAAAAAAAATAAAAGTAATTTAGGAAAAATAGGGAACTGCCCCTTTTCTTTAATTTTTTTGGGTTATTTGGCCGATCGTCGGTGGCCCAAAACTCTGGAAAGGTTGCTGGCAAGAGGGGGTCTTGACCTAGGGGTAAGGCACCACGAGCGGTGGCATCGGTGGCCCCCAAAAAAGAAAAAAGGTTCGGCTTAAATAAGGAAAAATAGGGGCTTTGTTCGTGAGATCTTGCCGGCGAATCCAGTGGTTGACGATCGAGCATAGTGGCATTGAAAGAAGGAGAAGAAAGGGAGGAAGAGGGTCCAGGCTTACCTCGAGCTCCGATGTCTTCTTCGGTCATGATTTCAAGTGGGCACAATAAGGGTAGCCTGCGGCTTCAATAAGAGAAAAGAGGGAGAAAGAAGAGAGAAGATGGCTGGCTACTTGGGATGGGAGTTAGGAGGTAAGGAGCTTTCTTTTTATAGAGGAGATGTAGGATTTTAGTTGCCCTAGATCTCAGCTTTTCCTAGTAGAATCGGAGAAGAAAAGGAAGAAGACTCCTCTTAGGAGTCTTCATTCTTCTTTTTTTTTTAATTTTACGTTAGGTTTTGGGCTGGAGGCCCAAACGGACTGGATCTCATATTCTTCTTTCCTTAAAAGAGTTTCGTCCTCGAAACTTGGCATCTTTTTTTTTTCAAATAAGTTAGGATACATTATTTTCATATCATCTTCAAGTTCCTAAGTGGCCTTTCTCTCTTTATGATTGCTCTATTGGATCCTCACATATTGAATTACATATTGTCATAAAATTTGCTCTTTTCAATCAATAATTTAGATCTCATGACACCTTTTTATCCGCAAGATATAAATTTCTTTGATCTCTTAGTCTTTGCTTAAAATATCATAATTTCATACCCATGAAATTGGTTGCTTTTGATTATTTCATATGAAATTCATAATCGATCCTACCAATTCTTATAAAAAAAAATAAAAGAGTCTGGAGCATTAGATGCTCGTCATAATCTATAACCTTCTTTATCTCCTTATATGATGTAACAATTAAACTCTTTTTATGAAAAATCCTTAAATCTATTTAAATTATTGGAGTAATAATGTCAAAGCTAAGAAAATGATATCTATATCCAAAATATTCTATATTTAAGCTTCGCTAAGAAATATCAATCCACTAACCTTGAACTTTAGATGCTCAAAATTCTTCTGACCATTACTAATGATGCAAGAATCAATCTAGACAAGCTTGTTCTTTTATTTATTAATGACGATCTCTTTTACTAAAAATCAAGTCTCCATTCATATCACTTATTGCATTAGAATTAGTATTCTTAACTAGTTATAATATAATTCAACCATCATTCTTATGTTGCGCACTTTGATCTGAACTCACCAAATCCTCTAGAGCTATCGGATGAATTCTAATAAGAATATTATTTTACATTAGAATCTTGAAAGATCTAATCTTTCAAATTTTTAATAGGCTTTAAGCAATACTTTTCGGTTCCTTTATTCTTTACCATGCCTTAAGCATATCACATCAAAATTAAATCTTGATCCGCTTCCATATTTGAAGCTCTTGCATAAGCTTCAGGATTCATCTAAAACCTCATAAATCTAAAACTAATTAGAATGAGTTAACCATAGATTCATCGATAATTAATTAAATAGCTTCAACTGATATTTCTTTATAAACGGATTAACTCCAACTCTAACAAACTAAAAGATTTTAAATCAACATTCCTGTGAATAAAATCAACTCAGTTATTTCTCTTAGAACTTCCTTCATTGTGGCTCTTAGCATCCATCAATAAATCAACATGAAATCTTACCCTTTACATTTTAAAACTCATTTAAGTCTTCAAAAATTTAACAATAGTAAGAAACTTTAGATCGGTTCAAAAATTTAAACTTTGACTTGAAATAATTAATACACTTCATTATCTCCAACAACAAAAAGAAGATAAAATAATCCAATCCATAGATAGTAATATGAATTATTATTTTTTTTTTCAACACATATATGTCATGCTCCTATAATAAAATCCAATTTACCAATGGAATCAAATATATTTTTCATTTATATGTTAATTTCATGCATGATTCTTTTGTAGGTTCAACACTTGAAAAATATTTCTCTCTATACAATGCAATTCTTTCTTAAGCCACATCCTAAATAGCTTCCTTACCAAAATTATAATGATCAGATACTCAACATCAAAAGTCATCAAGACCTTTATCCATATCCAATTTAGATTTTCCAAAATCATAATAATGGAACAAGTATTCATATCATAACATAATCTATCAGTATAATATCCCATATTCAAGGTCAACATTTTTTAAACTTAGGGCACCCTAATTATTGATATCCAAGATATAACTCATCAGTTATGCATAAATTCCATCACAATACCTATTGGTCTAAAATCAAATTTTCGAATTCTTTGTTTGTCCAACTCTCTAAATCACAATCCTAAGTCTAAGTTCTATCATGATCAAACCTAGTGCTATACTCTAAGTTCTACCTATTATCAAATCTATTGCTCTGATACCATAAAATATCATACCCCAAATTTGGGACATAACATGATCATGCTACCGAAAGGTATAGCTCATGATAACACAAAACCTATCGATCATAATCAGTTAAATTTTTTCATAATTAAAATATAATTAAAAATTTAAATTTATTATTTCTCAAATAATTAAATCAACATTGGTTCAGAGTATCTAAATCTACAATCAAAACTAAACCCATATCTTAAAATGATAAATAAATAACTATAAATTCATGATTAGACTAAGTTCAATTATAAAATTTTCAAACTTGCTATATAGAGCCCCATGCCAGGATCCCTCATCGATCCTATCCTTAATTCTCTGTAAAAACAAAATAAAAAGATATGATCTACGTTAGCTCAGTAAGTAAAATCTACGCTTTCTTACCGGATCAAATATAATTTTTTTCATGACAATGCAATATTTAGAAAATAGTAGATATTACAAATAAAATATTTTATAAAGCATAATATAAAATAAGTTATAAATCAATCATGATTGCATAAATCATAAAATTTCATAAATATGATTTATAAATTATTCTTGTTCATTTGTTCATATCATGTTTCAAAATCTTACTCACAAATATTCATGCTAAGATCACTATTGTACCCATGATAAGATCATGTTTCTTAATCGATAAGATTCTTATTTTTTGTGCTAACTTAGAACCCGTTGGCGGGACTATGTTTCTTATGGATGCTAACTTCGGATATCAACTTTTCTAAAAAAAATTCATTCATAACTATCTGAGAGTATTTGAAATCTTTATATCTTTTTCTTAAAACATACTTATACTTAGATGGAAAAATATTTAAATTCATACTTCATAAAATATATCATTTTCATGAAACATATTCATAAAAGTAATGATCATAACAAAATATGATTTTCACACTTCATATGTCGATCCTTATTTTATGAAGAACATAAATTTATAAACAATAGTTCATTTGCATAAAAAAGATAAGATAATTTGAAATAAGTAAGGAGCATAAGATTTCACTTACCTTGTTTGCCCTAGATCCTTAGACTTCATAGGTGATCCTATTTAAAATATTAAAAATATAATTAATTTTTTATATGATGAATTTAATAAGATTTAAATCATAAGGAAAGAAGATTATTGGTTGGATGTGTCGGACCGTCCGATCACCAGGACAATTCAGGATCTTTAAGTTAAGGATCAGATTTAAATGACTCAACTTAAAGAATCATGAAATACATATTAGATATAAGCCAAGATCGATCAACGGGATTTATTAATGATGGATTTTAAAGATACTAGACATGGCCAAAGTGGGGCTGATAAATGGCATGAATTTTAAAGTAGCTTCGAATCATCTTATAGGAGTTAAGATGGGTCCCTAGAAGATGAAGGTATGACTCGGTATAGGATTTATAGATCTTCTTAGAGAGAGAAAGTTGATCAAGAGAGAGAAAGTGGAGAGAGAATGTAATCATGATTAGGTTTATTAGAAATCATATCAAGATAACTCAATGTGGATTAACTATGATCAGATACTATGAATTTCTAGCAAAGTTGGACTGGGATCCGACCTACTGCACGAATTGCAGAGCATTCCTCGGTCATTTTGATTTCATCTTAGGTTCATCTTAGGATCCATAATGTAATTAAAAAGAAAGGATAAAGCCCTAGAGAAAGAAGGAGAGAGAAAATTATTTTTCTTTTTTTTTTCTTCTTGTTTTCTTTATTTTCTTTTCTTTGGTCGAAATAGGGGATGGAAGGGAGAGGCAGCTGGTGCTCCGACAAGTCACAACAGCACAATCGGAGGTCCAGTAGTGGATGGTCGACGGCGGCAATGCAAAGGGTGGCTGATGGCAAGTGGCTGGGCATCAAAAGAAATAAAAGTAATTCGGGAAAAATAGGGGACTGCCCCTTTTCTTTAATTTTTTTTGATTATTCGGTCGATCGTCCGTGGCCCAAAACTCTAAAAAGATTGCTGGCATAAGAGGATCTTGACCCAGGGGTACGACACTGCAAGTGATGGCACCAATGGCCCCAAAAAAAGAAAAAAAGATTTGGCTTAAACAAGGAAAAACAGGGGCTTTGTTCATGAGATCTTTACAGCGAATTCGGTGGCCGACGATCGAACATAGTGGGATGGAAAGAAAGAGAAGAAAGGGAAGAAGAGGGTCCGAGCTTACCTTGAGCTCTGATGTCTTCTCCGACCATGATTTCAAGTGGGCACAATAAGGGTAGGCCGTGGCTTCAATAAGAGAAAAGAGAGAGAAAGAAGAGAGAAGATGGCTGGCTACTTGGGATGGGGGTTAGGGGGTAAGGGGCTTTCTTTTTATAGAGGAGATGTAGGGTTTAGTTACAGGAGTCTTCTTCCTTCTTCTTGTTTTTTTTTAAAATTTTACGTTATGTTTTGGGCCAAAGGCCCAAATGAACTGGATCTCGTAGAAAGTATGAATATAATAATAGATATAATTTAGATAATTAAATTTTCTGACTACAGAATCAAAGATATTACTAAATATATGATAAATCAAGTTAATAACATGTTTGTATGATTGCATATTTTTTAAAAAAATTAATAAGTACTATATGATATAATATATGATTACATATAAATTCAAATATTCGGATATAGATCATATAATTATTTATTTATATCCATATCCATTTTTCTTTGATGGATATAGATATGAATACAGATACTAGTCAGATCTTTAAATTTTTATTAATATCTGAATTAATTTGGATACGAAAATAGATCTGAATGGATAATATCCACATCATTTTCATCCCTACTAGCATCAAGCTTAAGTGGACAACCAGTCTACTTCCATGCTTCTTGTGAGGTTTGTCTAAGCAAATTTTGTTGGAATAGATATTGTTGGGGATAAACTCCACTCCTGCCAAAGTCCAGTCCGATGCTCAGCTTAATGCAATCGGTAGCTGCGGAAGAGCTTCAGCACCCGAGTCTTAGCCTAACTCCTTCAGCCAATCGAGCTCCTCAGCGGCCGAGCTCCTACCGAACTCTCCAATGGTCGAGTCTTAGCCGAACTCCTTCAGCCAGTCGAACTCCTTCAGCGGTCGAGCTCCTTTCGAACTCTCCAGCGGTTGGACCTTAGCCGAACTCCTTCAACCTTTCGAGCTCATCAGCGGTCGAGCTCCTGCCAAATTTTTCAGCGGTCGGACCTTAGTCGAAATTTTTTATGCGATCGAACTCTTCAGCGGTCGAGCTCCTTCAGACTCCCAGTGGCCGGGCCTTAGCCGAATTCCTTCATCCAACCGAACTTCTCAACGGTCGAGCTTCAGTCAAACTCCCACGAGAGCCGAACTTTCTCCGCGCTCTTCCAGTCAGACGCCTGTGGGAGCCGAACTTCCTCCAAGCTCCTCCTTCGATTGAACTCCTACGGGAGCCAAACTCCTTTCGATCTTTTCTTTCGGTCGAACTCCTCTGAAATTGATACATATCGAAGTCCATCGATCAATGCCTACTTTCTTAGAGCCATGGCTATTAAATCTGGATGAACGATCACCATCAGTCTGCCACAGACGACGTTACAGGCAGTGCCCCCTCCGTGACTGACTCCGTCAGACCTCGAGCAGCCCACCACTATCAGATGGTATGACTGTCACTATCGGCCTGACGATACCATCATCTCCACACCAAATCTCATGCAGCCTCAAGCAGCCTGCCATTAGGCGGTATGATCGTCACCATCAATCAAGCTCCGTCTATAAAAGGGATCCTCTAGATATGTTTTCTCTAAGCTCTAAGCTCTCCTCTCCTCCTCTAAACTCTGTCGAACTCATTCCAAAGCACTCCATTTCTATTGATCAAAAGAGCTGACTTGATCGTCGGAGGGTCCTATCGGAGCCACCCCCACCAGCTCCGAATGGAACTTTATTTTGTAGGTCCTCGGTGGCGACCTCATCCACCTCCACTCCAGCTGGATCCGATGATAATCAGATTCTGTACCAACAGATTTGGTGCTAGAAGAAGGGCCCTCTATTCTTGAGGCTTCCTTATTCTTAAAGGAGTGCTCAGCGATAATCTCTCTCTCCAGAGATCTTCTTTCTTTCTCTCAAGAATTTTTTTCTAAGAGAAAATGCCTCCTAGGAGAGCTTCGATCCGATGATCGATGGCCTCCACGGTCCGATCCCGTCCAGATCCATCTACTCCTACTTCAGCTTCGGCAACTCAGGTTCTACCTGTACCCATGGTAGATGTGGAGCAGTTTAACCTACTTGTCCAGTAGGTCCATGGCCTCACGGAGGTAATGCAGGCTATGCAGCAGCCTCCGACGGTGACTCCACTAGGAAACCCGCCATCAGAATATCGAAAACTGGCCCCAAGGAAGAGTACTCAGGCCGACGTACCCATCACCCTTGGAGAGGAGAAATAGAGAGTCAAGGATCCATGTTCGGATCAGGGTTCTCCTCTGGGGGAGATCTTTTCCATTTGTAGTCGGAAGCCTCCCAAGATCTGCAACCAAGATGACGCCCTTGATCATAGACTACAGGAGATGGACCGATGGATTGAAGAGCTCGGCCACGTCGCCCCGACTCATCATGCCGACGTCCGCACCGATCCTTCTTTCTTTCTTCGAATTATGCAAGAGTCCATCCCGCCAAACTTTGAGCTTCCTTAATTCGAAAGCTATGACGGAACTTCTGATCCAGTTGATCATCTAGAGGCTTTCCGGACCATGATGCTACTCCACGGTGCTTCAAATGCCATACTGTGCCGAGCATTCCCATCTATCTTAAAGGGAGCAGCGAGAAATTGGTACTCAGTATTGAAGCTGGGTACGATATTCTCTTTTGATCATATGAGTCATCAGTTCGTGGCTCACTTCATCAGCAGTCGACGTCCGCACCGAAGTTCAAATTTCTTGATGAATATCAAGCAGAAGCAGGAAAAATCCATTCGGGCTTATGTCATCCGATTTAACGCCGTGGCATTGGAGGTCCGGGATCTGGACTAGTCCGTTGCGATGGCCATGCTCAAGAGCGGCCTTCAAAAGAATGACTTGCTATTCTTTCTGCAGAAAAAGTATCCCAAGAACTTCGCCGATCTGTTAGCTCGGACCGAAGGTTATGCCCGGACTGAAGAGGCCTTCAGGGCCAAGGACGATGAAGAAAAGCCAAGTGAAGCTCAGCCGTATTTTTGAACTCCTTCTGGGCACAGGCGAGCCCAAACTTCCCCTCAGGCTCCGGAGCGTGAAAGCCCCGATGGAAGGACGTGAAGAAATCCTCCCCCTAGGAACTAGAACCACCAATGAGGGAGGAACGACAAGGAGATCGACCGCCTCCCACGTCAAAGCCAAGAGAAGCTTGCTCTGAATTGAGAAGGCCAACATGAGATAGAGAAGGTCGTCCGGCCTGGGACTTACCGTCCGAGGAAACTCAGAGGAACAACGTCCCCACAATCCTGAAATCATAGAAAATCCAGGGATGTGCTACCAGTAACTTTCCCTTCTAGTAAAATTCTTTCATTTCAATAATATTATTTCTTGGGTGCAAAAACTATGTGATGATAGAAAAGAAGCAGTCAATAGTGGCCGTGTTAGGAACAGGAGTAGAACCTCGTCCTAACACGAGCAGGATCAAAGATCCTTCAACCTCGGATTGCAGGAGATAAAGATCTCCTCCGAGGCAATCTCGACTGTAGGAGATAAGATCTCCCCCGAGCGACTGGGCCAACCTCAGCTGTAGAGATAAGATCTCTCCCAAGGGTCCAGACTGACCTCGACTGTAGGAGATAAGATCTTTCTAGAGCGCCCATAGCAATCTCGGTCATAGGAGATAAGATCTTCCCTGAGCACCCACAGCAACCTCGACCGCAGGAGATAAGATCTCCTCCGAGGCAACCTCGGCCGTAGGAGATAAGATCTCCCCGAGGGTCGGGCCTGACCTCGGCTGTAGGAGATAAGATCTCCTCCGAGCGTTTGCAACAACCTCGGCTGTAAGAGATAAGATTTCCTGAGCGACCGGGAAACCTCGACTGTAGGAGATAAGATCTCCATTGAGTGCCCGTATTAACCTCGATTGCAGGAGATAAGATCTCCCACGAAGGTTCGAGTCGACCTCGGCTATAGAAGATAAGATCTCCTCCGAGCGTCCGCATCAACCTCTGCTACAGGAGATAAGATCTCCCCTGAGCAATCGGGCCAACCTCGGCTGCAAGAGATAAGATCTCCCCCAAGCATCCGCAACAACCTTGACCGCAGGAGATAAGATCTCTTCCGAGGATCCGGGCCAACCTCGACCGTAGGAGATAAGATCTTCTCCGAGCACCCGCAACAACCTCGGTTGTAGGAGATAAGATCTCTCCTGAGCGACCGAGCCAATCTCGGCTTCAGGAGATGAGATCTTTCTCGAGTGCCCGTATTAACCTCGACTGCAGGAGATAAGATCTCCCCCAAGGGTCCAGACCGACCTCGACTGTAGGAGATAAGATCTCCTCCGAGCGTCCGCATCAAACCTCGACTGTAGGAGATAAGATCTCCCCCGAGGGTCCGGGCCGACCTCGACTGTAAGAGATAAGATCTTTCCTGAGGATCCGGACCGACCTTAGCTGCAGGAGATAAGTTCTTTCTTGAGCGCTCGCATCGACCTCGATTGCAGGAGATAAGATCTCTCTCGAGCGCCGGCAACAACCTCGATTGTAGGAGATAAGATCTCCCTCGAGCGACCGGGCCAACCTTGACTGCAGGAGATGAGATCTCCCTCGAGTGCCCGTATTAACCTCGACTACAGGAGATAAGATCTTCCCCAAGGGTCCGGACCGACCTCGGCTATAGGAGATAAGATCTCCCCGAGCGCCCGCATCAACCTTGACTGCAGGAGATAAGATCTCCCCTGAGGGTCCGGGCTGACCTCAGCTGCAGGAGATAAGATCTCCCCCGAGCACCCACATCAACCTCGGCTGTAGAAGATAAGATCTCCCCCGAGCGTTTGCATCAACCTCGGCTGAAGGAGATAAGATCTCCTCCGAGGGTTCGGGCCGACCTCGGCTGAAGGAGATAAGATCTTTTCCGAGCGCCCGCAAACAACCTCGACCGTAGGAGATAAGATCTTTCCTGAGGGTCCGGGCCGACCTTGGCTGCAGGAGATAAGATCTCCCCCGAGCGTCCACAACAACCTCGGCTGCAGGAGATAAGATCTCCCCTGAGCGATCAGACCAACCTCGATTACAGGAGATACGATCTCCCTCGAGTGCCCGTATTAACCTCGGCTGTAGGAGATAAGATCTCCCCCGAGGGTCCGGGCCGATCTTGACTGCAGAAGATAAAATCTCCTCTGAGCATCCGCATCAATCTCGACTGCAGGAGATAAGATCTCTTCCGAGGATCCGGGCCGACCTCGACTATAGGAGATAAGATCTCCTCCGAGCGCCCGCAACAACCTCAACTGTAGAAGATAAGATCTTCTCCAAGCGATCGAAACCAACCTCGACTGTAGGAGATAAGATCTCCCCTGAGTTCCTGAATTAACCTCGGTTGTAGGAGATAAGATCTCCCCTGAGAGTCCGGGCTGACCTCGGCTTACAGGAGATAAGATCTCCCTCGAGCACCCGCAACAACCTCGACCGCAGGAGATAAAATCTCTCCTGAGGATCCGGGCCGACCTCGGCTGTAAGAGATAAGATCTCCCCTGAGCGTCCGCAACAACCTCGGCCGTAGGAGATAAGATCTTCCCTGAGGGTCTGGCCCAACCTCGACTGCAGGAGATAAGATCTGCCCCGAGTGCCTACAACAACCTGGACCGCAGGAGATAAGATCTCTCCCAAGGATCCGGGCTGACCTTGGCTACAGGAGATAAGATCTCCCCCGAGCATCCGCAACAACCTCGGTTACAGAAAATAAGATCTCCTCGCAGCAATCGGGCCAACCTTGGCTGTAGGAGATAAGATCTCCCCCGAGGGTCCGGGCCGACCTCGACCATAGGAGATAAGATCTCCTTCGAGCACCCGCATTAACCTCGACTGTAGGAGATAAGATCTCCTCTGAGGGTCCGAGCCGATCTTGGCTATAGAAGATAAGATCTCCCCTGAGCGCCCGCAACAACCTCGATCACAGGAGATAAGATCTCCCATGAGGGTCCGGACCGACCTCAACAGCAGGAGATAAGATCTCCCTCGAGTGTCTGCATCAACCTCAACTGCAGGAGATAAGATCTCCCCCAAGGGTTCGGACCGACCTCGACTGCAGGAGATAAGATCTCCTCCAAGCGTCCGCAACAACCTCGATCGCAGGAGATAAGATCTCCCTTGAGGGTCCGGGCCAACCTCGACTGCAGGAGATAAGATCTCCCCCGAGCGCCCGCATCAACCTCGGCTAGAGATAAGATCTCTCCCGAGCGATCGCGTCAACTTTGGCTGGAGATGAGATCTCCCCCGAGTCAACCTCGGCTGCAGGAGGAGACGAGATCTACTTCAATCTCAGCTAGAGATGAAATCTCTTCCGAGCTTCAACTTCAACATCAACTTTGGCTATCCCTCGAGCTTCAACCTGAACCGGCACAGAGCCCAGAAGAGAACTTCGGCAATCACCTTTTCTGCACTCCCTTCCTTCGAGTTTCGAACTCGAGAGTGGGGGGGACTATTATTGGGGATAAACCCCATTCCTGCCAAAGTTCAGTCCGACGCTCAGCTTAATGCAACCGATAGCCGTGGAAGAGCTTCAGCGCCCGAGTTTTATCCTAACTCCTTCAGCCAGCTGAGCTCCTCAGCGGTCGAGCTCCTGTCGAACTCCCCAATGGCTGAGTCTTAGCCGAACTCCTTCAGCCAGCCGAACTCCTTCTGAACTCCCCAGCAGCCGAGCTCCTTCTGAACTCCCCAGCGGCCGGGTCTTAGCCGAACTCCTTTAGCCCGCTGAACTCTTCAGCGGTCGAGCTCCTTCGGACTCCCAGCGACCGGGCCTTAGCCGAACTCCTTCATCCGGCCGAACTTCTCAACGGCCGAGCTTCAGTCGGACTCCCACGAGAGCCGAACTCCCTTCGCACTCTTCCAACCAGACGCCTACGGAAGCCGAACTTCCTTCAAGCTTTCCCTTCGACCGAACTCCTATGGGAGCCGAACTCCTTCCGATCTTTCCATTCGGTCGAACTCCTCTAGGAATCCGAACTCCTCTGAAATTGATACATATCGAAGTCCACCGATCAATGCCTCCTTTCTCAGAGCCACGGCTATTAAATCTGGACGAACGATCACCATCAGTCTGCCACAGACGACGCTACAGATGATACCCCCTCCGTGATTGACTCTGCCAGATCTCGAGCAGCCCACCACTACCGGATGGTATGGCTGTCACTATCGGTCTGATGATACCATCCTCTCCGCACCAAATCCCGCGCAGCCTCGAGCGGCCTGCCACCAGGCGGTATGGTCGTCACCATCAATCAAGTTCCGTCTATAAAAGGGACCCTCCAAATATGTTTCCTCTAAGCTCTAAGCTCTCCTCTCCTCCTATGCCGAACTTATTTCAGAGCACTCCATTTCTATTGGTCAGAAGAGCTGACTTGATCGTCGGAGGGTCCTACCAGAGCCACCCCTACCGACTCCGGATGGAACCTTATTTTGCAAGTCTCCGACGGCGATCTTGTCCACCTCCACTCCAGCTTCTGCACCTACAGATATTATTCATCATCGGACTCCGACATAATAAATAGAAAATTAGCATGCCATCACTGGCATCTGGTAGGTATTCCAGTAAGCTGATTCAAATTCCAAAATTTGAAATTTATGCTAAGGTGAATAAGTATCTAATAACAAAAATATACACCGGAGGCAGCATTTATGGCAGTAAATGAAAAACATAATCCAGCATCATCATCATCATAACAACTTAAAACTTCAAGTACATAGGATTATTGGAATCCATTGGAATTTTATCCCCCGGACAAATAGGCTCCTCCCGAAACCAGAGCTTATATGGAGCAAGAGTGGTCATCCTCCAGGTGATCTATAACCTGGATACAGGACGATGCCTGTCTGCCTCAGTCAGTATATGGCTGCGAGTGATTTCTTTGAGTGAGGTGCAACCACTTAATGCCATGGTCAGCTCGAATTCGTCGCGAATCATCTGAAGCACCTTTCTGACACCAGCCTCACCTTCAGCAGCCAAAGAAAACACCACAGGCCTTCCAATCTGAAGTAACGTAAGATGGTAGAATGAAATCCAAGCCTTGCGGCACGACAACAATAAAATCATTAAAAGAAATAGCCATCCTAATGCCTAAGTGAATTGGGTGTAATGATAATGCAGCTAGAAACAACAGCAAGGGGGAAAATATTTAAAGACCAATTCCCATGGCATGCGGTGCCTTGTACGAAGCAATTCGACTTTTACTTACAAATATACCGGAGGCTCCCAAAGCTAGAGCCTTGAACACATCTGTTCCACGACGAACACCACCATCTAGAAAGACAGGAACTCGGCCTTGTGCAGCTTTGACAACCTGAATATACCATCAATCAGAGCATCAGCAAGTCAAATATTATTTTCAAATGCCCAATAGGATGTTCGTCATCAAGGTTTCTCAGACAAATTCAGCTGATATTGCAAACAAGCACTTTGCAAGATAAATTTGAAGAATCCCAAAGATTAAGATCGAACAAAGCTATTGCAACTTGCATGCAAAAAAGCATGCCTTAGTTTGTAGATAAAAAGCTTATTCAGGCTAACAGTGGCACATAAAAGATTTTTCACATTTGATATTATCTAGAGTGGAACTGTCTTTGTCAGACAGTGTAAAGCTGGTATCGTAACCAAATGTACCTCTTCCAGAGCAGTGATGGTAGCTGGGACATAGTCAAGCTGGCGAGCTCCATGGTTGGACACAATGATACCAGCTGCACCATTTTGTATGGCCAACCTTGCTGGATGATTTTAAAATACAAGATAATGTTAAATGGCTGACATCAGGCTCAGATGAACATGAACTCATTTCAAAATAACAAAAGAGCAGAATAAACTGAAAACTGAATTCTTACTATCTTCTGCAGTGAGAACTCCTTTCACTAAAATTGGCATGGTAGTAATTGTTTGCAACCACTTAACATCCTGTCCAGATCCAAAGCCAATAGCCTCAGAATTGATGAAAAAATGCAACATCACCAACCCTGTTATATAGCGTGCACATGTTCATCCATGCATAAACATGCTGTGTGTAGAGAGAGTGGGGAGCGATTTACATTAGCAATTTGATGAACAAGCCCCATAAAGAATTCAATGTTGGACATATATTCACATGCAAAAACAATTATCTCCATATGCCAAAATACGAATGCTGAGTACCTGCCTTTCTTTCTGGAGGCTTACATACTCTTTTCTTGAGACAAGAACATAATCTGCATCTGCATGTGTGTGTTTGTACATGTATATATGTATTTATGCATGCATGTATGTATATATGTATGCGTATGTGTATATATGAAATCAAAACTAAGCACTTATAGGTATTAATACATTTGTGCTGACATTTTAACTAATTCAGCATTCAAAGAAAATGTAATTCTACAACATCCTGAGCTTCAAGGAAATAAGAGCATCATATTAGATTCACATTCGACAATGAACTAAAAAAAACCACAGATGTCAGTTGAACTGTTATTAACCAACCAAATAGAGTAAATCAACTAAACAACAAATTGCATTTCCAAACTGAGAATCAAATCATGTCATCTTATAGGCAATTAAATAAACATATATGTAAGTGCTTAGGTGTTTGAATTTTGCTCCAACAACAAATGCTAACAATCTGCCAGGAGTAAAGCAAGTAAAGCAACCAGAACCACTTGATAAACCGCTTCGACATCAAAAGGTGTGGTACAGAAAAACTGGACCCTCTTTACATGGCACCCACCTATCGGCATTGTGGATCATGGTAAACATCCCAAACTGCTGAGAATAGAATAATAAATTTGTAATGAAGCATGAACCAAAAAACTTTAACATACCTTCCAACTTAGTGATCGATCGATTTGGCTAGCAACATAAGATGCCAGCCCAGAGTCACTAGTCTGCACAACACCACAAACTTATTAGAGAGATTGATAGGCAGAACTAAGAATGGATAGAGAAATTTAAACTCACCTTGTCCATCTTGCCAAGGTCCAAACCCTCAAAGTTCTTCAGAGTTAAAAATGGAGGCAAGTTAAATCTGTAAAAACAACAAATGAAGAGATTTATCTCTTAAGAGCAAAGTAGAATAACATCCATTCAAGATATTCAGACTTTGCAACTAGCATTTGGCACGAGCATTCTTTAAGTTAAATCTCACAGCTTATTTATATCTGTCTGTTCAAGTTGTTTACACCCAAAAGTTTAATCAGCCATTGACCAACTATAGTAAATGATCAAAACATTAGGCCAATCAAGATTTGATTAATAAAAACTGATGTTGTGACACTTGGAAGTCTTATGTTTGACCACTGTTTGCTCATATAAGAGGCCACATACAGGTGGTTTGCAGCTGAAGTTAACTTCCTAAAGAAAGATATCAGGATGTAGGATGGTTTGTTTGAAGAACAACCATCCAAAAGGGGTTATGGATACCACCAGCGGAGTTATTAGGACAAGAAACTACCTTCTAAAGGAAGTTATTACTGAAAACAATTTCCAATATGTATGATAAAAGGAGGGAAAAAGATCAATTTGTTCTCTTCTATATATTCAACACTACAACGCTTCTATCAGGTGCTAGTCACCTTCTATCTTACAATTTATGGAGTGTTTGGTCTAAAGACCCCTCCCAGAACTCTAGGATCAAAAGCCTTTCTTAACAAGGAAAGCATCTCCCAACCATCAATAGATATGATGTAAAAAGTGAAGGTTCAATCCATGCTCACATCGACATGGAGAGGCCTAGAGCAAAAGTTTGACCAACTTCTGCATGGATATCGAGGTTCCCATAGAGTGGAGGTTTAACACGCTCGCTCATTCAAGGGACCCATAGAGTGGAGGGTCAACTTCCCATGCAGAATTCAAGTAAACCACAAAGTTGGTGCTGGATATCGTTCTACCATCAAGAAAGCAATTCGAGTCTCATCTCCAAGCAAAAGACTTCACTTACTCCTACTTCCATGTAAGGCTCAAGCAACAGAACTTGATGTGATGGGAGCAGTGGAGATGATACATTCTTCTCCCGCTTTTCATGATTTATTCTTTTATTCCCATTTATGTTGTATCACAATCACCATCAGTTACACCCATTTACTCTTCCACTTATCCTCCCCCTTTTGTTTTCTTTATCATAAGGTCAGCAATCTCAATATGAGGAATTGTGATCAAGCTGAACCATACCAATGCTATGTACCGATTGGTACTAGTTCACTATTTTTGCCCTTTTTTTCTTTAATTTTTAAGATTAATTTAAGAATTTATGATTTGAGGGTGTATTAGTGTTACTTATTTCATATTCGTCCTAAAAGACCACACAATTGCCTAAGGGATGTGATTGTAATAATTAAACGTAGATTTATAACTTGGTATGCAGATGCGTATCATTGTATGTCCTAATTTTCATCATCTGTCTCTTTCTTTCAACCATTACCCATTTTTTTGAATTCTTGTTTTTGACTTTTGTCATCCTCCCCTTACTTTCAACTGTCCTGTTTTTGTCTGCATTAGATAGATTTACATAGACTACATTATCCAGATATATAGGTGGACATGACATCTAGTATTGTATTGCTCCTAGGCTTATGGTTCCACCTCTCTGTTTCTCTCTCTGATTATCATTGCTGATTTACAATCAACATCTACTAGAAAGGTATGAGTCTAACCAAATAGTCTTAGGGTTCTCTTAGCTTTCAATTTATTTATGCAACTACTATTCCCATCAAGAGCTAAATCATTATAGGAGGATTCTTAGTTCCTGGATGATAAAGGCTATGGTTAAGGTGCATTTCATTTGTGGACATACTAATGGGTGGGCTTCCCTTCTCCAAGAACTATTCATGGAAAGTATTTTTATTTATCGATAATTCAATTAAGAAACACAAAGCTCAGATGGAGATGAATTCTTTTATTTAAAGGCACGGCATAGGTTATGAAAAAGGTTATGAATGTCGAAAATATTTTTATTTAAATATTAAATATTGTGGTTGTGTATTCAGTAGTCTCTCTTCTAGATGAACTAAAGAGAGCCTCTTTTCCAAAGATCTATATGATCCTTTGTCATTCTTCGTAGATTTGGAAACTGATCACATTCAGGACCATCTCCGACTTTAAATTCTTATTATGAAACTAATCTTGCAGCAAAATATACAAGTTTTTTGTCACAAAACCAATCATTCCCTTCATAATTTTTTGAAGAAAAGAGAGGAGAATGACATCTTATGGCATTCTCTCTTTTTGGTCATAGGATGGTCCAAAACGAACCAAAGCAAGCAAAACCAAGTGGTTTCACTCAGTTCAAAGCAATTCAGGCCAATTCAAATCAGTTACCGAGCCAAGAGGCTAAATCAACCCGTTCTATACCAGTTCAGTTTAGTGCACCTCAAACTAGGCAGTTAGAGTTGGTTTGGCAGATCATGCTATATATTACTTACCCAACAAATGATAAGTCCTCTTACTTGAGGCATAGAAATAACTTAGACACCTTAGGTTGATCTTAGTTATGATCAATCACAGAGATGCAATTTTAAAATGTGAAAAAACAAACTGCATTTGGATTGCTTTCTAAGTATCTTGGATTTATTTATCTTGGAGTTATTAAATAATTTTTATGCCAATTTCTTCTTGCTTTTCTATGAATCTAGCCATAGATGATACGAACATAAGCAAATTTTGACCAAGTGAAACCATAAGAGTCTAAGTCCAAAAGCTTTATAGATAATGCATGCACTGATTAGTTCTGCTAACAATCATCACATCAGTCAAGATTCTCAAACATATCATCAATTGGTGCTTTCACTAGTGGTCATGGCTCTTTTCTTAGCAACCAAAGGTTATAGTTAACAATCTTGGGTGATGCATCCTTAAGTACTAGGACCTATGTAATTACAATGCATTTGCGTCTTCCTCACTTTCTCTTGAAAAAACTCAAATGTATCACAAATATAACCCGGTGGAAGAAATCAAATTGCTAATTAGCATATACCTGTTCTTGATGTCTGCTTCCCTACGTCCAAGTCTTGGAGTATCCACAGTGAGAGCTATTGCCTTGAACCCAGCCCTTTCAGCCCTTCTTACAAGCTGTGCAACTACATTCCTATCTTTGTAGACCTTAGAAAACAAGGAATAAATTATGAGAACAAACAAATCCAAGGAAAACTTATATCAAACATATAACTAGAACTTAGAAACAAAAATGATAATAAAACAGAAGAAAAGATTTACATAGAGCTGAAAGAATCTAATTCCTGGTCCTGTGGAAGCAACCTCCTCGACACTAGAAGTAGCCCATGATGATAGTGTCTACAAAAACAAATAAAGAAAAACCATAATCACTACATATATTTTTCATGTTGAATTGGCAAATCAAAGCTACAAAAGCATTAGTAGACATGCATAAAAACAATGATTTGGTAAAAAATGGTTACTCTTAAAAAATTGAAAAGATTTCTTTTTGGGTGGGAGTGGGGGGAGCTTTGAGTGGTGCATGGTAAAAATTGCATCTACCAGAGAGCAACAAAAGCATTGCCTTTGACTTCTAAGAATTTGTTAGCATTCTTGTTTCCTATTGAGCAAAGAGATAGACAAACAGCAAGCTTTTTTGATGTACACATGGTATTTGACAAGTGAAATAAGCTGAACATGAAACCCTGTAAGTCTTATCAAAGGATGACTCTTGCTTGAACAGCTCTACAGAGGTACTGCAATGAGCTTGGCAGACAGATGTCAGGATTCATAGACTTCAGTTCAATGCGATGTAATTGGAAGAGTATTGCTAGTTCTTTCCATGCTCAATTCTTTGATTTAACTAACAAAATCTAACCTACAAGGCAAGGACCAATGACATGATAAGTTCATATATGACAATCTCTATGCCATAATTAAATTTCCCAGGTCATGAAGGTGCTTCAGCCAGTATAACTTCATGGGATAAAATACTGCATTCTACCCATTCCCTTCCTTTTAGGATGAAGCGTCTGCATGTTTGTCAAGAAAGGTCTCGAAGCTGATTTTATCAGAATGAAACTACTGAAGCATAAATTGGACTCAAATACATATTTAGGGCTGATTGGTTGTCTGTGAATTTGTGTAAAAGAGATTACTATAAAACATGATTTCTGTAAGACAGGTTTTATGCAAAACAGTAAGACCTGGTTTTCATAAACCTCATAGTTTTGACAAAACGGGTTTTATAGTAAACAACCAAAGAACCATTTAGAAAACTCATTCATTTTGAATATTTATAAACTTGTTTTTTAAACAATTTCAATCAAACAGTCCCAAAAAATTCTGAAAGGAGTAATGACCTGACTCCTTAATCTAGAACTTGGAATGTTTATTCAGGAAGGACACTACTAACTAACTTCTCATCATAACCAAATCAAATTTAACATTCATCATAACAAATGAATTATTTGGCAGGGAAGCAGTCCTTTCCTTAACTAGGATATGCTTAACCTGCTTGAGATTGACTCAACTCTATTTTACTTGTGTAGATGACAGAAACTTTTACGAGAAACTACATCAATGGAGCATGTAGAAATTGGACAAAAAGCTGGTATTCTTGCCAATGGCAATCTCCATGTGCACTTTTCTCGTCTCTTGGTTAGCATGGAGAGAAAGTACAAATAAGTGTTCCAACAATCAAGTACCCCTTCAAACAGAATTTTGAATAGAGAGGCATCTAAGTTGTAAAGTTATTCAAGCTAGATGCAAGATATATTTCTCATCACTCTATAATATGTTAAAGCACCTTAAAGCGAGCCAAGCTTTGGTAGTGATTAGGGCTTGTCTTAGCAGCTGTTGTTTGTTATCCAATTTCAGCAAAAGCTACATTGTTATTCTTCAAATTCACATTAGCTTCTCAAGTAGTGTCACTTCCAAATCATGAAACCATATAAGTATAAGAAAAAATGATGACAAACCATTATGGTGCCAGCTGCAGATGCTGCCCTTGCAGTTGCATATTCTCCTGAGGTACAATATCAGACTCAATGTCAGATGCTTTTTCTTAAGAACCAACCTATGCAAAATACTAAATACTATGTGAGGTAATTTGTAACATTGTCAAGAGTCAACAAACACACTCAAGTTAATATTGTATCTTCATTTCTTTAAGAGCAGTAAAGATTAACATAAATATTTTGCAAGCTCATCCATGTTAGAAAAAGGTAAAATTGATAAATGGAGAAATAAGATATATATTCTTGTTTCAGGGTTTCTTTCCTTTCTTTCTTTTTTTCCTTCTTTTTCTCCCTTCTTTCCTATCTTTTCTTTCTTTCTTTTACTTCATTCTTCCTTTCTTTCCATTCTTCCTCCTTTCTTCCTTTCTTTTTTTACTTCTCTTCCTTCATTTCTTTATTTTTTTCTTCTTCCTTCTTTCCTTCCTCTTCTTCTTCCTATCTTTTTTACTTTTTCCTCCTTTTCTTCCTTTCTTTCTCTTTTCCCTCTCCTTCCCTTTCTTTTCCCTCTTTCCTCGTTCATTTTTTCCCCCACGTGAATGGGTTTTGGAATCATGTAGATTGGACAGAAAAGATGCCCCCCGTACTGCTGAGACTTAAAACTTTGCTTTGTTTTTCAGTTTCTAGTTTGATATTAAGAACTTATTTGAAAATTCAGTTTCATTTTTAGATTAACTGGGCTTAACGCACCCAATGGAGTTATTACAAATTCCTAAAACTTGGTGCAAACATGATAGATACAAGGTGAAGGATTCAAATACCTTCCGGGTGGGCCATTTTCTGCATGGCAGTGGGAGCAATCATAATTGGCATTGATATCTTGAAACCAAGAACAGTTGTAGTCATATCAATTCTGGACACATCGATAAGTATACGCGGACGAAACCTAGTTCACAGTCAATGAATCAGGTTCAGTAAGATGAAATCTAGCGTACATTGACTAATGATATGAAGTCTTTGAAGCAGCATCCATAGGTTCTATCATATTACATATCTGTATAGTTTGAAAGACAACCAAAGGTGAGAAAAACAACATGTATGCATACCAGACATCGAGATAAGGATTCTTCATGTTATTGCAGAAAAAAAAAAGGGGGCAAATACAGGGAAACTGTTTAATAACTCAGCACCAACACCATATTGGACAGCTAAAAGATAATGTGTCCAATGAAAGACATAGCAACAAAAAAGGTCTTAGAGTCTGAAAATGACAAGGTTGAGAGCTATGTACTTGGTGAAATTCTTTAACTATGTAATCCTTCATACCACCCTTCTTTCCTGTATATCAGAAAAGATGAAATACATAGAGATCTCAAAAGTAGGGGGAAAATGGCATTTAGCTTACATTACCATCATCCTCAGCTGAAAGATATAAAATTTTAAATATGAGACAGAGGAGGAGAAGATCTTACACCCTGCAGGATCGCAGATTTTCTACAAAAGTTTAATTATAAAATGATCCATTCCTACATAAATGATCATGCTCATACTACAGATTGGACATCCAGAAAAATAATTCTAAATCATGTCAAGCGAAAACTTTTCTCTGGTGAGATGAACTACTGAACTAGCCATGAGAGTTCTGAAAGAATCTCATTCACATGTACTTGTGCTAACTGCATCATGAAAAGGTAAATCTCACATAAGCTTAAGTCTTAGTTGCAGGCAGAAGGGTAAGTCTGCACAAAACACAATAGCCTCCCTCCTAAACACAAATAAACAAGAAGATGCATGTAAGTTTTTTAATATGAGTTTGTATCGATCTTACCTAGGAAAATAAAGGCCAAAAGTTTTACCGTCCACTACCATGAAGCACTAAATGGATCATTTGCTTAAGATATAACAATCTTGACAATTGACACAACCTGTGGCAACCAATACCACCGTCCACAAAGTGTTCTTTCCAACATAGTGTTAAACAAATGCCACTTTCCGAAAAGAAGGGCGCATATTCCACAACATCAATATAAAAAACTCACGTTGCTCGCTTCAATAGTAGAGGAATAAGTTTGTATCATCTTTATCATCAGAAGAAGAGCACAGATTCCAAAATCAAATCAACAAAAGCAAACATCAACATAAGGGGAATGCAGAGAATCAACAGAAGAAGCTTACAGAATCCTCGAGAATGCCTCCCTGTTCTCCTTCAAAGTCCACTCATCCTCTGCACCAGAGGCATAGTAGTCATAGACCATCTTAGGCAGCTTCTGCTTGGCGATTGGCTGATACTCCATAACGTTGGTGATCTCCATGCTTATGGCTGTTTATCACACACCCCCTGCAACCCACACAATCTAACAATTGAAGACACACAGATGCTTTGAACCTCAAATCAAAAATCTTGCAACCCCACCTCCTAATATGTAACATCCAATTCACAGGATTTGAAACACAAAATCTAAAAATAGATTCTTCAGAATGGAAAGGAAAATAAACATATATACAAATATCTAATGTATGTGTATACATGCATCCAAATAGATTTAAAAACAATCAAAAGGAGAAAACAATTATCACCTTTTGACAAAAACAAGATCAAAAATCAAACCCAACTAGCTGAGTAGAGAACACAATCAAGCGAGGAAAGAAGAAGAAGAGCTAAGGAGGAGAAAAGAACCTTGGTTCCTAAGAAGAGAGAGAATGGTGTGAAACCAGAATAGATGATGTGGTGTGGATTAAAGTAATATATGGGCTGGAGATAAAGAGATGGCGATTTGTTCGTTATACAGAGAGGAGGAGGGGGTGGGGCAGTGGATTTCTACGTCGAAGACAAAGTAGAGGCAGTAGGGGCGTCGGGGTCGGAAATTATCTATCTATTATTAATTTAATGGCGAACGAGTGGAGGAAAATATTGGGGCTGGTTTTGGATCAGCTTTTCGAGGTGGAAATGAAGAACGGCATCTCCAGCACTGCTTCCTGATCCACAAACGTCATGTTGCCATTCCACATCCCAAAAATTCTTTTCCTATTTCCGTTTTCCTTCTTCCTTTTTTTTTTTTTTTTCCATTCTTCCGGTTGGTTATTGAACGCCACAACCCAAATTCTTCATCGATAGGATAAGACAGACAAACAAAGACAGGAGACAATTTATGAAAATTTATGAAAATATGAGAAATAGAGCTATAAGAGAAATTTATGAAAATCGTGCGTGAGATCACCAAGTGTCTTGACGTTAATATGGGAGTAGATAGACTCTTTTGATGGTGAGAGGTGGAGATAATTCGTATAATTGTGGATGGCGAGAAGAAGCCTAGTCGATTTTGAGGTCTTTCTTTTTTTCTCTAACCGCTATTTTGAATGAGTCCAGGTGGAAGACCGACCGTGATACGGGTTTGTTCCCAAGTTCTCACGCTCCTCCAGGAATCTCGGCTTAAAACGAACCAAAGCAACGATTCCGAAACACCGAAGTCGATGATGCTGATGCCGGGTTCGAGTTTGATCTACCGCACGAGGAAACCAAAGTGTTTGTGCTGCATCACGATTCCCGCCCACAACTACATCAGGGCGCACGGATAATTTGCATTAATCTCAAAGTATCTGTAGGGCGCTTAATCTCTTCCAACGTGGGTCCTTGGAAAAGAGCTATCGCTGCCAACTAGCTGAGGTAATCATCATTAACCGGGGTTCGGATTGTATCTTTCACGCAAAATAATGATTGATTTTTTTTTCCCGAGGTCAACCATCTCATCATAACTTATAAAATCTCAAAATATTTTCTTTCACCTATCCACACAAATCACATAACAATTAGTATACGATCCAATAATTTATATTATTAAAATTAAAATCATTCTTTAATGCAAAAAATACGACTCAAACATGTTAACTGATGGTATTGAAATGACTTCCAACAAGTTTTGAAAGATAGGATTTTATCAAAGATTTTTTTTCTCATAAAATAATAATTAAAAAAATTCAACCAATGCACTTAGGCAACGAGATATCAATCATAGCGTTGTTTTGCTTGTGATGCACGTGGTCCAGAGAAATAGAAAAGCAGAGAAAGGAACAAAAGACAAAGAACGCGACCCATGGTGGCTCCTCGAGAGCAAGATTATGGAAATTCCCAGTACCAAACGGTATTGGATCACGAACACATTAAAAAAAAAAAAAAAAAAAATCATATAAACTCCTCGTGTTTTAAAAAAATATACATATTTAGATAATAAGAAAAAATTAAAGAAAAAAATTTTATATTAAATATTGATATGAAATGACAGTTTATCGTGACTGAGACCGGTGATATGTAAATCTTGACCATGTGGTGTTTTGGTTAACTCGACTAGCACCAAGCCAGGATGATGAGCTAATATTACTGTAGCAGTAATGCCAATTCTATTTGCTTCGCACTCTAGATATATTCTAGAATTAATAGACAACGGTCAACTTCAGCCAAATAAAATAGAAGCAATGTGATTCACTTTGTCACTCCTGCCTGCATTTTCAAAAAGAACCAGCCACTCCACTTATAAATAGTGGGGTATAGGAAATTTTCAAGTTCTCAGACCAAACTCTTTTTCTTCTTCCCATTATTCTTCAAAAATTGAATTGATGTTGAAAGATTCCCACCAGAAACAACTTACTCAGAAATTTGATTTGCTAATTCTCTCTATTTGATGCAGAATCATGTTCCAACCAATCCAGATATGAGAGAGAGAGAGAGAGAGGAACGAATTATAATAAAGAAGAAAATATGACAAATCTTGTTTCATTTTATTGTTAATTTTTCTTATTTTAATCATTAATACATCTTTTTAATCAGTGGAATTAAACCTTCACAAACTTATGGTTCCCAAACATTTATATGACACAGGGATACGGCTAACCCAATCCATTGATACTTGGATTGATCAGCCCTAACCTGACCCAATTAAATTACCGAAAACCATTTCTTATGGAGGGACTCAAACAGCTTGACAGATAATTTGGCTTAGCATTTGCAAGTTTGCCACCGCTGCTTTGGCTTGATGAACCTATGATCATTTAACTGGTACCAATCGAACACATAAGCTGAAATAGAGGTAGATGAAGTGATCGATCACCATTTTAATTAAAAAAATAAAAAAGATTGATGGCATTTTGTCTGAATTAGAGTTAGACAATATTGACCAACTTGTGAATCAGGACGGATTTTTGCAGCATCGACAGAAATTAGATTGGAAGTATGCAAGGAGTCATCTGACTGCATTGCTGGATAACACTTGGACGGACAAAAGTGTGGCACGTGCAAGATCGAAAGTACTTGATTAGCACTGTACTCTAATTATTTTTATGTAACTTTGTTGCTCCAATTTTTAATCAGACAAAAGGAGATAGTCCATAAATCAATTTGAATGACCTTTATTCATCACATGTCATTGTCCTGATGCACCATGTTGCTGTTTTATTACTTAACCTTGATAAATTACATTAGTCAGGTTCATCTTGAGAGAAGGCTGCATGGTTCCAAATTGATATCTTAAAAAACTACCAAAAGATTCCTAGCTTAAAGCCTTAAACCAAACCGGTAATCAGGAAGTTTACCACAGAAAAGAGGTGTTTGCGTGACCAATATTCCGTCAAAAAATAATTGCTGGAATTAGATGCTTATCATTTTGTTACTTGGACATTCCTTTTCTTGGTCCAAAGGGATGCAAAGCCACTTCAACTTGACGTCGGCGTTTCAATGTCTCCATGTTGGTTTCTTTCCAGAAGCTGTAGCAGATACGTTAGAAAGGCTTCATTTTGGGAAGAGGCCGCGTGAATTTTGAATAACATGCTGCAGACTTTTTCTCCATCTCCTTTCTGTGTGCCGAGGAAACCGCTAAAAGATTCTGTGGGCTATCGTATACGAACGGGTCGTAGGTGGCCTGGATTGACGCGGTCGCTTGTAGGAGAAATTATTGCCCATCCTATGTGCACCGTATGCCCGTGCGCGCAGCCAGTAAGGCCGCTGATTCTTTAAAGTCTATTCATCAAACCCACATCTTAATGTATTATTATAGAAATCAACCATCATGATTGTATATATAGCCACGTGAGTAAACCAGGGTTACCAAACGATGAAGTTGGTTGCAAGTTGCTTCCAATCTCGCTTAAGTTTGGTTGATTAGTATATATACCAACTTGGTATAGAATTTAATTGATGCCAAATTGAGCTAGAATGGAGGAGGATGAGGTCACTATCGGTAATCTGCAAAACAAAGTTTCATCCGAAGTCAGTAGAGGTGGCTCTGATAGGACCCTTTGATGGTCAAGTCAGCTCTTCTGACCAAAAGAAATGAAATGGAGTGCTCTGGAATGAGTTCCGCAAAGTTTAGAGGAGGAGAGGAGAGCTTAGAGCTTAGAGCTTAGAGTAAGTATATCTAAAGGGTCTACTTTTATAGGCGGAGCTTGATGGTGACAGCTGCAGCTGCCTGATGGCGGGCTGCTCGAGGCTATGTGGGGTTCGGTGCAGAGAGGATGGTATCGTCAGGCCGATAGTGACAACCATACCATCCGGTAGTGATGGGCTGCTCGAGGTCTGGTGAAGTCTGTCATGGAGGGAAGCACCGTCTGTAGCATCGTCTGTGGCAGACTGATGGTGATCGTTCGTCCAGATTTAACAGTCGTGGCTCTAAGAAAGCAGGCATTAATTGGTGGACTTTGGCATGCATCAATTCCAGAGGACTTCGGACTCCCGCAAGAGTTTGGTCGAAGGAGGAGCTTGGAAGGAGTTCGGCTCCTGTAGGCGTCTGGCTGGAAGAGCGCGGAGGGAGTTCGGCTCTCGTGGGCGTCCGGCTGGAGTTCGATCGGCTGAAGGAGTTCGACTAAGACCAAGTCGGCTGAAAAAGTTCGGCAGATGCTCGGCCACTGAGGAGTTCGACTGGCTGAAGGAGTTCGGCTAAGATCCATCTGCTGAAACTCTTCCGTGGCTATCGATTGCATTAGATTGAGCATCGAACTAGACTTCGGTAGGAGCGGGGTTTATCTCCAATAATAGTCCCCCCCACTTTCGAGTTTGAAACTCGAAAGAAGGGAGTGCAGAAAAGGCGACTGCCGAAGTCCTCTTCTGGGCTCCGTGCTGGTTCAGGTTGAAGCTCGGGGGAGATCTCATCTCCAGCCAAAGTTGATGTTGAAGTTGAAGTCCGAGAGAGATCTCATCTCCAGCCGAGGTTGAAGTAGATCTCGTCTCCTGTAGTTAAGGTCGGAGGTTGAGCTCCTCGGGGGTGATATTGTCTCCAGCAGCTGAGGCTGACTCGGGGAAGATCGTCTCTCCTGCAGCCAAGGTTGACTCGGGGGAGATCTTATCTTCTGTAGCTGAGGTTAATACGAACGCTCGGGAGAGATCTGATCTCTAACGAGTTGATACGGCGTCGGAGAGATCTATTCATCAGCCACTCGGGGAGATGCTATTCTGCACTGGGTTGATAGCCGCTCGGAGATTGATCTAGCTGGGTTGATCGACGTCGGAGGATCTATCTTGACGGAGATGATGCGTCGCTTGAGAGAATTCTATCTCTAGCGAGATTGACTCGGTTCGTTGGAAGAAATTTAGCCGAGGTTACCGGTCATATCGCGGAGAGATCTTATCTTGGCGGTGTTGCAGACGTCGGGAAGTCTTATTTTAGCCGAGGTTGGCCGACCTTAGGAGATTTATCTCTACGATCGGTGCCTAGGGAGATTTCTCTGCGCGAGGTATGCATCACGGGGGGGAGTATTCTCCTGCAGCGAGGTTGGTTTGGACTCAGGAGATTTATTCCTCAGTCGAGTGTTGCGAGCGTCGGAGGAGATCTTATTCTACGCCGAGGTCGCCGGGCCTCGGAGAGATCTTATCTTCTGCATATTAGCGCTTATTTTTGCAGTCGAGGTTGTGGCCCGAACATCAGGGGGGGATCTTATATCTGCGACGAGGTTTGCCATCAGGGGAGATCTTATCTCGCGGCGAGTTATTGCGGCGTTGGGGAGATCTTACTCCTGCGGCGGGTTTTGCAGGCGCTTGGGGATCTATCTCTCGCCGAGTTGCCTTGGGAATTTATCTCTGCGTCGAGGTTGAGCGGTCGTTCGAGAGATCTATCTCTAGCAGGTGGTCGGCTCGGGGGAGACTTATCTCTGCGGCGAGGTGTTGCGGGCGCTCGGAGAGATTTATTCCTGCGCGATGTGATGGGCGCGCTCGGGGAGTCTTATCTCCTGCAGCCAGGTGGCCCAAACCCTAGAGAAATCTTATCTCCCGGCTGAGGTTGTTGTAGGCGCTCGGGGGAGATCTTATCTATCTCTTTGCCGGTCAAAGTTGTTGAAGGCGCTCAGAGGAGATATTATCTCTGGCAGCGAGGTTGGCTCGGGCTCTACTTGAGATCTTATTCTACGACGAGGTTGCCCGAGTGAGTCTTATCTCCTGCAGCAGGTTGGTGCGGACCTCGTGGGGATTATCTCCTGCGGCCGAGTGTCTGTAGGATCGGGGAGATGCCTTATCCTGCAGCAGGTTGGTTCGGCCCCAGGAAGATTTATCTCGTCGGCGAGGTTGCCTTCAGGGGGATTGATCTAATACAGCGAGGTTGCCCGAGGTCGGGAGATTATATCTGAGCGAGGCGGTCGGACCTTGGAGAGTCTATCTCCTGCAGCAGGTGTTTGCGGGGCTCGAGGAACTTATTCTGTAGTTAAGGTTGGAACGGACCTCAGGAGATTTATCTCTTACTGCCGAGATTGGCTTGGATCTCGGGGATCTATCTCTGCGGGCGAGGTTGCTAGGGAAGTTTATTCCTGTAGCCAAGGTGATGCGGGCGCTCGGGAAGTTATTCTTATGCAGCCGAGGTGCCAACCTGGGGGAATCTTATTCCTGCGGAGAGGTTGTTACAGTGCTCGGGGGGAGTCTATCTTATAGCAAGGTCGGCCGGACCTCGAAGAGATCTTCCCTGCGTGAGTTGAGGACTTTGGTTGGCATGTTAGGACGAGGTTCTCTCCTGTTCACTAACATGCAACTATAATGCTTTTCCTGTCATCACATGTTTTGCATTCAGATGATATTATGAATGGAGAATTTTACGAAGAAAAGTGTGGACATCACGGATTTTCTTGCTTCAGGTGTGGGGCTGTCCTCAGTTCCTGGGCGGTAAGTCCTCTTTCTTGGCCTTTCATTTGGAGCAGCTTCTTGGCTTTGGTGGGGGTGGCTGACTCCTTGTAGTTCCATTCTATTGTGGTTCTAGTCCTGGGGAGGATTTCTCGCGCCTTCTTCGGAGTTCCATGCTCCGGACCGAGGGGAGTTCGGCTCGCTATGCTTAGAGTCGAAATGCGGTCAGTTCACCGATTTCGTCATAGCCTGCCCTGAGGCCTTTGCCTGGGCATAACCTACGGCCGGCCAGGAGGTCGGCGAGTAGCCTGGAGATACTTTTCCAGGGGAGACAGCAGTAATTCTTCTGAAGGTGCTTGATGCGGCCATGGTGACGATGGTCAGATCCTAACCTCAATGCTGCAGCGTTAAATCAGATGAATAAATCGGATGATTCCTCCTCTTTGTTTGTATTCATCGGGAATTCGAACTCGCACAGACTTGCTGTTGATGAAGGAGCCGAATATGGCTATCGTTCAAAGAAAGATCGTACCGACTTCAACGTCGGTATCAGTTTTTCACTCCTTTTAAGATAGATAGGAAGGCTCGACAGTTGGGTACTAAGTACGTGGATGCATCACATGGTCGAAGCTCTAGCTTTTGTCAATGGATCAGAGTTCTCGTAGCTTCGATTGAGGAGCTCAAGTTTTGGCGGACGGGTTTTGTATTTGGGGGAGAAGGAGGTTGCGCGGACGTCGCTAGTGAGCGGGGTGACGTGGCCGAGCCTTAAATCATCGGTCATTTTTTGCAGGTCTATGATCGAGGGATCTTTGGGTTGCAGATTCTGGGGTTTCTGGTACAAAGGGAGGTCTCCTTAGAGGAACTCTGTAAGCACGGTCCCGACTCTCTTTTTTTTTCATTCGGGCGTGGGTCGTTGCCTAGTATCCTCTTGATCGGTTTTCACGTGACGGGTTTCTGGTGGGTCACGTCAGGGTCTGCTGCTGGTGCTTGCCTTTGTGGGCCCGACCTGCTAGACAAGAAGGTTGAACTGCTTTGTAGCTACGTAATTTACAGTGGAAGGCCACAGTTGTCAGTGCTGAAGTAGAGTAGATGGATCTGAATGGGATCGAGCCGCAGAGGCGTCGATATCGGATCGAACTCTCCTGAAGGATTTTCTCTTAGAGAATTTGGAGAGGAAGGAGGATCTTTGGAGAGACGTTGCTGAGCACTCTTTAGTAAGAGAGATCTCAGAAACGCCTCGAAGACAGAGGCGCCCTCTTTTGCGTCAATTTGGTGCAGATCTGTGTTGATGCCAGACGAGCTGGTGGAGGATGAGCACCTCGGGGATCTAAATAAAGTTCCATTCGGAGCGATGGGGGTGGCTCGGTAGGACCTCGACGGTCAGTCACTTTGCTGACCAACAGAAATGGAGTACTCTGAATGAGTTCGGCAGAGTTTAGAGGAGAAGAGAGAGCTTAGAGCTTAAGCAAGTTTGGAGAGTCCTTTTTATAGGCGGAGCTTGATGTGACAGTGCGCTACTGATGGCGGATGTTAAGATGCATGGGGTTTGGTGCAGGAGGTGGTAGTGTTCAGGCGATAGTGACAACCATGATGTTGTGTCGGTAGGCCGCTCGAGTTAGGTAGTGTCACGGAGGGGGCGCGTTTTAGTGTCTGTGGCAGCTGTGGTGATCTTCGCCGATTTATAGCGTGACTTTGAGAAGCAGGCAATTAATAGTGATCGAATGCATAATTATAGGGACTCGATCTGAAGAGTTCGCTGAAGAAGGTTTGGAAGGAGTTCGACTCTGTAGGCGTTGCTGAGAGCGCGGAGGACTTGGCTTTGGGATCCAGTTAGGAGTTGGCGACTGAAAGTCGCTAGACAGATCGGTAAAAAAGTTCGGCAGGAGTCACGCTAGAGGGGGTCTCGATGGCTGAAGGAGTTCGGTAAACCTCCGCTGAAACTTTCATGGCTAGCCGATTTTAAGTGTATGAATTTGATTTCGATAAGAGTGGGTTTTATCGCCACAACAAAGTAGAAGATATTGTATGTGGATATATTTAATTAAGCATTGAATATATTCAATAATATTTCATAATAGTAGCAGCTATTCTTTTATATTTTTATATTTATTTATTGACTTAATGTCGTACTACAAGAATTTAAGTTTATCATAAAATTAATCTAAAAAATTAAATTTCGATTCATAGCTAATTATGCATATGCTAGAGTCTTTTACGGTGAAAGCAGTAATTTATTACCAAATCTTAGCTTCTTTCACGAAATCTCTCTCTCGCTCATTCATCCATAATTATGATAAATATTTTACACAAAATATGACATATCACAAAACAACGTTTTCATCTTAATGCTAAAGGCATGTGTGTACGAAATGATGAAAAAAATTACAAAGACAATATTAATTATAATATAGTCCATTCATTTTTGATCTTAATTTATAATGAATATGTAATATATATATATATATATATATAATTTAAAAAAATTTTTAATTTTATTTTTATCTATCTATATTAATTTCAAAATATTCATTCGAAGATGTACAAATGTTGATCACATGCTACACTTTTCTTTTATGAGTGCTGATGAAACACTACAAAGACTCTATGGGCAATGTACATGAATGGCATAAGGCCTAAATGACACGGCCACTTGCAAGAGAATTAGTGTCTACGGCGTCTCGGTGTACTAGCTGTGCACGTACCAACGAAATATGGCTTTGAGGTCATCAAATACATCTCAAAAGCATCATCATAACATTAACAATCATAATTGGCAATATGTACGTCCTACAGTGCATTATTAGCCAATAATTATCCACTGTAAATGACTCACACTGCATTTGGAAGAAACATAAAAATTATATGCTAACTTACCACAAAGTCAGTATGAAATTCTATTTATTATCGTTCAGACATGCAATCAACATTTGTGAGTTGCTTCCGATTGGTCATATTTTTTTGATTAGTAAACCAGTCAAAGCTAGAGCAAGATTTATCAATTAAGCTTGAAATATATTAAATAAAAATAATTTATATATAATACAATTAGCAACTATTATTTTTATAATTTTTATATTTAATTATTTGACTAAGTATTATCACTAGGATAATAATAAGTTTATCTATAAAAATCTTTCATTATTAAAAAATAAATTCATTATCAAGTTCATAGCTAATGCCATGTCACTAGAAGTCTTCAATAATGAAAGTAGTAATTCATTATTACGTACTTAGCATTTTATGATAAAATCTTTCTCCTCACCTATTTATACATAATTTATGATAAAATATTTCACTGTAGATCGAATTTTTTAAAAAACTTGAGAAAACAGGGGCCAAGCCCCTATTTCGAACCTGCAGTGGTCATGGAAGGGTTTTGGGCTGTCCGATGGCCACCTAGCAGCCCTTCAGCGATCTCCCCGCCATCTCTCCTTTATTTTCTCCCTTCCCTTCTCCTCTCTCTATCTCTCTCTCTTCTCAATTTTTCTCATGGAGGACTATGGAGCCTGCAAGACCTTGATGGCCTCCATGGCACTCCAGTAGCCACTGCAGGCATCTCCGCTATCCTCCAGCTCGTTCTCTCCCACTCCCTCCTTCCCCCCTCTCTCTTTCTCTCTTTTTCTTCCTTATTCATCTTTTATTTTTGCATCGTTACGGGCTCGATATGAGAAAGTACCAACTCATATCATCGGCTGACTGATATAGCATCTAATTTCGAATCGGTGATCCTTACTACTAACCATGAAAATATTTTTATTAGTAATAGTTAACTCTGATGACAAATGAGTTTCATTACAATATCTACAATACTAGTGATGAAAACATTCATTGACGAATTTATATAGAAAGTTGATATTTGTTACCTCGTATTAAATAATTTTTAGTAAGTAAAAAAATTTAATCATTAAAAATTAATTTTTTTATAATTTTAATATTTTTAACAATAGGAAAAAAGAGATTTAAAAGCAACAAAAATTGCTAGTAAAAGTATAAAAAATCACTAAGGATACTTTTCATAATGATTTTTCATACTGCTACTTAGATATTATCAAATGTTCCATTACTGTTTTAACTTCAACACATTACATAACTATTGGAAAAGTAAATTTTTAGTAGCAGTTTTTATCAGAATTTAGTAATATTTTCTCATCATTACAAAAACTTCATCAAGTGGTCTCCACTACTATGAAAATATTATAAGGTTACTCCATTCAAATTTTTTGATGTTTTCAACTATATTTTTTAGCTGCTACTTAAATCAAGAATCGTTAACTCGAAATTGGATCTCATACCGGTTGACCAATAGTACAAGTTGATATATCCCCGTATTAGACCATACTGGGCCCAAATTCAAAATGAAAACAATAGATGAATCGGAAAGGAAAAGATAACTCACACTAGCCAATAATTTATCCACTTGTAAATGACTCACACTAGCCTACTTGGAAGAATAATATAAACATATATATGCTAACTTCACCACAAAGTGCATGTTGAAATTCAAGATAACGATACTCTATCAAGGTTACCAGACATGCAATCAAGCTATTTGTGAGTTGCTTCCGATTTGGCTCATATTTTCTTGATTAGTATACCAATCAAAGCTAGAGCAAGATTTATCAATTAAGCTTGAAATATATTAAATAAAAATAATTTATATATAATACAATTAGCAACTATTATTTTTATAATTTTTATATTTAATTATTTGACTAAGTATTATCACTAGAATAATAATAAGTTTATCTATAAAAGTCTTTCATTATTAAAAAATAAATTTATTATCAAGTTCATAGCTAATGCCATGTCACCAAAAGTCTTCAATAGTAAAAGTAGTAATTCATTATTACATACTCAGCATTTTATGATGAAACCTTTCTCCTCACCTATTTATACATAATTTATGATAAAATATTTTATTATGCATCGAATTTTTTAAAAAACTCGAGAAAACAGGGGCCAAGCCCCTATTTCGAACCCGCAGTGGTCATGAAAGGATTTTGGGCAATCCGGTGGCCACCCAGCAGTCCTTCAGCGACCTTCCCACCATTTTCTCCTTTCTTTTCTCCCTTCCCTTCCCCTCTCTCTATTTCTCTTTCTTCTCAATTTTTCTCATGGAGGACTATGGAGCCTACGAGACCTCGATAGCCTCCATGGCCCTCCAGTAGCCACCGCAGGCATCTTCGCTATCCTCCAGCTCGTTTTCTCCCACTCCCTCCCTCCCCCTCTCTCTTTCTCTCCTTTTCTTCCTGGTTCATCTTTTATTTTTGCATCGTTACAGGCTCGATATGAGAAAGTACCAACTCATATCATCGGTTGACTGACACAGCATCTAATTTCGAGTCGATGATCCTTACTACTAACCATGAAAATATTTTTATTAATAATGGTTAACTCTGATGATAAATGAATTTCATTACAACATCTACAATACCAGTGATGAAAACATTCATTAACGAATTTATCATTAAAGTAATACTTATTTTGATAGAAGGTCGATATTTATTACCTTGTATTAAATAATTTTTAGCAAGTAAAAAAAAATTAATTGTTGGTACAGAATTTGATTGACACCGGATCGAGCTGGAGTTGAGGAAGAAGAAGTCACCGCCGGTGACCTACAAAATAAAGTTTCATCCGGAGTCGGTGGTGGTGGCTCCAGCAGGATCCTCCGATGATCAAGTTAGTTCTTCTGACCAACAGAAATAGAGTGCTCAGATAAGAATTTAGGAGAATTTTGGAAAGAAGAAGAGAGCTTAGGAAAAACATATCTGAAAGATCTCTTTTATAGACGAAGCCTATAACAAACTGATAGTGATGGTCGTAATCATCCGATAGTGGACCGCTTGGGACCACATAGAGTTTGTTACAGAGAGTGGTATCCGTTACCATGATGTGGTCATTCATTGAGATTTAATAGTTGAAGTTCGGAGGAAGCAGGTATTGGTCGGTGAAGAGTTTTGACATACATTAATTCCAAAAGAGTTTAGACTTTTAAAGAAAATACGGTTAGAGAGGATCATCTAGGAGGAATGATAGCTGAAATATGAAAGTAATCTACTAAAAAAATTCGACTGAAGGAGAGGTCTGGAAGAAGTTCGACTCTTGGAGGAATCTGATTGAAGAAGAGGTCTGGAAGGAGTTTGGCTCCTGAAAAAATTCGACTGAAGAAAAAATCCATATGAAGTTTGGCTCCTAGAGAAACTTGACTGAAAAAAAAATCTGAAAGAAGTTTGACTCCTGGAGGCACTAGACTGAAGAAAAAATTTGGAAGGAGTTCGACTCCTAGAGGAATTCGAATGAAGGAGAAATCTGGAAGGAGTTTAGCTCTTGTAGAAATCCAATTGAAGGTGAAGTCTGGA
>QRFJ01002100.1:215257-325829 GCA_006176705.1 Cocos nucifera | reverse complement strand
GGCCCTATTGTGTCCGACAATAATAGGAGACCAGATCTTCTTCAACCTCGATTGGAGATAAGATCTCCTCCGAGCTCCCATTTCAACGTCAACAAGAGATTAGATCTCCTCAACCTCAGCTAGAGATATAAAATCTCTTCCGAGCTTCTACGTCAACAGAAGATAAGATCTCCTTCAACTTTACTTTCAACATCAACCTCAACGGAGATAAGATCTCTCCCAAGCTTTTATGTCAATAGGAGATAAGATCTCCTTCAACTCAACTTCAACGTCAAACCTCGCGTTGGAGATAAGATCTCCTCTGAGCTTCTATGTCAATAGGAGATTAGATCTCCTTCAACCTTAGTTGGAGATAAGATCTCCCCCGAGCTTCTATGTCAATAGGAGCTAAGATCTCCTTCAACTTCAACTTCAATGTCAACCTCGACTGGAGATAAGATCTTCTTCAAGCTTTTACGTCAATAGGAGATAAGATCTCCTTCAACTTCAACTTCAACATCAACCGGCTGGAGATAAAGATTTCTCCGAAGCTTCTACGTCAATAGAAGATTAGATCTCCTTCAATCTCGACTAGAGATAAAATTTTCTCCAAGCTTTCACTTCAACGTTAACAAGAGATTAGATCTCCTTCAACCTCAGCTGGAGATAAGATCTCTCTTGAGCTTCTACATCAACAGGAGATAAGATCTCTTTCAACTTCAACTTCAACCTCGGCTGGAGATAAGATCTCCCCCAAGCTTCTACATCAATAAGAGATAGATCTTCTTCAACTTCAACCTCAGCTAGAGACAAGATCTCCCTCGAGCTTCAACTTCAACCTTGGCTGGAGAAAAGATCCCCCCAAGCTTCAACCTGAACTAGTGTAGAACCTAAAAGTGGACTTCGACAGTTGCCTTTTTTGTAATCTCTTTCTTTGAATTTCGAACTCGAGAGTAGGAGGACTATTATTGGGGATAAATCATGCTCTTGCCGAAGTTCAGCCTGATGTTTAGCCTAATGCAATCGGTAATCATGGAAGAGCTTCAATCCAGAATTCTTCCTCCAGCGGTCGAATTTCAGTCGATCTCCTCCAGTGGTCGAACTCATTCAGTAACCAAAATCCTTCAGCGGTTGAACTCCTCCAGCGGCCAAGCTCCATCCGAAATTTTTTTTCAGTCAGATTTCTGTAGGAGCCAAACTCCTTCCGGACCTCTCCTTCAGTCGGATGCCTAGAGGAGCCAAACTTCTTTCGAACTTCTCTTCTAGTCAATTTCTCCAGGAGCTAACTCCTTCTAAACCTCTCTCTAGCTCGAATTCCTATAGGTTGAGCTGAACTTCTTTTGGAATTTCTCTTCAGTCAGATGCCTCCAAGAGCCGAACTCCTTACTTGATCTCTCCTTCAGAGATGTTATACAGGAGCCAAGACTCCTTCGAACTTTTTCTTCAGTCAAGTTCCTCTAGACTGAACTCCCATCCAGATTTCTGCTCAGTCGAATTCTATAGAAGCCAAACTTCCTTTCCGAACTTTTCCTTCAGATAGGATTCCTCCAGGAGCCAAACTTCTTTTGATTTTTTCTTCAATCGGATTCCTCCAAAAGCTAAACTCCTTTCAGATTCCTTCTTCAGTCGGACTCCTTCAGGAGCCGAACTCCTTTCGAATTTCTCCTTCAGTCCAGTGCCTTTAGGAGCCAAACTTCTTTCAGACTTTTTCTTCAGTCGAATTCTATAGGATCGAACTCCTTCCAGACTTCACCTTCAATTGGATTTCTACAAAGGCTAAACTCCTTCCAGATTTCTCCTTCATTCGAATTCCTCTAGGAGTCGAACTCCTTCCAAATTTTTTCTTCAGTCTAGTGCCTCCAGGAGTCAAACTTCTTTCAGATTTTTTTTTCAGTCAAGTTTCTCTAGGAGCCAAACTTCATATGGATTTTTTCTTCAGTCGAATTTTTTCAGGAGCCAAACTCCTTCCAGACCTCTTCTTCAATCAGATTCCTCCAAGAGTCGAACTTCTTCCAGACCTTCCTTCGTCGAATTTTTTTAGTAGATTACTTTCATATTTCAGCTATCATTCCTCCTAGATGATCCTCTCTAACCGTATTTTCTTTAAAAAAGTCTAAACTCTTTTTGGATTAATGTATGTCAAAACTCTTCACCGACAATACCTGCTTCCTCCGAACTTCAACTATTAAATCTCAATGAATGACCACATCACTGGTAACGGATACCACTCTCTGTAACAAAACTCTATGTGGTCCCAAGCGGTCCACTATCGGATGATTACGACCATCATATCAGTTTGTTATAGGCTTCGTCTATAAAAGAGACTTTCAGATATGTTTTTTCCTAAGCTCTCTTCTCTTTCCAAAATTCTCCTAATTCTTATCTGAGCACTCTATTTCTGTTGGTCAGTAAGAACTAACTTGATCATCGGAGGATCCTGCTGGAGCCACCACCACGACTCCGGATGAACTTTTTTGTAGTCACCGGCGGTGACTCTTCTTCCCTCAACTCCAGCTCGATCCGTGTCAATCAAATTCTGTACCAACAATTAAATTTTTACTTTGCTAAAAATTAATTTAATACAAGGTAATAAATATCGACCTTCTATCAAAATAGTATACTTTAATGATAAATTCGTTAATGAATGTTCATCACTGGTATTGTAGATGTTGTAATGAATTCATTTATCATCAGAGTTAACCATTATTAAAAAAAATTTCATGGTTAGTGTAAGGATCATCGACTCGAAATTAGATGCTGTTCAGTCAACCGAGATATGAGTTGGTACTTCTCCATATCAGCTGTAACGATGCAAAAATAAAAGATGAACCAGGAAAAAAGGAGAGAAAGAGAGAGGGGGAGGGAGGGATGAGAAAACGACCTGAGAGGAATAGCGAAGATGCCTGCGGTGGCTACTGGAGGGCCATGGAGCTATCGAGGCTCGTAGGCGCCATAGTCCCCACTGAGGAAAATTGAGAAGAAAGAGAAATAGAGAGAGGAAGGGAAGGAGATAAAGAAAGTGAGAAAATGGTGGGAGGTCGCATGAAGGACTGCTGGGTGGCCACCGGATTGCCCAAAATCCTTTCATGACCACTGCGGGTTCGAAATAGGGCTTGGCCCCTGTTTTTCTCGAGTTTTTTAAAAAATTCGATCATAATAAAAATTTATCATAAATTATGTATAAATAGGTGAGAGAAAGGTTTCATCATAAATGCTGAGTAGTAATAATGAATTACTACTCTTACTATGAAGACTTTGTGACATGCATTAGCTATGAACTTGATAATAAATTTATTTTTAATAATGAAAGACTTTATAGATAACTATTATTATTCTAGTGATAAACTTTAATAATTAAATATAAAAATTATAAAAATAATAGTTGCTAATGTATTATATATAAATATTTTATTTAATATATTTCAAGCTTAATTGATAAATCTTGCTCTAGCTTTGATGGTATACTAATCAAGAAAATATGAGCAAATCGGAAGCAAACTCACAAATAGCTTGATTGCATGTCTGGTAACCTTGATGAGTATCGTTATCTTGAATTTCAACATGCACTTTGTGGTGAAGTTAGCATATATATGTTTATATTATCTTCCAAGTAGGCTAGTGTGATCATTTACAGTGGATAATTATTGGCTAGTGTGAGTTATCTTTCCTTTCCGATTCATCTATTGTTTTCATTTTGAATTTGGGGCCCAGATATGGTCTAATACGGGGATATATCAACTTGTACTTATTTGGTCAAACCGTATGAGATCCAATTTCGAGTTAACGATTCTTGATTTAAGTAGCAGCTAAAATATAGTTGAAAACATCAAAAATTTGAATGGAGTAACCTATATATTTTCATAGTATGAGACCACTTATAAGTTTTGTAATGATGAGAAAATATTACTAACATTCTGATAAAAACTGCTACTAAAATTTAACTTTTCCAATAGTTATGTATGTGTTGAATGTAAAACAGTAATGGAACATTTGATAATATCTAAAGTAGCAGTATGAAAAAATCATTATGAAAAGTATCCTTATGATTTTTTATACTTTTCTACAATTTTTGTTGCTTTTTAAATTCTCATCTCTCTCTTATTGTCGGGGCCTCTCCTCTCATCCCGTCTAAAATGAACGAAGCCTTCAACTTTGCTTATGTTAGGACGAGATTCTTCTCCTGTTTCTAATAGATTGTGGGGGCATATAAGGGCCACTGTCAGAGCCTCTCCCCCATCTCGTCTAAAATGAATGAGGCCTTTGACTTTGCTCACGTTAGGATGAGGTTCTCCTCCTATTTCTAACGGACTATGGGGATACATAAGGGCCATTGTCAAGGCCTCTCTCTCTCATCTCATCTAAAATGAATGAGGCCTTCGACTTTGCTCACGTTAGGATGAGGTTCTCCTCCTATTCCTAACGGACTGTGGGGGCACATAAGGACCGTTGTCAAGGCCTCTCCCCCATCTCGTCTAAAATGAATGAAGCCTTCAACTTTGTTCATGTTAGGATTAGGTTCTCCTCTTGTTCCTATCGAACTGTGGGGGCACATAAGGGCTATTATCAGGACTTCTTCCCTATCTCATCTAAAATGAACGAGGCCCTCGACTTTGCTTACGTTAGGACTAGGTTCTCCTCCTGTTCTTAACATGGCCATTATTGATTGCTTCTTTCCTATCATCACATAGTTTTTGCATCAAAAAATAATAACATTGAAATGGAGGAGCTTTATTGATGAAAAATTACTGATAGTACATCCTCAGATTTTCTGAATTCCAAGGTCGTAGGAGCGTCATCCCTCTGAGCTCCTTCAGACGATAAGTTTTAGGCTAGATGACCTTTTCTACTTCATACGGGCCTTCCTAATTCGGGACAAGCTTCCCCTGGCTCTGAGGCTGAGAGATGGTGGCTCGTCAAAGCATTAAGTCTCGTACTTTGAATATTTTATTTCTAACTTTGGAGTTATAGTATCAGGCCACCCTTCACTTGTAGGCCGCCATCTGAACCTGGGCATCCTTTCTTTTTTCTTCAAGTAGGTCAAGATTGACTCTAAGATCCTGTGAGTTATGCTGCTTATTGAAGGCCACGATCCGTACTGATAGGAGCTTAAGCTCGATTGGGAATACTGCCTCCATTTCGAAAGCCAAGACGAATGGTGTTTTCCCAGTCAGTAGCCTTTGAGTAGTTCGATATGCTCAGAAGACATGATAGAATTCATCCACCTAGGTCTCCTTTACTCTATCGAGCCTTATCTTGATGCTTTGCAGCAGAATCCAGTTGGTCACTTCAGCTTTCCGATTTGCCTGTGGGTGAGCTACCGATGTGAAGTGATGAAAGATATTTAGATCTTTATAGAACTCGAAGAACCTCATCTCAGCGAATTATCGCCCGTTATCTATTATGAGAATTTGGGACAAACCGAACTGACAGATGATTGACTTTCAGACGAAGTCCTATACCTTGATCTCAGTAATTTTTGCTAGTGGTTCGATTTCGATCCATTTGGTGAAGTAATCGATAGCGACCAGGAAGAACTTTCATTGCCCAGATGCCGTCGGAAAAGGGCCAAGTATATCCATTTTTCACTGTGCAAATGGCTAAGGTGCGCTTAGTGGAGTAAGCTCGGAGGCCAGCTGTCTTTGTAGATTTACATTCTTTTAACAGCGGTTACATTTCTTGATATACTCCATAGAATCATGGTATAAGGTCGGCCAATAGTATCTTGCCGAAGTAGTTTTTATGATAGAGATCTGGCTCCTACATGACTTCCATAAATTTTTTCGTGTACTTTTTATAATGCGAAGTCGGCCTCTGAAGGTTGGAGATATCTCAATAGCGATAGTGAATAGGACCTCTTATACAACTTGCCCTCATACAAAATGTACTGAGAGGCTTGATTCCTGAGTTTTTGAGCTTCTTTTAGATCACAAGAAAGAACTCTCTTTTTGAGATAGGCAACTAACGGATCAATCCAGCTCGGCTCGAGCTCTATATTCATAATGAACTGTGATTCCTCCGAGCTTGAGCATTTTAAAGTTTTGAAAAATATTTTTTTGGATAGTTCGGCTGGGGTTGAAGTGGCCAACTTAGAGAGGAGGTCGGCTCTTGTATTTTCTATCCTTGGAATCTATCGAATGCCAATACTGCCGAAGGCCCGAGTCAAATCCTTTACTTTCTTAAGGTATTTCATCATACTTTTCTTCCGTGCTTCATAGTTTCCACTAACTTGTCCGACCACTAATTAAGAATCACTATAGACTTGAAGTCGATCTACTTTTAACTCTCTTGCTATTTTTAATTCAGCAATCAGCGCTTTATATTTGGCCCCATTATTAGTTGCAGAAAATTCGAAGCGTAGCACGTATTCGGTGATGACTCCCTCGGGACTGACTAAGACTAACCCTGCACCTGCTTCACTGAAGTTGGATGAACCATCCATGTATAAGGCCCAAAAATCTTCAAGAAGGTCGGCACTCTCTTCGAAGAGGCTCGATTGCGATAATAGAGCATCGATCTCATTCTGTTCAAGCTCAACATCATCTGAAATGGTACATTCTACTATAAAATCTATCAATATCTAGACTTTGATCGATGACCAAGGTCAATAATTAATGTTGAACCTTATGAGCTCGATCGTCCATTTTGCGATTCTTTTGGAAGCATCCGTTCGATGAAGAACTGCTTTTATTGGTTGATCCATGAGGACCGTTATGGTGTGCCCCTGAAGTAAGGTCGGAGTCTCCTGGTAGTGATTAGAAAAGAGTAGGTCAATTTCTCCAGGTTAGAGTACCTGATCTCTGCATTCCTCAGGATCCAACTTATGTAGTAGATTGATCACTGCATCTTCGCTTCCTCCTTGACCAAGACTGCTACCAAGGCCACCAGGGAGACTGCTAGGTACAAGAATAACTCTTCTCCAGGTTCGGGTTTTGCCAGCAGTGGGGGTGAGTCGAGGTAGTTTTTTTGCTCCTCGAACATCCGTTGGCACTCCATCGTCCAGCAGAAGTTCTTTGGTTGCTTGAGAACTTGAAAGAAGGGCATGCATCGCTTGATCGATCTTGAGATGAAGTAATTTAGGAATGTCATTTTTTCAGTCAGATGCTGAACTTCTTTGATTGTTCTTAGAGTAGTCATCTTTCGAATAGCTCAGATTTTCTCTGAATTTGCTTCAATCCCGCGTCTTGACATCATATACCCTAGAAATTTTTCTGAGGTCACACCAAAGGCGCACTTGGTTAGGTTCAGCTTCATCTTGTGCTTCCTGAGTGCACTGAAGGTCTCTTCGAGGTTGGTGAGGTGGTTTATAGAAGCTCGACTTTTGATGAGCATATCATCCATATACACCTTCATATTACGGTCAATCTGCTTCTTGAAGATCTTGTTGACCAGCTACTGGTACGTTGTCCCTGCATTCTTGAGCCCAAAGGGCATAATCCTATAATAGTAATGATCACGGTCAGCAACAAAAATAGTTTTTTTCTCATCCTCTGATGCCATCCATATCTGGTTATAGCCAAAGAAGGCATCCATAAAGGTAAGGAGCTCATAGCCCGAGGTTGCATCTATCAGTTGATCAATTTTAGAAAGAGGATAGTTGTTCTTTGGGCAGGCTTTGTTCAGCTTTTTGAAGTCTATACACATCCTCCACTTATTGTTTGCCTTTTTTATGAGGACCACGTTTGAGACCCAGATCGAATAGTTTTATCGGATGAATCCAGCTTTGAGTTTGCCTACTGCTTCTGTAATTATTTTCTGCCTCTTCGGAGTGTGGTTGCGCATCTTCTCTTTTACCGATCGATACTTAGGATCAACGATCAGTCGATGTTCCATGACCTTGGTGTCAATTTCTAGCATATCCGCTGGAGCTCAGGTGAAGACGTCCGCATTCTTTCTGAGAAAGATGACGAGTTGCTCTCGAACCTCATTCCCCAAGTTGGAACCGATCTGTATAGTGTGCTCCGCATTTCCATCGTTTAAGATCATAGATATGAGGTCCTCCATAGGTTTGCCCCACTCCTCAGTGAGGTTGTTATGGGTATCCAGCCCCTCGATAGGACAAAGGTCGAGTTAGATATTTTTCTATTGGGTAATGAAATAACAGCGTCTCGCCAATGCCTGGTCTCCCCTGATCTTTCCAATTACATAGCTCATTAGGAACTTCACCTTTAGATAATAAGTCGACACCACTGCTCGAAGCGCGTTCAACCCAGGTCGGTCGAGAATAGCATTATAGGCAGATTGAGCCTTTACGACTAGAAAATCGATCTGTGCCTTAACCAGCTTTGGGCGTTGTCCTGCAGTCACAGTCAAAGTTATTATGCCCTAAATTAGCACGACATCGCTAGTGAAGTCTACCAACGGAGAGTTCACAGGTCCCAAGTAGTTATTGAGTAAGGACATTTTTAAGAAAGCATCATAAAATAATACGTCGATCGAGCTTCCATTATCTACCAAAATACGGCATACATCATAGTCGACAATGTTTAAAGAGATTACAACCACATCATTATGCGGGAACTGGACTCCTCGAGCATCCTCGTTAGTGAAAGCAATGGGCTCTTCAGTTCACTGCCTCTTTACTGATCCCTCAGATCCACTGGCCTCTTCACACTGAAGTCCTCCAGAGATAGTGTTGATGATATTAAGAGGCGGCCGACCTTCTTGTTGTTCCTCCCTCCTTGGTGGTTCAGGCTGCGATAGTGTCCTTGACTGATATTTCCGCCCTTCAGACCGACACCCTAGGAATTGGTAGAGTCTGCCTCACCTGATGAGCTCCTCGATCTCATCTTGGAGCTAAATATACTTTTTAGTATCGTGATCATGGTCATGATGATAAAGGCAGAACTTATTAGGATTACGCTTGCCGGGATGAGTACGCATCCTTTTCGATCTCGGTAGTTGTTTTTTGATTTTCATCAGCACTTGAATTTTTGAAGCATTGAGAGAGGCATAGTTATAAAATTTTCAGAGGAGAGAACCCCACTGCACCCTTCTGTCGAGGCTTCCTTGCCTTCGAGCCCGGGGAGGAGTCTGAGCTTGCTTGCACTCAAAGAAAGTTCGGGAGCAAGGCCGAACTTCATTTGGCTTTCCTTCCTCAGCGAGCCCATCCAGCTCGCCGATTCGTCGTTCTCCAATGGCTTTATTATCCTTGGCCTTGAAGGCCTCTTCAACTTGAGTATAACCTTCAGCCCGAGCCAACATATCGATAAAGTTCCTACGATACTTTTTTTTCAGGAAGAATAGCAAATCATTCTTCTGAAGGCCATCCCTAAGTGCGGCCATTGCAATCGACTGATCCAGGTTCTAGACCTTCAATATAGTAGTATTAAATTGGATGACATAAGTTCGAATGGATTCTTCCTCCTTCTGCTTGATGTTCATCAAGAAATCCAAACCTCGACGAGGATGTCGACTGCTAATGAAATGAGCCATAAACTAATGGCTCATTTGATAAAAAAAAGATGGTACCCGACTTAAGGGCTGAGTATCAATTTTTGGTGGCTTCCTTGAGGGTGGATGGGAAAGCTCGGCATAAAATGACGTCTGACATGCCATGGAGCAGCATCATCGTCTGGAAGGCCGCCAGATGGTCGATCGGATCGGTGGTCCTATTGTACTCTCAAATTGAGGAAGCTTGAAGTTTGGAGGGATTGGTTCCTACATAATCTTCTGAGAAAAAGGAGGATCAATGCAATATCATTATTATGGGTGGATGGAGCGTGACGGAGTTTTTCGATTCGTTGGCTCCTTTTCTGAAGCTTTTGATCAAGAAGATCTTCATGATCGTTGATCTCCAGAATTTTTTGATCAATCGGATGTGAAGCCTCCCCCTGGGTCAAGTCATGGTTCGAGCAAGGGTCCTCCATCCTTTGCTTTCCCTTTTGAGAGATCAAAGATCGGATAGCCCAAGTCGGCCATCTCGAGATTGGACCACAAGGCTCCGAAGAAGCCTATTTCGATCGAATCGGTGCTGGGGTCTATCGATGTATGGCCTACACTAACTCGATGAGGCCCTAAACCTGCTACATCAGTTGGTTGAACTACTCCAGATCTACCATGATCGTCGATGGAGGAGGAGATTGAAGTACCGATGATGGAGTAGGGATAGATGGATCTAATCTAGATATGATGGCAGAAGCAATAGATCTTTGGATAGTCGCCTTCTTTGGAGGCATTTTTTGGGATTGAGGGAGAGGATGGAGATGGACCTTAGAGAAGAAGATCTAAAGGATCGATTGAGTACTCCTTTAAGAACAAGGATACCTCAGGAACAGAGAGCCCTTTCTCTAGTGCCAATTCTGTTGGTGCAGAATCTGATCGACGTCGGATCGAGCTGGAGTTGAGGAAGAAGAGATCGTCATCGGTGACCTATAAAACAAAGTTCCGCCTGGAGTCGGTGGTGGTGGCTCTGGCAGGATCTTCTGACGATCAAGTTAGCTCTTCTGGCCAATAGAAATGGAGTGCTTAGGCAAAAATTTAGGAGAATTTCAGGAAGGAGAAGAGAGCTTAGAGAAAATGTAATGGGAGGGTCCCTTTTATAGACGAAGCCTGTAATAGACTGATAGTGATGATCGTAACCATTCGGTAGTGGACCGCTCGGGGTCACGTGAAGTTTGTTATGGAGAGTGGTGTCCGTTGCCATGATGTGATCATTCGTTGAGATTTAATAGTCAAAGTTTGGAGGAAGCAGGCGTTGGTCGGTGAAGAGCTTTGATATACATCAATTTCAAAGAAGTTCGGACTTCTAAAGAAAATATGGCTAGAGAAAATCATCCAAAAGGAATGCTAGATAAAATCTAAAAATAATCCATCAGAGGAATCCGACTGAAGAAAAGGTTCGGAAAGAGTTCAGCTCTTGAAGGAATTCGATTGAAGAAAAAATCCATATGAAGTTCGGCTCCTGGAGGAACTTGATTGAAGAAGAAGTTCAGAAGGAGTTTGGCTCCTGAAGGTACTAGACTGAAAGAGAAATTTGAAAGAAGTTCGGCTCATGGAGGAATCCAAATGAAGAAAAAATCTGGGAGGAGTTCGGCTTCTATAGAAATTCGACTAAAGGAGAAGTCTGAAAGGAGTTCGGCTCCTATAGAAATTCAACTGAAGAAGAAGTCTGGAAGAAGTTTGGCTCCTGGAGGCACTGGACTGAAGGAGAAATTCAAAAGGAGTTTGGCTCCTGAAGGAATTCGAATGAAGAAGAAATCTAGAAGAAGTTCATCTCTTGGAGGAGTCCGACTGAAGAAAAAAATTGGAAGGAGTTCGGCTCCTAGAGAAATTCGACTGAAGGAGAAATTTGGAAAGAGTTTGGCTCCTATAGAAATTCGACTGAAGGAGAAATTCGGATGGAGTTTAGCTCTTGGAGGAACTTGACTGAAGGAGAAGTCCGAAAGGAGTTTGGCTCCTGTAGGCATCCATTTGAAGGAGAGATTCGAAAGAAGTTCGGCTTCTAGAGGCATCTAACTGAGAAAAAATTTGGAAGGAGTTCGATTCCTGTAGGAATCCGACTGAGGGAGAGGTTTGGAAGGTGTTCGTCTTCTGAAGAAACTTGACTGAAGGAGATGTCCGAAAGAAGTTTGGCTCCTCTAGGCATCCGACTGAAGGAGAGGTTCGGAAGAAGTTCGGCTCCTATAGAAATTTGATTGAAGGAGAAATTTGGATGGAGCTTGATCGCTGGAGGAGTTTAGCCGCTGAAGGAGTTCGGCTGGAGTTCGGCCGTTGGAGGGAGAATTCTGGATTGAAGCTCTTTCGTAATTATCGATTGCATTAGGCTAAGCATCATATTAGACTTTGGTAGGAGCAAAATTTATCTCCAACGTTAATCATTAAAAAATATTTTTTTAATAATTTTAATATTTTTAACAATAGGAAAAATGGAATTTAAAAGCAACCAAAATTGCTAGTAAAAGTATAAAAAATCACTAAGGATACTTTTCATAATGATTTTTCATACCACTACTTAGATATTGCCAAATGTTCCATTGTTGTTTTAACTTCAACGCATTATGTAACTATTGGAAAAGTAAATTTTTAGTTGCAATTTTTATCAGAATTTTGTAGTATTTTCTCATCGTTGCAAAAACTTCATCAAGTGGTCTCCACTACTATGAAAATATTATAAGGGTTGCTCCAATCAAATTTTTTGATGTTTTCAACTATATTTTTTAGCTGCTACTTAAATTAAGGATCGTCAACTCAAAATCGGATCTCATACTGATTGACTAATAGTACAAGCTGATATATCCCCATATTGGACCATACTGGATCCAAATCCAAAATGGAAATAATAGATGAATCGGAAAGAAAAAGAGAGATAAAGAAAGAGGGGGAGAGAGGAAGAGGGAGGGAAAGAAAGGCCGGCATTGGCCATTGGAGGGTCGTAGAAGGCCTCGGAGGGCCATCGAGGCCTCCCGAGTTCTATGGTCCTCCGTGAGAGAAAATAAGAATAGATAAAGATAAAGAAAGAAGGAAAGGGAGAAAAAAAGAAAGGAGGGGAAGGTGGGGAGGAGGCCATCGGAGGGTTGTCAGGTGGCCACCGTAGCCACCGGATAGCCTGAAAATGCCCCATGGATGTTGTAGATTCGAAATAGGGCGATGCCCCTATTTTATCGGATTTTTTAAAAAGATGATAAGCAGTGAAGTCGATAATGAGTTTGTCGGTAATGAGTTTGTTGGTTTTACTATTTATCATCTTTTTTCTAGAAAGTCAATGAAATAGAGGTTTCATCCCTATTTTGAACTTACAACATTCACCGGGCATTTTTAGGCCATCTGGTGGCCTTCCAGCGATCTCCCCGCCACCTTCCTCTCCTTGCTTTTTTCTCTCTTTCCCTCTCTCTCTTTATATCTCTCCCTTCTCGTATCTCATAGAGAATCACAAAGCCTCAAAGGCCTCGACGCCCCTCCAATGGTCTCATCGGTCCATCGTCGGCCATCTCCAGCTTTTTCCTCTCTCTCCCTCCCCACCTCTCTCTCTTTCTCTCCTTACTTCTTCCTCGCTTCATTTTTATCAGCATTTCGAATCGAATATCCAAAGCACACTAGTTAGCTGCCAGTACAGTTCGACACGCCTCAAATCATCCAAGATGAGCTAGTTCAGCAAATTCTAACTTAAACTTTTAATAGAGCTTTTGATTATCGCTAAATGTTATAGTGTTGTGAACTTTTAACAGCATTTTTTGATCATTGGTAATATTTTATTTTTTTAATAATTGGCCAACCTGATAAATGGTTATGGGCATCCATGCAGTAATCCCTTTTTCATTTGCATCTTAAAATCACCTGATATACCAATTTTCACCGAGTATGGTCAAATTAAGTTGACATAAATAAGTAATAGAGAATCATCAAATACACAAAAGAAATTCTCCAATAGCAGTGTCCACAAATGATTTCATCCTTTAATCCTTTATAAACAAAATGAGTCATACAACAAGAGTTTTTCATCCAAGACATTGAACATTTAACTTCTTTAAACAAAATGGTAGTCATCTCTTGGATGATTGTGATAAACAAAGTCACTCTTGTCCAATTAAACAAAACAAAGTAAATAAACTAAACAAGTAGCAGAAATTATGCACAAACCGTCTATCCGCAAGTTCAATCTGCAAAAAAGAAATATAGTGCATAATTAGGTCATAAGTAAATAATTTGTAAAGATTATAAGCACGTACATATTCATGTCTACATGCACACATGGACAAATGGCTACTGCAGATAGCTACGTTTTAATAGATAATTTGGTTTAAAAATGAAACTTCTTTGATTTTTTGCATAACTTCAGCATTTTTAACTTTCATAAGTCACAAATAGGAAATGAGCATGGGCAAGACAATTTGAGCAATCCTATTTTCATTTTCATACCACAAAAGGTGGAGAAAATATTTTTCTGATGAGGAATTACAGAAGCTCATGGCACCATCATTAGGATAGATCTAGAGCCAGGATGTTGAAGGTCTTACAAGATAGAGGGTTGATAAAAATGCTGATATCTTAGGATTCTTCTCGCAGCTTAAGGAAAATACTTTGGGGCACAAGTGGGATATCGGCTCAACATAAAGAAGCATTGAAGGGTCGGGTCGGGTGGGGAACTAAAATGGAGAAGGTAGGTCTCATCTTTAAAAAAATTACCAAATATTGGATTTTTAATATCTGAATAGTGCCATATTCCATAAACAAAAGATAAGGAAAAAGAATAATATCAAATTCTTATATATGTAAATGTTGAAGCTCCATCATACAAGGACTTTTGGATTCTCCAAATTAAAGAGACCTCAAAACATTTCACGAAGAACAATAAAACAAGATATTGTTAGTTGTTTAAAAGACAAATGCATAAACAATGATATCTACAGCAAGATGTCACAAGTACACGTTGCATCAAGGAAGCGAATGCATCCTTTGAGAAGCCAAGACCAATTGTAGGCATCTTCGCAACAGCCTATTCCATGATACGCATAATATAAATTTATAGTCCGGAGTTATAAGCCATCAAGCTAGAAGGAGAAATAAAAAATTCTTTTAGTAGAAAAGGATACAAATGTTATACCTAAAGAAAAAATGCTATTTTTCAGCACAGGATCGTTCAGATCTAATTAGGTTTGAACGAATATTTCAAAAATTTTTCATCTAAGATCATAATCAAATCTGAGATATCTCGGATCTGATTCTTTAAGATTGGATATTAAGATTAAAATAAAATTAAATCTAATTTAATTTCATACCTTGTTTTGGGTAATCAGATTATCCTGTGATGATCCTGATCTGTCCCGAGGTTCTGGAAGGAGCCATGCACGTGCCTAGCCTCTACCAGTATCCATTCGGACAGGATCTAGACGTCATCTCCTCGCGAATCTTTTCTCTAAAGATCAGATCTAGATCTTATCTAAAGAACCTTCAAAATAATTTGAGAAGGCTGCTTGTTCGTCTCACGAACACCGTCGCATAGATGCTGAAATCTTCTCAATATTAATTGGATTTTCTTCTCAGATTTATTTCCAACCTTTGGCACTTAGAAGAAGGAGAGAGAGAGGATCAGAGAGGGCATGGAAGATGGAAGGGGTGGCAGCCTTTTGGGCATGGGAAAATATTTCTTACGTTACATCAATATGGCGTGAGAAGGGTTTTTTTATGTTATGCGCCATCTAAGACTCCTAAGTGATCAAGCAACTTGTTTGCTTGATTACTTAGGACTCCTACCTGATAGCTCACGTCCCAAACCTGGTCTTCAACAAGTTTGGTCACCCAAAATACTTCCCAAAGTGGCATGAAGAAAGGATGAGGAGGAGTCCATGGCGCATGGGACTCCCCCCTTCAAGAGTTTGATCCAAATCAAACTCAATCATAACTCATTCAAAACTTTACCATAAATCATAAAATTTGGCACATCCATAGCATGTCTCGAGTTCTACCACATAACCAAAAATTAGAGCAAACCAATTTCTAAAAAATTTTCTAAAAGTCTCGATCAGGTGACCCTCAATACTCTCAATTAGGTCAGCTTTTAACCCTAATCTAATTTGACCATGAATAGATTTAATTTCTATAATTAATCTGATCTGGACTTATTCCAATCAGATAAAAATAAATTCATTCAAAATATAGGAATGAGTCAAATCAAATTTAACTCAATTGCGATAAATCAAAAAGATTATAGAAGGAGAAAGTCAGGCTCAATCGTGTGCTAGCATAATTACCTTGAATCTGATTAGATCTAATCCAAATCAATCAAACTGGATTAGCTCAATTGATGACATCTAGATCCAAATTCTTATTTGTGTGATCCAGTTAGATTTAATTCTATATGATAATGAGATATATCGCGATCTTCATCATCGACATCATTGAAATACCTTTCGATGGATCAGAATTTTTTTGATTCATACAATTAGAATGATTGATCATCAAAATCATTCTAATTGCTCTAAAAATCTACTAGTGACACCTAGCAGTATATGATGGCAATCCATTAGAACTAAAAATGAACCTCTCGGTGCAGTTATCTATGTGATTGGATTCTTCTATTTTGAGCCCTGATAGGATTAGGGTTAAGGTGAACTCGTCAAACCCAATGTCTGTCATATGAATTAATCATTCGATTCGAGTCTAATATGAAAACCTAATAAAAACTCTTTCTATCATATTTATACTACCATGGCCATGGGCTTATGGACTCAATCTCATGATTATCATAGAGCTACTCCTCATCTACCGAGATAGATAGATCCCCTATTGGTGGAATCCAATTTCTATAATGAACATGCTATAGCCAACATACACCTTAGAATTTTGAATGGCTAGAAAATCGAGTTATAATGTAGTCAAACTATAACACACTCAAGATAAACTGTCGATGCACCTCAGATCAAAGAACCATACACACCACTATAGCTGAAGAGAAATCCTGATTTTCCGGTCCAGGTTCGTCCAGATCTGATTAGATCAAGAGATATATTTCAAAAATTTTCTCTTGACCTTAATCAGATCTTGATATGTTTCAGATCTGATTCTTATTATTTTAATAAATAAAATAAAATAAGATAAATTAAATCAAATTCAATTTACCTGATTTGGGTAATCCTATTACCCTATAGATGATCCTGATTGCAGCGGAAGGTTCTGGATCTTAGCCACGCAAGCGCCTGGCCTCTACCGGTATCCACTCGGGTTGGATCTGGAGATCCTCTTCTTTTCTATCACACCTCCAAAAATCAGATCTGGATCTGATCTGGAGGATCTTCAAAACTCTTTTGAAGATCTGCAGTCGTCCTTTTGCAGCAGCGCAGCCTTCTTGCTTTTGATCGCCTTTCCTTGATCTGAATCGCACCAAACTAAGTCCAAAATACTTTTGGACGTGGAGAGCAAGGGGAGAAGAGAGTATGGCATGGAGAAGGAGGGGAGAGGCAGCCTTGGGGCGTGGGAAATCTCATTTGAATTCACTTAGGATTAGGGTTGGGCGCAGGGTCTTATTTATAGACCTCTTGTGATCCAACTCCTCTTCCTCTCAACCAATCACAATCCTTTGTGAAATCAGATCTAAATCTGATTGGTTGAAAAAGAGACCCCTGGATTCCTCCTTAGAGGGCGCCTAAGACCAGTCAAACTGGATTCTTAGTAGAACTCTGATTGGAATCCTAAAGGGAGGTGGAGTTCTTGTCCAACAAGGACTCCTAGGCACCTCCTACTTGGGCTCACGCCACCCTTGGCGTGCGCCCTTCTCCTTGCCAAGTTCTGACAGGGGGACAAGCCCCCACCAGCTCTCCAATAGGTGCATGACATGTGGTCAAAAGTCAAAGAGTCAATGGTCAACGTTTGACCAGTCAAAGGTAGACTTTTGACCAAAGTCAAAGAACAAGAAATGGCAGGTGACCAAAAATGGCAGGTAATGTCTTACAAATAAGACAACCTATTCTGACTTGGACAACCTCCAGTCAGACCATATGAAGACCTCTAATTGAGCACAAACTCCTTTGGCTCAGTCAGGACAACTTATTTATGATAGTAAAAGAAGAACGTTAGGTTCAATCGAGTGCTAGCACGATTTCCTTGAACCTAATTGAATCTCATTCAGATCAATTGAACTAGATCAGTTCAATTGATGATCACCAGATTCAAACCCTTGTTTGTGTGACCCAGTTAGGTTCAGTTCTGTATGGTAATGGGATATGTCATGATCTCTATCATAGACATCATCGAAACTCCTTTCGATGGATCAGAACTCTTCTGATTCGAACAGCTAGAATGATCGATCATCTAAATCATTCTAATTGCTCCCAAAATCCACCAGTGACACCTAGCAGTATATGGTGGCAACCCATCAGAGCTGAATGCGAACCTCTTGGTGCAGCTACCTGTGTGATTCAGTTCTTCTATCTTGAGCCCCGATCAGATTAGGGTTAAGGTGAACTCGTCAAACCCTAGTCTCTGTCATATGATGTAATCATTCGATTCGAGTCCAATGTGAAAATCTAAATAGAAACTCTTTCTATTATTTCACTCTACCATGGCCATGGATTTCTGGACTTGATTCTCATGATCATCATAGGGCTGCTCCTCTACCACCGAGGTAGATAGATTCCCATCTTGATGCAATCCAGTTCCTACAATGAACATGCTATAGCCAACATACACCTCAGGGTTCCATATGGCTAGGAGACCGAGTAATGGTGTAGTCAAACTATAACACCCTCAAGGTGAACTGCCGATGCATCTCAGGTCAAAGAACCAGACACACTACTGCAGCATCGAGTCAGTCATTGACGAGAAGGTAGACTTCCTAATGACTACTCGAGGTGGTCACGCTCAGTGCCCTCGTTCTCTAACGAGTACCTGTACTCTCGCTCCGGTGTCTCCACACCGTAGACTCAAGACTCATCTACTAAAGAGAAGCGATCGTACACCAACCTTCCGGATCAATCACCATCCTCGTGATGATCCTATGGTCGGGAGCTGTTTATAAGTTAATAATGATTATTCATGTCTTAAATTTTCAACTCTTGAAAATATGAATTATCATTACCATTAACTCAAAGGATGTATCACAGACACTAAATACACATGTGTGATAGAAAATAATCCATTTCATTAATTATAGTCAAAATTACAATTTTGCCCCTAGAAGTGTATTACAAGTGTCAGCCAATTCTGGCTTCTAGGGCACATATATCTAACAATAGCATCGAGTCAGTCATCGATAAAAAGATAGACTTTCTTATGACTACTCAAGGTGGTCATGCTCAGTGCCCTCATTCTTTAACGAGTATCTGTACTCTCGCTCTAGTATCTCTATACCGTAGACTTAAGACATGTCTATCATAAGAAAGCAATCATACACCAATCTTCTAGATCGATTATCATCTTTGTAATGATCCTACAATCGAAAGTAGTTTATGAGTTAATTATGAAAATTCATGTCTTAAATTTTTAACTCTTAAAAATATGAATTATCATTACCATTAACTCAAAGGATGTATCACAGATACTTTTAAATACACACTATGATAGAAAATATTTTTTTTATTAATTTATAGTTAAAATTATAAAATTATCCTTAGAAGTGTATTACAAGTAACAACCAATCTTACTTCTAGGGCACACATCTAACAAACTCCCACTTGACCTAAAGCCAATTGGCTATAAATCGAAGTCTCATCTTCTCAAGATGGGCTTTGATCTTCTGCTGGCTCAATGACTTTGTCAGCGGATCAGCCATATTATCTACAGTGTCGATTCTCTTGATCTCGATGTATCCTTTCTTGAGGTAATCGTGGATGATGTGGTATCATCGCTCGATGTGCTTGAATTTCTAGTGAGACCTCGACTTCTTAGCTATGGCTATGGCGCCATTATTGTCATAGAATAAAGGGACGATATCTAATGGCATCACTCTAAGCTCTGCAGCAAACTTCTTGTACCAGAATGTCTTCTTTGTAGCTTCCGACGTAGCAATGTACTCCGCTTCCATGGTGGAATTTGCTATCACCATCTGCTTGGAACTCTTCCAGCGGACAACACCATTGCACACAACTAGACTTTCAGATGTCAACTTTCGATCATCTATGTCAGACATGAAGTCTGAGTCTGTATAACCCTGAACCTGAAGTTCTCCATTATCAAAAATCAAGAACATATCCTTAGTCCTCAAGTACTTAAGGATATATTTTATAGAAGTCCAGTACTCTTCATCTGGATTCAACTGATATTTGCTCGTGACACTCACAGCATAGGCAATATCAGATCATGCACATAGCATTGCGTATATTAGGCTCCTTATTCCCATGTTCATCTTCTTGGAGAAATGAATGTCATGTCTAAAGGGCATCATTCCCCTCTTGGAGTTTTTCATGCTAAACCTCTTTAGCACCTCCTCTATGTACATCTTCTGTGAAAGATCCAGCATCCTATTTGGTCTATCGCTATAGACCTTAATTTTTAGAATAAAGGATGCCTCTCCTAGATCTTTCATGAAAAATTTTTTAGACAACCACATTTTGACTATGATCAACATGGGAATATCATTCGTAATAAGAAGGATGTCATCCACGTACAGTACGAGAAAGACAACAGCGCTCTTACTGATCTTTTTGAATACACACAGTTCCTCTTCATTCTTGATGAATCTAAATGATTTGATCACATCATTGAAACGAGCATTCTAGCTCCGAGATGCTTGCTTAAGTCCATATATGGACCTTTGCAGCTTGCAGACCTTATGATCAGTATCACTAGATATGAAACCCAGCAGTTGTTCCATATAGATATCTTCCTCAAGATATCCATTTAAGAACGTCATTTTTATATCCATCTATCATATTTCATAATCAAAATAGGCTGCAACAGCAAGCAATGTAAGGATGGATTTGAGCATAGCTACTGGCGAAAAGGTATCCTGATAGTCAATGCATTCGCGCTGACTATACCCTTTCGCTACGAGCCTTGCTTTGAATGTCTTTACATTTTCATCGGTACCAATTTTTTTCTTGAAGATCCATTTATACTCAATAGGTACTATACCTTTAGGTGGATCTACCAAGGTCCAGACTTGGTTCGAACGTATTGAGTCAACTCTGACCTTATTGTCTCTAACCATTTCTTGGAGTCGATATATGATATCGCTTCATCATAGGTTTTGGGATCATCACCATGAACCCTATTTTTTGTGAGGAATATTTTCTCAACATCTTCTGATACAGTACCTAAGTATCTTTCAGAAGGATGAAAAATTCTACTTGATTTACGAGGTGGAGGAGGTAGTGTCTAGGTTGGCTCAATCTAATTAGGTTCCATAGGTTCCTTGGCTCGTGGCTCTTGGGAGACATTTTCCTCAAGCCTAATCTATCTTTCGATGCCACCATCTTGAATAAACTATTTTTCAAAAAAAATAGCCGTCGACTCACGATTATATTATGATCTTCCAGGAGATAGAAAAAATATCATAATGACTCTTTAGGATATAGAATAAATTGAGCTCTAAGGGACCTAGACTCTAATTTATCTGTTTGTTGTCTCTTGACATGGGCTGGACAACCCCAAATTCTGAGATGACTCAGACTTGGTTTCTTACCATGTCATATCTCATACGATGTGGTAGGAATGATTTTAGATGGCCTATTCAGTAAATATATAGTAGTCATCAGACTATGTCCCCAAAGAAACTCGAAAGGTCCATGAAACTCAACATTGATCGAACCATATATAATAGGGTCTGATTTCTTCATTCTGAAATCCTGTTGAGTTGAGGTATTTCAGATGGAGTCCATTGAGAGACTATGCCATTATCCTTAAGATAGTTTAGAAATTTTTGACTAAGGTATTCGCCTCCTCGATTTGATTGAAGAATCTTAATAGATTTTTCTATTTGTTTTCCTACTTCAAGTTTGAATTTTTTGAACTTTTCAAAAGTTTCAGACTTATGTCGCATTAAATACACATATCCATACCGAGATAAATCATCAATAAAGATGATGAAGTAGATGTAATTGCCCCTGACTGGCACATTAAATGGGCCACATACATCAGTATGTACTAGGACAAGCAGGTCTATGGCTCTTTTCCCATATCCCACAAAAGGAAGCTTAGTTATTTTGCCATGAAAGCATGATTCATAAATCGGATATGACTCGAAAGTCAACGGACTTAATAGTCCAGATTTTTTAAATTTGTTAACCTTGTCTTCTGCTATATGACCTAGTCTAAGGTACCATAGATACATATCATTTAGACTATTGCTAGATCATTTTGATCCTATGGCATTCATGTTTTGTTCGATATTGAAAATAGAAACATCAATATGTAACTGATAGAGATAATTTATAAGAAAATCACTTGCAATTTTATTTCTTTCATAAAGAATATTATAATGGTCCTTAAGAAAACTAATTACATAGCCTTCTTGTGCTAAATATGAAACAAAAATCAAATTTCTGCTTACTACAAGCAGATAAAAACAGTCTCTAAGAACTAAATCTAATCCAGATGGTAATCACAAAAGATAGATTTTCATGATCATAGCAGTAACTTTCGCTCCATTTTTGACACATAGGATCATCTCACCATCTCTCAGCCTCCTGCTATCCTCAAGACCCTGCATAGAAGTGCATAAGTGAGTACTAGAACCAAAATCAAGCATCCAACTGGATGCAGAAGAAATCGTAAGGTTAGATTCTATAACGAGGATACCTCCAGAAGGACCTGCCTCCTTCTTGTTCTTCAGGCTAGCCAGGTACAAAGGATAGTTTCGCTTCCAATGATCGTCTGTGTTGCAATAAAAAGATTTTTCTTTATTTGCGGCCTTCTTCTTTGGCTCTGCCTTCTTCTTTCCACCATCCACCTTTTGCTTCTTCACAGACTTCTTCTTCTTTCCAAAAGACTTTCTCTTAGAAGAAATCTGCTCTACAGTAAGTATTGAGCTTTTAGAATCTTTTATGAAAAACTCAGCAGTAACCAATATGTTTATAAGTTTAGCTAAGATATTTTAAAGTTTATGCATATGGTAGTTCATGATGAACTATCCATATGCATCAATCAAGGACTATAGAATTATATCAATTTATAGATCTTGATCTAACTTGACACCAAGCTTCTCAAGCTCTTCTAAATTCTTGATCATCATCAATGATCTTGGACTGACTGTCCATCATGCATTTGAGCCTTAAAAAATCTTTTAGTGACTTGATATTTGGCTGTGTGACTCTGTTTACCAAACAACTCTTACAGGTGAGCCAACATTTAGCGGCTAGTCTTAATATCTTCATGTTGGTGCTGGAGCTCATCAGACATTGAGCCCAACATGTAATACTTGATTTTGTTATCTTCATCCATTCACTTTTTTAGAGATGCTCTCTGATCAGTGGATGGATGGGCTGGTAAGGTGGGAGGATCCTGTTCCAACACATGAGTCAACTTCTTGAAATTCAAAATAATTTTGAAGTTTCAAAGCCAATCCTTGTAGTTGGATCTAATCGATTTATGGATGTTCAGGATATGGGCTAGTGGATTGGATGCAAATATTTTTTTATAGAGAGTCAAAATTTTTAGTTAGATTTTATAATTAGACTTAACTAATTTATTTAGAAATTTTATTTTTAAATAAATTAGGCTTTCACTATTTACTTGGATCCCTATACTTTCTTGGTAGAGATGTGAAAATCTCCACAATTATTGATTTTTAGTGGGTGGTGCGGTCCGACTAACTGGCTCACCACCTCACCTAACAGTTATTAATGATGGATCAATCAATAAGTGAACAACTCTTGTTCAATGATTCTCTAATCATGGTGTACCCAAATTTGGTATCTAATTCATAAATTTCACCGTATTTGAAATATTGATCCATTTCTTAGTTAAGCCAGATCTACCATTTGCATGAATTGAATTTCTGATTGGGTTTCTCACTGTATCCAAAATATTGAGCCCAATCTATCCTCCAACCCATAGCATCCAATGTCTAATAGACATTGTTGCATCTTTTCGATACAACTGAACTACTATACCCAGCCGAGAACAATCAACCCCAGAAAGGGCCCGCACATCTACAATGATGAAAGATTTTAGACTCAATATTTTCTTAGAAAGATTTAATTTAGATCTCTTTAAACTTGATTTAACTAAGTCATAACAATTATGACTAACCTAGTAGCATGGGTTGGCTCGAATTATTAGCCACCTCAAATCAGAATTGGATTGACACAAATGGCCAAATAAGTGAGACCGATGGAAGGGATATGCCATTAACTCGACAAGAATGTATTCAGATCGAGGAGCTTTCAATTAAAAATCAATCGATCATATCTGCCAGACTTAACTTAGACACCAAATTATTGAATAAGAATCAATTGAATTAGCCTACAATCCAGGGTTGAATCATGGAGCCAAATTAGGTCTTGACTTGATCGAGTTACATATCAATGTGATTCGATCTTGACCCAGACTTAATCCTATTAGGCTGGTCAAATCTAAGCTTTCTTTCATCCCACCTAACCAACTCTTGATTCGATTTGATCAACCGTTAGACCTAATTGAGCTATCCATTTTTGAATCCAATTTTATGAATATGTCTTAGATCTAAAAATTCATAATTTTTAGATTTAATTAATTTCATAATCTTAACTCTTAATTAGATTTTAGATTCATGAATAAAATATGTAACAAAATTTTAGAATTTTAGGATCTAAAATTTTATAGAAAAATAAATTTTAATTTTTGATTAAGAATGAATGTGCAGTATCCCTACATATCATAAGAATATCCCATCGAATGAGAGGAAAGGGCCTTTAAATCCTACTTTGTTCTTATGATCGGATGGCCAAGGGGAACGTCTTAATCAAAAATATAATTTCTACTATAAAACTAGTTAGATCTAAATCATATATCGTATATATAATTAATGATCTAACTTATACATGTTTTGCATACATCTCATGTATCATAACTAAATTAAACATGCATACTTTCAAATCTAATATATCACATATAATATCTAAAAAATAGAATTAAATTTGATCACATCAAACAAAACTATTTTAGATATTTTATAGAACTATTCCATAACTAGTCTAAACATGCATCTTTCATATCTCATATGAATAAATCAAAAATTAAATTTTTTTTTTTTACTTCTAGATCTGATTACAATAATTATAATATCAAAAAAATAAAAATTAAATAGATTTAAAATTATATTTAATTAAATTAAATATATGATCATACTAGACTATACATAGAACTATTCTATACCTAGTCTTATCATGCATCTCATACATATTAGATCTAAATAATTTAATTTTTAATTTTTTAATTTTAGATCTAATCATATCTGATGTGATATCTAAAATCTTTTAATATCAGATCATAAATAAAAATAAAATTAGATCTACGATAGATATGAAGAACTGCTAATCTGGCTCTGATATCAGTTCAAGAAAAAATGCTATTTTTCGGTACAGAATCGTTCAGATCTAATTAGATCTAAAAAAATATTTTATTTTATTTTTTTAAGATCATAATCAGATCTAAGATATCTTGAATATGATCCTTTAAGATCTGATATTAAGATTAAAATAAAATTAAATCTAATTTAATTTCATACCTTATTTTTGATAGGAATGGTGTATAGGGCGGAAGCATGGATTGTAAAGCAAAATTATGAAATCATACAAATCAAACCCAAACCCTAGGACCATCTTATTAGCAATTAAATTATATAACATACATTTATAATATAAAAAAAAGTATTAGAACATACCTCTTATCGTTAAACCCTAAATTATCCCTAATTGCCGACAGCAGTCCGTCAGGGATTCCATCAAGTGCCCACGTGTTCACCCTCCAACATTGATCTACACAGAGACTTGATCAAGACACCGGCACCTCTAATTTATATAATTAAAATTTTAATAATAAAAATTTTAATTAAAAGGGCAAGACCTTCCTTAGCCTTTATGTCACATTTCTTACCTCTCCTTACCTATCTTTCTTTTTCCTTGTCTTCTTAATTTTTCTTCCTAATCTCTTTATCTTAACATGACTTCTAATCCTTATAAGGATAAGATCTGGACAAGAGAAGGAAAGGAAAAAATTTGGACAATAGAAAACACTTGTCAGAAAGAAAGATAATTTTCACACTCCCGGACTCTTAGTGCGCACCCTTATTTATCATGTACGTAGGGATGCCAACTCATTTTCTCGCACTCTTTCCATATAAATATCTCATATCCCTTCAGCCTATCTCATGCCTAATCAAATAATAACATCATGTAGACTTAGTCCAAGAGGTGCCTTAAAGCAGAAAGACTCTTGGACTAATTCTACATAAGTTATTTATGAAGAGTCGCAAGCTTTTATTTTTGGCGCCATCCTGATATAACCATTAGATCAGATAAGAAGGCCATCTAATGGCCTTGAAGTGGGATGCCCATTCAGCAAAGATGGCGTGTGAGATGATCTTTGAATAGTCAAAGTCCCAAGGGACTTTGACTTGATCCAAGAGGTGTCAAGGATGAGAGGGCAGCAAGGATTCCTGGGCGACAAAGAGTCCCTTCTGAAAAAAATAATGGAGTATTTAATCTACAGAAGGACTCTTCTGTGCCTCATATCTGATGTCCATGCCCATTTGAAAAATTTACGTGACATAAAAATAAGAAAAGTCAAAGAAGATAGGTGCCAACTAAATCTCATGCGCCAAAAATTCTTTGCACATGAAAGACTTCCTATGCATAAGAGAGAGACTCTCTGGCATGTAAGATTCTGGTATGTGGTGCTCCAATTGAAGCTCAATCAGTTTAGGTTAATCCAATTTAAGACCAAATTCTATTTGGCTCAAATCGGACCTTAATTAGCCCAAATCGGAAGCTGATTCGAATCCAATTCGAATCTAGGTGCTAGGGTTTGCTACATGTGCTAGTATGTTCATCTTGCAAACATGGTCTAATCCAATTAGACCCTTTAATCAATTCTCTTTGTGTGTGACCCATTGGATTCCACATCTAACTAGCAGTGGGTCTGGGTGTGATTTACCTAATTTGGTTAGAACTCATCCAAACCGATTTAGGTCAAAACTAGCCAACCCAATTTGACTTAATTTAGAATACTTTCTAATTTAATGATCAAATTAAAACTTTAATTTGATCGAACCCATAAGACATGATTGACATCTAGCAACGTATCGTGACTTCGTGAAAGATGTAAAATTTAGATGAAAATACCAAAAAAAACTTTAATGGAAAATTACCATGCAACTAGATCCTTCGATCTTCCTGCATCCTGAATATGACTCTGGATATTGAAATATATCAATCCCAATATCATATTCATTTCTCTTTCAATCTTATGATGATGATTCATTTAGTGAAACATTAGAAATCATTTCTAATTTTTATCATGCTTTGATCAAAGTCTTCCTGAATCATCATTTGTTTGAAGCAGGTAGGATGCTATTTTCTCTTACCAGGAGTGATCGATTCCATGTTAACCTACTCACAACCTTCATATATAATCTACCATATTCAGATCATTCCGTACATGACTGAGTCATGAATGAGCATGAACCAAAATATGGATTCATATATATAAGATTCTATGGTAGTTTTAGGTCAAAGGATTATATGCACAATTCCACTATAAGAACCATCTATTGATATGTAGATAAGACTCCATTAGATATTCTCAACTTAGACCAATTCAGTGAACTCATTCTCTAATGAGCACCCACATCTTTATATTAGTGTCATACACAAATGATTATGAGATCAATCATCCTCTCAATTGATCATACAAAAGATGTGCTAGTCTTACTGAAAACATTGATCTCCAACTCAATGTTCCATCGACCAGGAATGTTTAAATTAGGATTTTAAGAATTTAGATCTCATTGGTATGATCTCATCATAATTCTAAAATCATAGCCTTAATTTATGGGGTTCATCATAATCTTAAATAAATAATAAGACACTACATATGATGAAATAATACCTTTATTTATTTTAAAATATCATTACATGAGTTTGGAAGACAAAGAATAGCCCAAAAAATTGATTGGCTTGAGGGCATATTTTTTCAATCTCCCACTTGCACTAAAGCCAATCACCCTTAAATTTTAATCGCATATAATCAAGGCGACGATCAAACAATTACAGTGGTAAAGTCTTAGTGAATGGGTTTGCTATGTTGTTCTTTGTGTCAACTCGTTCTATGACTATATCTTATCTTTCAATAATTTCACGAACGAGATGGAAGCGTCTCAAAATGTGTTTGGATTTATGATGAGACCTAGGTTCCTTTGCTTGAGCAATAGCTCAAGTATTGTCACAGTAAAGTGGTACTGGATTCTTAATTTTAAGAATAATATTCAATTCAGTGATGAACTTCTTCATCCAGATAGCTTTCTTGGTGGCTTCACTTACAGCTATATATTCTGCCTTAGTAGTTGAATCAGCTATAGTTGGCTGCTTAGAACTCTTCTAACTCACTACTACACCATTCAGAGTAAAGACACACCCTAAAATGAATTTGCTATCATCTGGGTCTGATTGAAAATTAGAGTCAGAATATGCTTCTAGTTTAAGATCAGAACCACCATATACTAGAAAAATATCTTTAGTCCTTCTTAAGTACTTAAGAATATTTTTCACAGCTTTTCAATGATCCTCTCCTGAATCAGCTTGAAATCTACTTGCAATGCCTAAGGTATAAGCAACATCAGGCCTTGTACATAACATGGCATACATTATTGATCCAACAGCCGAAGCATAAGGAATAGAACTCATTTTATTTCTCTCTTCAGGTGTCTTTGGAGACATCTTTTTAGAGAGATGTATGTCTTGACTCATGGGTAAGTAACCTCTTTTACTCCCATCCATACTGAATCTTTTCAGTATTAAGTCAATGTACCTAAATTGGGACAAGCCTAGCATCCTCTTAGATCTATCTCTATAGATCTTTATTCCTAGTATATAGGATGCTTCTCCCAAATCTTTCATGAAAAACTTATTTGATAGCCATAATTTAACTGATTGCAATATTGAGATATCATTTCCAATGAGGAGTATGTCATCTACATACAGAACCAAGAAGACTATGGTTCTCCCACTAGTTTTCTTGTACACACATGGTTCATCCGCATTCTTGATATAACCAAATTCTTTTACTATTACATCAAAATGGATGTTCTAACTCCTTGATGCTTGCTTTAATCTATAAATGGATCTCTTAAGCTTGCATACTTGATTTGGTCTCTCATTTGACTCAAATCCCTCTAGCTGTGACATATAAACCTCCTCTTCAAGAAAACCATTAAGGAAGGCTGTCTTTACATCCATTTGCTATATTTCATAATCGTGGTATGCTGCTATGGCAAGCATAATCCGAATAGATTTGAGTATGGCAATAGATGAAAATGTTTCATCATAATCAATCTTCTATTTTTGTCTAAAATCTTTAGCCACCAATCTAGCCTTATAAGGTTCAATTTGACCATCTGCTCTAATCTTTTTCTTAAAAATCCATTTGCATCCAATAGGGTTTATATCCTTTGGTGCATCCACCAAAGTCCATACTTTGTTGGTATGCATGGATTCTGTTTTGGATTGCATGGCAGCCAACCATTTGTCAGAGTCCTTACTTTTGACTATTCTGTATAGGTCAGAGGTTCATCATTCTCAATGACTTGGGCTTCATTGTTCTCAATAATAAATCCATACCTCATAGGTGTATGTCGTACTCTTTCAGACCTACGGATAGGAGTTATGTGTTCTGGTTCTTTTATATGATTATTTGGTTGAAAAATTTCTATTTATTTTTCTTGAACTTCACATAGTTCAATATTTCTACCACTACCCTTTTCTAGGATAAATTCTTTTTCCATGAAAGTGGCATGCCTACTTACAAATACCTTTTGTTCAGTAGGATGGTAGAATAAATATTCTATACTATTTTTAGGATATCCGATAAATAGACATCTGTTTGATCTAGCATCAAGCTTATGTCCAAAATTTTTTTTGACATATGCTGGACAACCCCATATCTTAAAATACTTAAGATTGGGTTTGTTACTTCTCCATATCTCATATGGAGTACTAGATACAGATTTAGAAGGTACTCTATTCAAGATATAAATTATGGTCTTTAGGGCATGACCCCAGAAGAAAATAGGTAATTCAGTGAAGCACATCATGGACCATACTATATCTAATAAGGTATGATTTTTTTTTTTTTTGGCTACACTGTTTAATTATGGTGTATAAGGAGGTGTCCATTTAGAGAGAATTCCTTTTACTTTAAGATAGTCTAAAAACTCACTAGATAAGTATTCTCCTCTTCGATCAGATCAAAGAATTTTTATACATTGTCCAGTTTATTTTTTGACCATACTTTGATACTCTTTAAATTTATCAAAGGCTTCTGATTTGTGTTTCATAAGATACACATATCCAAACCTAGATAAATCATCAGTGAATGTTATGAAATAAGAGTATCCTCCTCTAACTTGAGTTGTCATAGGACCACATACATCCGTATGTATAAGTCCTAATAATTCTTTTGTCCTTTCTCCATGTCCACTAAATGGAGTGTTAGTCATTTCACCCATGAGACATGATTCACAAGTTTCTAATGATTCATAATCAAAAAGACCAAAGAATTTTTCTTTGTATAACTTGTTAATTCTAGCCTCACTAATATGACCTAATCGACAATGCCAAAGTAAAGTATTATTTATGTCATCTCTTTTATATTTTCTATTTTCATCAATATGAAATATATTGTCATCCAAACATAGAGTCAACAAACCATTGCTAAATATGCTAAAATAAATATTTTTATTAGAATATTTGATCGAGCAATCTTCGCTCGTTATATTAAGACTATAACCTTATTTTAATAATAAGGGTATAGATATAATATTTCTAATGATCAGGCATATAATAATAATTTATAAGCTCTAAGATCTTTCCATAAGGTAACTTCAATATATTTGTTCATACAGCTTCTGCTTGGATAGACTCTCCTCCAGCGCCATAGAGCTTGAAGTCATCTTTCTTCAAACTCTTAATTTTCTGTAGCCCCTGCAAAGATTTGCAGATATGAAAATCACAATCGGTATCTAATATCCAAAAATTTAAAATAGAAGAATTTAATGATAATATAGTATGTATCTCATGCATATCTTTTGGTGCATTATTTGCACCAGACTTCATGGTTGCAAGACAAGCCTTGCAATTCCTCTTCCAATGACTTGTTTTACCGCAATGAAAATAAGTCATCTGTCCGAAGACCTTCTTCCCCTTTTTCTTCTTATTTATACCATCTTTAGGGTTCAACCTTTTCTTTGAACCCTTTTTACCTATTTTTTTCTTGGAGATCCCATCTATAAGAAGAAGAGGAGCCTTATCCTTCTTGATATCGCTTTCTGTTATCTTGAACATATTTAACAGCCCAGGCAAGGAAGAATTCAGTTTGTTCATATGATAGTTTATGATAAACTAAAAAAATGATTCAGAAAGTGATTGCAGGATCAAATCCTGACTTAACTCTCCATCCATAATGAAACTTAATTGACTTAATCGAGTGATTAGGTCAATTATCATAAAAATATGATTTTGTATGGATGTTCTTTTTATCATTCTTGTACGAAATAATTGCTTAGATATCTCATATCTAGTAATTCTACTATGCTCTCTATAAAGTTCTTTTAAATTGAGTAATATGGATTGAGTGTCCATGCCATCATGCTGCCTCTGTAATTCATTACTCATAGTGGCAAGTATGATGCATTTGACAGTAAGAAAATTATTTTGCCACATCTTGTATGTGGACTTATCTTCATCTGTAGCATCTTTTTCTAATGGTTTAGGAATCAAGAATATATGAGAGTTTTTCTTGACTGAGTACTATTTTTAGGTTTTTCAGCCAGTTCACATAATTTTGACTAGTCAATTTATTTGAATCCAAAATTGAATGCAATGAAAGTGAAGAAGCCATTTAATCTACATAATAAAGAACAATACATAAGCAAATAACTCATGATGACAAACATAATTAAATTAAAATTTTAATTTAATTATGTCTCTCACTAATCAAAAAAAAAAAACGTAACCCTCTAATTGATTTTCTTAGTGAGAATAAGACCCTAATTCCTTATAAAAGGCCTCATGGTTGCACAACAAATCTATTATAAGTTCAAAGGTAGGACACTCTTTCCAATTGCATTTTATGCAACTCTCAATTTTATTTTTTGCCTTTAAAATATTAATAGCCTTGTGTTAGCACAACAAACTTTAATGTTTTAGTTTAAATAGAATCCTTCATTTCTATACAGTCAAAATAATATATAACTACTTTTGTGGTTACACAATAAAGCAGTATATTTAAAATGCTGTAAGCATCTCAATGCATCTTGTAGTTACACAATGAAACTAATATAGTTCTGGATATAATAAGAACCTAGTATGAAGGAAGGTCTTAATGTAGTGAATATAATACTAAGAATTTCAATCTAGAATTAAATTAATCGAATCGGCCAGGTAAGTGAAAGAGAAGTGGGAGTCCCCCCATTGCTTTCCTTAGACATCAATAAATTGGCTAGGTCAAAAAATGGAACCAATTAAAAAATCACGTTCTCTTTACCAATTATGAACCGTTTATCCTAGACACCGATTGACCAATTAGACATCCCGAATGATTCAGCTATAGATTAATTACACTACAACTTAATATAATTTTAAAGAGGGATTTAAATGGTTTTGATGCACATTTTAAATCAAACTAAATGCATAAAAGCATCAATTATGAAAAAATATATATTAACATGTATAATTATTCTAGGACAACCATCATTACATAGTGAATACTTTCCACTATATCAGGGCAACCTTTACAGAATAATATATATACAACATAATCTTCTTATGATAAATAAAAATATGATCTCATCATATAAATAACATGCTAATAAAAATTATATCATACTTTTCATTTGTGCCATTATATTATAAGCAAAGCATTATATAATTTAACCTAATAAGGCTTGCTCTGATATCACTGATAGGATTGATGTACAGGATGGAAGCATGAATTTTAAAGAAAAATTATGAAATCATACAAATCAAACCCAAATTCTAGGACCACCTTATTAGCAATTAAATCATATAATATGCATTTATAATATAAAAGAAAGTATTAGAACATACCTCTTATCACTAAATCCTAAATTGTCCCTAATTACCGACAACAGTCCATCAGGGGTTCCACCAGGTGCTCACGTGTTCACCCTCCAACGTTGATCTACATAGAGACTTGATCAAGACACCATCACCTCTGATTTATGTAATTAAAATTTTAATAATAAAAACTTTAATTAAAAGGGCAAGACCTTTCTTAGCCTTTATGTTACCTTCCTTGCCTCTCCTTACCTATCTTTCTTTTTTCTTATCTTTTTAATTTTTCTTCCTAATCTCTTTGTCTTAAGATGACTTTTAATTCTTATAAGGACAAGATCTAGACAAGAGAAGGAAAGAAAAAAAATTTGGACAATAGAAAATACTTGTAAGAAAGAAAGATAATTTTCACACTCTCGGACTCTTGGTGCGCACCCTTATTTATAATGTACGTAGGGGTGCCAACTCATTTTCTCGCACCCTTTTCATATAAAAATCTCATGTCCCTTCAGCCTATCTCATACCTAATCAAATAATAATGTCATATAGACTTAGTTCAAGAGGTGCCTTAAAGTAGAAGGCCTCTTGGACTAATTCTACGTAAGTTATTTACGAAGAGTCGCAAGCTTTCATTTTTGCCACCACCCTGATATAACCATTAGATCAGATAAGAAGGCCATCCAATGGCCTTGAAGTGGAACGCCCATTCAGCAAAGATGGCGTGTAAGATGATCTTTGAATAGTCAAAGTCCAAAGGGACTTTGACTTGATCCAAGAGGCGTCAAGGATGAGAGGGAGGCAAGGAGTCTTGGGCGGCAAGGATTCCTAGGCGACAAAGAGTCCCTTCTCAAAAGAATAATGGATTATTTAATCTACAGAAGGACTCTTCTGTGCCCCATATTTGATGTTCATGCCCATTTGAAAAATTTACGCAACATACAAATAAAAAAAGTTAAAGAAGGTAGGTGCCAACTAAATCTCATGCGCCAAAAACTCTTTACGCATGAAAGACTTCCCACGTGCAAGAGAGAGACTCTCTGGCACATGAGATTCTGGTATGTGGTGCCCTAACTGAAGCCCAATCAGTCTAGATTAATCCAATTCAAGACCAAATCCTATTTGGCTCAAATCGGACCTTAATTAGCCTAAATCGGAAGCCGATTCGAATCCAATTCAAATCTAGGTGCTAGGGTTTGCTACATGTGCTAGCATGCTCATCTTGCAAACATGGTCTAATCCAATTAGACCCTTTAATCAATTCTCTTTGTGTGTGATCCATTGGGTTCCACATCTAACCAGTAGTGGGTCTGGATGTGATTTGACCTAATCTGGTTAGAACTCATCCAAATCGATTTAGGTCAAAACTAGCCAATCTAATTTGACTTAATTTAGAATACTTTCTAATTTAATGATCAAATTAAAATTTTAATTTGATCGAATCCATAAGACATGATTGACGTCTAGCAACATATCGTGACTTTCTGAAAGATGTAAAATTTTGATGGAAATATCAAAAAAAACTTCAATAAAAAATTACCATGCAACTAGATCCTTTGATCTCCCTGCATCCTGAATATGACTCTGGGTATGGAAATATGTCAATCCTAATATCATATTCATTTCTCTTTCAATCTTATGATGATGATTCATTTAGTGAAACATTGGAAACCATTTCTAATTTTCATCATGCTTTGATCAAAGTCTTCCTGAATCATCATTTGTTTGAAGTAGGTAGATGCAATTTCCTCTTACTAGGAGTGATCAATTCCATGTTAACATACTCACAACTTTCATATATAATCTACCATATCCAGATCATCCCATACATGACTGAGTCATAAATGAATATGAACCAAAATATGGATTCACATATATAAGATTCTATAGTAGTTTCAGGTCAAAAGATTATATGCACAATTCCACTATGAGAATCATCTATTGACATGTAGATAAGACTCCATTAGATATTCTCAATTTGGATCAATTTAGTGAACTCATTCTGTAATGAGCATCCATATTTTTGTATTAGTGTCATACACAAGTGATTGTGAGATCAATCATCCTCTTAATTGATCATACAAAAGATGTGCTAGTCTTATCAAAAATATTGATCTCCAACTCAATGTTCCATCGATTAGGAATATTTAAATGAGAATTTTAAGATTTTAGATCTTACTAGTATGATCTCATCATAATCCTAAAACCATAGCCTTAATTTATGGGGTTCATCATAATCTTAAAAAATAATAAGACACTGCATATGATGAAATAATGCATTTATTTATTTTAAAATGTCATTACATAAGTTTGGAAGACAAAGGATAGCCCAAAAAATTGATTGGCTTGAGGGCATATTTCTTTCAATTTTGAGTAATCAGATTATCTTGTGATGATCCTGATCTATCCTGAGATTCTGAAAGGAGCCACGCACGCTCCTAGCCTCTACCGATATTCACTCGGACAAGATCTGGATGTTTTCTCCTTATGAATCTTTTCTCCAAAGATTAGATCTGAATCTGATCTAAAGAATCTTCAAAATAATTTGAGAACGCTGCTTGTCCGTCTCATGAACACCATCGCGTAGATGCTGAAATCTTCTCAATATTAATTGGATCTTCTTCTCAGATTTATTTCTAATCTTTGGCACTTAGAAAAAAAGGAGAGAGAGGATGAGAGAGGGCATGGAAGATGGAAGGGGCGGCAGCCTTTTGGGCATGGGAAAATATTTCTTAAGTTACATCAATATGGTGTGAGAAGGTTTTTTTATGTTATGTGCCATCTAAGACTCCTAAGTGATCAAGCAACTTGTTTGCTTGATTACATAGGACTCCTACCTGATAGCCCACATCCCAAACTTGGTCTTCAATAAGTTTGGTCACCCAAAATACTTTCCAAAGTGGCATGAAGAAAGGATAAGGAGGAGTCCATGGCGCATGGGACTCCTCCCTTCAAGAGTTTGACCAAATCAAACTCTATCATAACTTAGTCAAAACTTCACCATAAATCATGAAATTTTGTACATCCATAGCATGTCTCGAGCCCTACTACATATCCAAGAATTAGAGCAAACTAATTTTCAAAGAATTTTCTAAAAGCCTCTGATCAAGTGACCCTCAATTCTCTCAATTAGGTCAACTTTTAATCCTAGTCCAATTTGACTATGAATGAATTTAATTTCTATAATTGATCTGATCTGGACTTATTCTAGTCAGATAAAAATAAATCAATTCAAAATATAAGAATGAGTCAAATTAAATTTGACTCGATTGCGATGAATCAGAAAGATTACAGAAGGAGAAAGTTAGGTTCAATCGTGTGCTAGCACGATTATCTTGAACCTAATTGGATCTAATCCAAATTAATCAAATTGGGTTAGCTCAATTAATGACATTTAGATCCAAATCCTTATTTGTATGATCCAGTTAGATTTAATTCTGTATGGTAATGAGACATGTCGCAGTCTCCATCATCAACATCATCGAAACACTTTTCGATGGACCAAAATTTTTCTGATTCATACAATTAGAATGATTGATCATCAAAATCATTCTAATTACTTCTAAAATCCACTAGTGATACTTAGCAGTATATAGTGGCAACCCATCAGAACTAAAAATGAACCTCTCAGTGCAGTTACCTATGTGATTAGATTCTTCTATCTTGAGCTTCGATAGGATTAGGATTAAGGTGAACTCATCAAACCCAATGTTCATCATATGAATTAATCATTCGATTCGAGTCCAATGTAAAAATCTAATAGAAACTCTTTCTATCATATTCACACTACCATGGCTATGGACTTATGAACTCAATCTCATGATTATCATAGGACTACTCCTTATCTACCGAGGTAAATAGATCCCCTATTGGTGGAATCCAATTTCTACAATGAACATGCTATAGCCAACATACACTTTAGGATTCCAAATGTCTAAAAAATCGAGTTATGGTGTAGTTAAACTATAACACCCTTAAGGTGACCTGCCAATGCACCTTAGATCAAAGAACCATATACACCACTACAGCATCGAGTCAATCATCGACGAGAAAGTAGACTTTCTTATGACTACTCGAGATGGTCATGCTCAGTGCCCTCATTTTTTAATGAGTATCTATACTCTCGCTCTAATGTCTTCACACCGTAGACTTAAGATATATCTATCCTAAGAAAGCAATCATACACTAACCTTCCGAATCGATCACCATCCTTGTGATTATCCTACGGTCGGGAGCAGTTTATGAGTTAATTATGAAAATTCATATCTTAAATTTTTAACTATTAAAAATATGAATTGTCATTACCATTAACTCAAAGGATATATCACATATACTTTTAAATACACACCGTGATAGAAAATAATTTTTTTATTAATTTATAGTTAAAATTATAAAATTATCCTTAGAAGTATATTATTAGTGATAGCCAATCTAGCTTCTAGGGCATACATCTAACAATACCTCGATTGTAGATATTAATTTTTTTTTCCAATAGTCCATAGTTTCTTATACTCAAGAAACCCTTTTGATATGGTGTGTTCAGAATTTAGTTTTTTCATGAAAGAGAACAATAGTTCAATAGTGCCTTAACCATGTAGACAATATCCTTTCGCTTTTAAATAAACGTATGCCAAAAAATCTTGCTGGAAAGAAATGCACGAAATTAGACCTGAAAGTGGGTATTTGCTGGTCAAGGGCCCATGTTACGCATGTTTCACCATTTAGGATTTGTTTTTGCACATCTATTATCTATTATATATATATATAACCATATTATATATATATATATATATATATATATATATATATATATATATATATATATATAACCATACTCTATAGAGGAGTATTATGGTATTACCATCTTAGTATCCCAGATGATTTTAGTTATATTATATAAATTATTATTTTATTATCTATAATAATTTAAATATTATTTTTAAATAAATAATAATAAAATAATATTTTAAAAAAATTATTATATATATAATAATACTCTATAAAAGTGTATTGCAGTATTGTCACCTCAGCATCTCATAATTTTAGTTGTGCCATGTAGATTATTATTTTATTATCTATAATAATTTAAATATTATTTTTAATTAATAATAAAATAATATTTTAAAAAATAAAAAATAATATTTTAAAAATATAAGTAGAAAAGGGATAAGAGATAAAAAAATATTCTAAAAAATTATTATTCTAAAAAATAAAATATTATAAAAATAGTAATAATATTTTTTTAAAAAAATATTAATTTATTATTATTTAAAAAGATTGCATATTATTTTTTAATTTTAAAAATAATACCATACTAATTTTTTTTTAAAATAATATTTTTTATTTATTTTTTAAAAAATAATATATTTTGAGATCTGAATCGATCCATTGAATTAGATCAGATCAAATTTAATAAATTATCCATAAATAGAGTATGGTACTTTATCGATTTGAAAATCAAATCTCTCTATTTAATAGCCTTCAAAAGTTTGGAGAAAGTATGAGAAGAAATGAGAGAATGGGGGTACGATCAGGATCGACATTTGCTGAGAGAAAAGAAGAGCCATGGTGGGGCGGCATCAATGGACATGAAGAAGATATAAGAACAGGAAGGAAGAAGAAAAAATAATAATATAATATTATTTTTTTTAAAAAAAGAGAGAGTTTCTCTCTCTTCCTTTAGTGGTAGTGTCAGAGGCGACGGTATCGACAGGAGTGTTGAGAAGTGTAATCAGGATCAGCATTTATCAAGAGAGAAGACGAGCAGTGGTGAGATGGCAGGAGTGGAACGGCATCGATAGATGAGGAGAAGGTATGAGAAGAAGAGAGAAGGCGGAGGTGCAATTAGGATCGACATTTGCCAAAAAGGAAGTGGAGCCATAGTAGGGTGATAGGGGGATGCAGCGATACCGACGAGCGTGTAGAAGATATGAAAATAGAAAGAAAAAATATAGAATAAAATATTATTTTATAAAATAATAAAAAATATTATATAATAAATAAATAAATAAAATATTTAAAAAATAAAAAAATATTATGAATATTTATTATTAAAAAATTAATAATTATAGACTATAATTATCTATTCCGTGCAATGCATGGGTCTTCGACTAGTTATTATTTATTAGCATGTTCCTTTATTCACTTTCATATTTCTCTTCTATTTGTATTGATTGTTTGAAAAATTGTGGACATCAATTTGATTCAGAAATAATTTATGTTGAGCTTAATTACTAAATTCATCCATAAGGTTTTGGTCTAAAATTATTTCAATCCCCAATCTTTAAAAGTTGCAATTGAATCCCTAATATTGGAAATCAAATCCATTTTAGCCATTATCATTACTGTTCTATTTATAATCAAACAGGACTGCTTAGGTAGCTTTTTTTTTTTTTTTGTTATGTGGCAATGGGATGCCACTTACATGTCCAAAATGTGGCAAGAGAGTCAAATATGAAGCATTGGCCTAGGGCTCCAGAAGGTCACTGATGTGGCTGGAGATAGACGTTGTCCTGGATCTACGGCATTAGAGGATACCTGCAAAGAAAGTCTATACTTATCGAGGGTATTCTAGCAAGAGACTCTCTTCAAAGATATTCTGACAGGAGACCCTCTCTAATGCTTAAGTTAGTCGGAGCCTTAAAGATAGTAGAAAGAGAAGAAGATAAGAGCTGGGATAGCAGAGAATTTTTTTTCTTTTTTTTTTCCCTCTCCTTTGCTTGTGCTTACCTCCTATTTCTTACTCGAGGGTCTTCTTTTATACTTCTTTTGTGTAGAGGTTGAGTGCGCAGACCATTAGCTGGAATTTGTGTTTGCCTGGCACTGTAGGCTATTGGGCCACATTTTAGCCTTTCGTTGAGGGAGAAATCTCTATCACCTCCTCTAAGTCAAAGTTGTCTGCCATGGATATCATGTATAAAATCCTTTTAGTTGGCTGGTTGGATTGGCCGTCCTTAGTCCGCATCAAATGTGACTTCACTAGATCATGTTGGCAAGCTCGAAATGATTGGACTTGGTCGGCAAGTCACTTCCCCAATAGGAAGGAATGTGCTGCATTAGCAGATTGTTGGGGGAAAGCCTAAAGGGTTTTGGGACTTTTTCGTATGTCTATTAAAATAGAGAAATGAAAAGGAAAAGAGTTTTGATCCTTGATTCCTTGTTCGATTTCTCCGATCAAGTAGCACTTGAACCCTAGATTCATCTTTCCATTACTATTCAATGGTAGGGAAGGTCATAGTAGATTGGCCAGCGAAAAGTCAAGGCATTCAAGTGAAGTAAACAAAGGAATGAGTGAAGGAAATGAGATTATATCGTGCAATTTCACATCCATATTATCAACTCCTCGATATGGTAAGAGTAATACCCATTTTTCTCTATTGTGAATGCATTTATGTATGGATTTTTTCTATTTGTTCTGTTGTTATTGTAATAGTAAAGCTGATTACTATTTACCTATTGGTTGCTTTCTTCACACTTGAGGTTTGGGGTATATAGGTTGTGAATGCCCATATTATATCTATTGTGAATGCTCATAATTTTTTTTATTCAATTTATTATTACTATATCTATTATATTTGTGCATGGGGCATGTTTGTTTTCAAAGACATATACGTGTGGAGACTTGGCATAAGAATTGTCGCCAATTTTAGTTTCAGAAAGGATAGATAAGTGAAGTCACTTTCAACATAAAAAATAACTTCTGAGCTACTCTTGTCCTAGATCTGTCTATCTATAGTTTACGTAAGAGTAACCTGAGCTCCAAGTCCAATAAAGCCACTTTCACCAAGTGCAAGATAAATAATGATTTTACCTTATCTTCTGCAATGATTATCAACTTATTTGCTTCTTATCTGCTTATCTACTTCACCAAATAGCTTATCTATAATGATTATCTTATTCTTTCTCTCAACCTCATCATATTGATCTTTAGGAATGTATCCATTTGCATGTTTATCACTTTACTAGTGATTAAACTATATTGACCTCCCCCACATTGTTCATGTCCTTTTAAAATTGATCTATTTTTTACGTGGTATATGTTTCATTATTTTTTTATGTGACTATACTATTTATATATTTTATGCATAGCAGATGATCCTGACCATTTTTTGGTGGTTTTACACCATAATGGTCGTTTTGTTTAAGTGCCAAATAAATTATATGTTAATGGTAAAGTTGACTTTTATGACTATTGCAATATAGATACAATACCCAGGCTTGAAATTAATGATATATTAGAGAAATTAGGATACAATGAATCTATGAATATGAATTATTACTAAAGAGATCCAACACAAACTTTGGATGATAGGTTAAGACCTTTGAAGTGCAATCAAGATGTGATAGAAATGATAAAACATATCCCTATAGGTAAAGAGATCGAAAGATATATAAAGCAGGAGGTTTAAAAGTGGGGATAAGCTATCTAGATAACTTGGATGGTTTTATAGTTGATTTGAGAGAGCACACTCGCATATGTAGGAAGTAGGATTTAAATAGGATCCTATGTACATATGCTGTAGCAATAATTTGAGATAACAGAAAGAAGCCTGAGGCTCATATAGTTGACTATTTCAAGGACACCTATCTAAAAATAAATGAACCAATTGTTAACCCAATTAATGGGCTTAAGCTATGGCCAAAATTTGGTATGGAGGAAATATAACCTCCTAAGGTTTCTAAGAAGACACCAGGTAGGTCCAAGCTAGCAAGAAAGAAGGAGCTAGATGAGTCATAATATCTAACCAAGCTTAAAAGAAACTTTAAGCTATGCTGTAGACAATGTGGTAGAGAAGGGCATAAAAAAAGAATATGCAAAAAGAGTAATAATAGGAACTTAGAATCACCACCAATGAATCAACCAAATGGCTCGAGAGAAAATGATGCAACTATAAAAATAATTCATATTTTTAACAACTTGCTTTAAATATGAATGTCTTTCTTAAGTGCAATATTTTTATCCTTTCTTAAGTACAATGTTTATCCTGATACATGACTTATTTCTTAAATTGAAGGCTAAAAGGGCGGGTGGAAACAGCTTACATCTATCATGAGTAGTCAATCAAGTGGACCAATAGGAGGAAATGCACCTGTAACAATTTATAAATAAAAATGATTAAATAGAATTTTTAATTTTTTAATTAAATGCCATTTACAAGTTCAATTTGCACATTGAGTTTTTTAAAATAAAGATTATAAAGAAGACTACCTGTGGAGATAGAGCTCTTATCAACAATGACTATTAGGTGGATAACCTGACATGAGCTTACCCATGCCCTTGTTATAATCCTTTTGTTTATATTTAATGTATTCTTATATCAACCAAGTGACTCGAGAGCAAATAATCCAATTGTAAAAGCAAATCATGTTTTCAACAACTTTCCTTTAATTTGAATTTTTTTCTTAATTACAATATTTCTATGCCTTATGCACCATATTTATATTGGTATATAACTTATTTCTTGAATTAAAAAATAAAAGGACTAGTGGAAGCAGCTTATATCCACTACCAAGTAGTCAATTAAGTGGACCACCGAAGGAAATGCACCGATAACATTTTATAAATGAAGATGATTAAATAAAACTTTTAATTTCTTAACTGAATATCATTTATAAGTTTAATTTATATATTTAATTTTTTGAAGAAGGCTACAAAGAAGACTACCTATGAAAATAATTCATCATATATTAAAGGGCTCTCATCAACAGTGATTGTCAGGAGGATGTCTAATATGAGCTCATCCATGCCCTTATTATAATCTTTTCTTTTATCTTTCATATGTGTTCTCATATCATGCATATTTGTTAATAAAATTGTTATCATTTTCCATTTCAAGGCTTTATCAACATCGGACATAGCAGTTAAATGAAGCCGCACCAACTACCATATCTGATACAATGGTACCATTAGCACCAAGTCAATCCACATCTACTCTAGCTCATACTCAGCACCAAGTCAATCCCCATCAACTCTAGCTCAACATTGCAAAGCCAAATAGAGTCCATGGCACCACATCCAACACAACTAAACCCACAGCATTCCAATATGCTAGAACCAACTAATGCAAAAATGCAAGAGAATATATGAAGTTGAGTTTTTTTTTTTTTTTTTTCCAATTTAGGGATGTACTATTTTGTGTTGTTGGAAGAACTCCTTGTTGATGGCAGCCTAACTATTTTTTGTATTTTAGGTTGATATAGGCAGATATTATATGTTGATGCCTTTTTGTGTAGAGGTTGGTATAACCAATAAACTTTAGTATCATTCTCTTCTTAAAAAAAATTAAATGAAAGTGAAAAGTTTCTAGTAGTAGTTGTGCTCCGGTCTTTGATCATATGACATTTCAATCTTGAACCAAATGTTTGTGTTTAGCTTGTTATCATATTATACCACATGCTTAAGGATACATAGCAAAAAACAAAGTGAACAAGATATTTTATTACTCAAAAATATAAAAACTACCAATTCATTGCATGTTATTGTGGTCATTACAGGGTTACTGTTGCAACTATAATCCAACTGATCTATACAAAAGGTAACCCTCTCCATCATAAATATTGTAAGTCACCTACACTAGCTTAAACCACACATTTTAAGGCATAAGCCACGGACTTCCAGTGGTGCTTACAGCCATCATAGCCCACTGCAATTTTGTGTTCTAGCAAGGCAAATATGAAGACGGACCACCGAACATACGAAGAAGCTAATGTAAACCCAACAAAAAAACAAGCATCTGTCCCTTCTTTCGACTGTATTTTCCATCTCTATTCTCCCAACCCTTCCCAGTAGCCCTGATAACAATCTACCTTTCTGGATCTTTGATTGGAGGGTCAGACCAAGCACAGTATCCACACACAAGATTGCTAGAACAAACAAACAAACAAAAAAGAGAGGTCATATGCTCTGTGCATCAAACAATAAAAGAAAAAATGCACAAGTCTTCAATGAAAGAAGAAAAGAAAGATAATTAACCCACCCTATAGCTATTTCACCCAAGAAATTTTGTTCCTGGATTGGCCTCTGTCCATGAAGTCTTTAATGGTGCACTTTCCCCATAAAATAAGATAGGGATGACCACATTACGGGCTTCCATCTTTGCAAAAAGTGTAAATTTTCTCTCTCTCAATCAATTATTTTTTCCCTATAGAAGCTCTATTTCCTCTCGAATCAGAGTGCCTCTCTTAATTTGGCGAGAATTCCGGCAAATTCCTCCTAATTGATTCTCTCTATCACATCTTGGACCTGTTAGTGGCATCCTATTACCATGTGACCAAGAAAAAGTTGCCACCTGTATAGTTCCATTTGATTACCAATGGAATAGTCATAGTGATAGCTAAAATGGATCTGATCCGTAAAGTTAGAAATTCAGTTGCAACTTTTTAAAAGTTATAGATTGAAATAATTTTAGACCTAATCCTTAGGAAAGAATTTATCCTAGAACTGTTGAGAAAAATATCTGAAAATTCAATCCACTGGTGAAGCCCATGCAAAGAAATCCGAAGAAATCCATAGCAGCCCACAGAAAGGCATGGGCTGTAGCAAGCCATGGACCGGCCCGCAAGTATGCCGCTTAAAGCTGGGCACGGTCCAAGTGCATGCACGCGGCCTAGGGGCTCTCACAGCCCATGCGTAGGCACGACCCAGGTGCTCGCACGTGGCCTAGGGGCCCCCATAGCCCTTGTACAGGTGCGGCCCAGGTGCTCGCACGATCCGGTGTGGGCGCAGCCCAGGCGCATGGGCATGGGCCCAAAGCATGGGCATGGCCCAACATGCACAGATGCACGTTGCCTAGCACACGTGGATGCAGGCTCCCCAATGCGCATGGACGCATACAATCCACCGTAGTCCACATGCCATGTGGCATTTCCATGCGGTCCATAAGGTGCATGGACCACTTAAGGGTTTATGACTATTTTACGTGGTCTATGATCTATTTTGAGCTATATTTGGTGCCGAAGCATGATATGACAACTAGAACATGAGTGAGCTTGATCAGATGGTCTAGTGACATGTTTGGGTCTTGTCAGGAGCCCTTGATCATATTGTACTCGAATTTAAGGCCTTTAAAAGGGCCTTGATGGCCTGTGGTAGACAAGCGCAGATAGTAGCAACCAAGAATAGGGGGTTCAGTAGCAAAAAAGTAGTAAACCATGGAGAGGTGCCAGCATAAAGTAGAGGTAGGGGTGCTTTGAGCAGACTATTAGGCAACGGTCATAGCTATAGGGGTCTCCTAAAGAGAGAGTTTTGCAAGGGATTAAAGTGCTTCTTGTTAAGAGTGAGGGATTGATGTATGAGGGTTGAGAATATATGATCATCATTTATAAATTTTCTCTTTTCTCATCGTGAAGCTTACATACCCCATGGAGGTAAGCCTTGGCTTAATCTATGTATTTGATTGTATCTTTTTATTTATCTCTTTTTTTTTATTATGGTATTGACATTGTCATCAATGTTCCGATTCTAGACTTGAAAGATCCATATTCCACATGAGGAATCTTTCCAAGAGATGGTGCCAGAGCAAATGGTATCGCGATAATTGGTATTAGAGTCAGATTGTATGAGAGTGCCAGACTGTGGTGGTGTTGACCAAGATCGAAGAAGATGGAGAAGATAGGCTCAATCAAAATGAAGATCAATCGGTATGATGGAAAGAGTAATTTTTTCTTGTGGCAAGCAAGGGTGAAGGATGTGCTCATCTAATAAGGATTGATTGATGCTCTCTTGTATGAGAAGAAGCCGGCTATCATGAAGGTGAAGGGTTGGAGACATCTCCAAATGTAGATGGTGAGCACGATCCATTTATATTTGATGGATGATATGATGATCCATGTTCTTAGCAAGACTTCTCCGACAGTGATGTAGTCAAAACTCGAGAAGATGTATATGGTGAAGTCACTGAGCAATGCTTTCTTCCTCTATAAGTAGTTCTACCAGCTATGGATGAGAGAGGGATAGAGCATGCAAAAGCATTTCAGCAATTTTCAGAAGATCTTCACCGATCTTCTTAGCATTGATAAAAAGGTTGAGAAGAAGCTAGGGTATTGGTCTTGCTTTTATCATTTTCTTTCTTTTTTGAGTCTTCGATGACTACTCTTCTTATAGAGAAGAGTACCATCAAGATGAAAAAAGTTACTTTTGTACTTCTTTAGAAAGAGGTTCTTAGGCGGAAGAACCAAACCTCATTTAGATGCCGACTTAGCTATAATGGCGTCTGGAGGTGGTGGTGGTAGAAGACTAAGTAGTAGAGGATTAGAAGGTAGGCGATCCAAGTCTAAGTTAAGAGAGTCCAGTAAGATCGGATGCTACTCATGTGATGAGTTGAGGCATCGAGTTAAAGATTGCATAAAACTCAGAGATCAGATGAAGGCTACTATAGCGGTGGTCCATAGTACCAACAGCGATGAGATCGATTATGTGCTTATAATCTCAAATAAGGTATCTACTTCTTTCCAATAGTAAATTTTAGATTCTACATGTTCGCATCATATTTGTTGCAGAGAGTAACTGTTTAACTCTGTGGAGGGTAGTGAAAGTACTGTTTATTTGTTAGATGAATCGAGCTATGCGATCAAGGACATCAGGACTATCAGCTTATAAACACATGATGAAGCAATAAGAAAATTGGGTGAGGTCCAATATATACCATATTTCAAAAGAAATCTGATTTTACTAAGCAGACTAGATTCAAATAGCTGCTAGTGATAGAATCCTGAAGGTTATGCACGATAGTAGGATTATCTTAAGAAAAAGAAAGTATGCAGGATATTACTTTTTGGTACAGAGCTCAGCACGAGATGGAGCTTCAGGTGTAGGTAGATCGGGCACAAGATGGGAGACTTAGGGAGATGACAAGCGACGTCGCAGAGTAAAGTTTCTATTGCCATAGAAGGCTATCCTGAATAGATCTCAGATTAGACAGATTATAGCATATGACAAAGATGGGATTGAGCGGTCTGGCTTGACTTTTATATTTGTTCATCCATGATTAGTAGATATATGCCCTAAGGCATAGGGGCGAGATCATTCAGAATGCTCTCAAGGTTAGATCAAGATCAAATATCAAGTCGAGGTAGAGATTATTGAGAAAAATATCTTAAAATTTGATCCAATGGTGAAGCCCGTGCGAAGAAGGAGCCCGAAGGAATCCACAGTGACCTATAGAAAGACATGGCCTAACATGCGCGGACGCAGGTGGCCCAGCACGTGTCGATGCGGGTGGCCTAGCATGCATGGACACACATGGTCCACCATGGTCCACATGCATGGCATTTCCATGTAGCCATGCAGGTGCATGGACCGCTTAAGGGTTTATGGCTATTTGATGTGGTCTATGGCCCTATTTTGAGTTGGATTTGGTGCGGAAGCATGATCCGATGGCTGAAACATGAGCAAGCTTAATTAGATAGTCTATTGACATGTTTGGATCTCGTTAGGAGTTCTTGATCACATTATACTCGAATTTGAGGCCTTTAAAAGGGCCCTAATGGCCTGTGGCAGACAAGCACAGACGGTAGCAGTCGAGAATAGGGGTTTGACAGCAAAAAAGTAGCAGACCATGGAGAGTTGCCAGTAGAGAGCATAAGCAAGGATACTTCAAGTAGACTATCAAGCAATGGTCAGAGCTACAGGGGTCTTCTAGAGAGAGAGCTTTACAAGAGATTAGAGTACTTATTAAGAGAGAGAGATTGATCTATGAGGGTTGAGATTGTATGATCTTCTCTTATAATTTTTTTCTTTTTCTCATAGTGAAGCTTGCATGCCCCATGAAGGCAAGTCTTGGCTTAATCCACATATTTGATTGTGTCTTTTTATTTATCTTTTCATTCTTTCTATTGCAATATCGGCATCATCACCGGCATTCCGATCCCGAAGTTGGAGGATCCATATTCCACATGAGAAATCTTTCTAAGAGGTGGTGCTAGAGCAAGTGGTATCATGACAAGAACATATTCTCAAAGTGCTTTATTGATCACCTTATAGTTTCTTTTACATACTCAAATCAAGAAGGTTACCTCTCATCCCAACCCACAAGAATTAGAATAAAGATAATAACTATTGAGATGCTCACTTCTTTGCCCCAAAACCAAGAAGATAACCTTACCATCATTTCAGAACTTGAGCTTTAAGTGCCATATCTTAGCCACATCAGGAATCAAGTTGTGCAATAAGATGGGGCTTTTATTACCAGTAATGCATGGTAGCATGCTCTTCAACATTGCACTACCACTCCCCAATGTTTCTTGCATAAACCACCATTACCCAAGCCATTATGAGAAACAAAATCAAGAAACAATATTGAAGCAGAAAGTGGGAATTACAATCAAAACAAAAATTCATAATGCATGAAAAAAGCAACATCATGAAGATTTGTTAAAGCATTTATAGTGATGAATGAATAATTATAGAGAAATTAGAGATGAATCACCAAAATTGTGGCTTGCTAATGATATATGGATTCCCTGCTATCCTAAACTAGCTTGCCTTGAAGACATGTATATTTATGAATGCAATATGATGGTTTAGATGGTATAGAGGTTTCAAAAGTAGCTGCTTTTTCTAAAAAGTATGATGATTTAAATAAATGCAAGTTTCTTTTTCTTTGATTAACTAGTTTGGGAGTTTCTTGAGTATGATATCTTAGCCATCATGGTGGATGACTGCTACAGGATGAAATAGTATATCAGTTTATTCTTAGCAATATTGTGATATACCTGGTAGATACGGAATCAACCATGAGAGTTGTTGTAGATCATATAATGATTTTTGGGCCTTACTTCAACCTTTGTAAGCAAGAGAAACATGGAGGGACATAGAGGGAGAGGAAGAATAAAATTTGAGTGAGAAAATATCTTCAAGTCATATATAAGAAACTATGCCCAACCCTAGAATCAAAAATAGAGTGGGGAAGCTCTCTTTCTTAAAAGTACAATTTTTACCCTAAAAGGCCATTGCTTGCTAAAATGAATCAACAACTGAGAGTGGGAGATATTCACCTAAAACTCTCTCTCTCTAATACATATATATAGGCACGCACACTCACACACATGCACAAACATATTGGATGCTAGGGTGAGACAACGAGTTGGATCTAATTTGAGATCCCAAAGAAACTTGGTGGTCTATCTCATTCTTGCTTTCTCTTTATTTTATTTTCCTTTTGTTTTTTGTGGAACAGTGGGCTGATGCTCGTGCATCTTGTGAGCACCATTTTCTTAGCCTCTGATGCTATGACATTCACCTTCAAAGTACCTAGATAGATGGTAGTTTTGCCCCTAATGGTTACCTAAGATAGTGAGAGCAGATCCAATGATAGTGGCAAGGGCTAGATTGGCCTTGATTGATGGCAAAGAAGATGACCCTTGAGTAGATTCAGATGTTGCAGGCGACAATGAGGCCAACACCCGCACCTATACAAATCTTGTGCTTTCCTAGCTCATCAACCTTTGGCAATGCTTGATAGCCAAGATCGTAGCTTGGGAAGCATGGAAATGGTGGCAAAGGAAGTCATGGACAATGGAGAACTCATCAAAGGAATAGGTTGAAGCGATGGTAGTATTCACTATTGCTGCTCTTCTCTCTTTCTCTCCTCTCCTTTCTTCCTTGTTCTTCACTAGGCAAGTTGTCACCAAAGAAGACAGTGGAAGTAAGGTTCACCATTGTCAAGCCTTGCCTTCCTATCCATCTAATTGGAGATGAAGGGGCTATCAAGAGGAAAGTGGAGTTTCTTTTATCGGAAGGAGGTTATTGTAATGCCCTAAATTATTCACTAAACAACAAATTTTTGTTAAAAACCTAGCCCAACAACCTATTCGGGCCTTAAACCATGCGGTCCAAAATGCTTAAGCCCGGTTAATTTAGTAGACTACCCAAAGCCTTATATATTACTTATGTTATTTTATTCTAATCAATGTGGGACTATCACAAACTCCCCCACTTAAAATTTTGACGTTCTCATCAGGGCCCCTCTTGGCCTCAGTAATCTCTCCCAGTATACATCCATATGAGACACCAGAGGCAAGCCCACCATGCCGCTGTAACTATCCTCAGTGGTCAACCTTCCCCTGCCGAATCGAGGGTACGTTACCGAGATGCATAGTCTGCTCCAGCATGGCTTCACATGATAGTACCCCCAGGAGTGGCTCTATTTGTAGCATCCTAAATAATTTACTAAACAACAAATTTTTGTTAAAAGCCTAGCCCAACAAACTATTCGGGCCTTAAACCACGCGGCCCAAAATGCTTAAGCCCGATTACTTTAGTAGACTACCCAAAGCCTTATATATTGCTTATTTTATTTTATTCTAACTGATGTGGGACTATCATAATTATTATTAAAAGTAATATAAAATCTTGTCAAAATAAATTCTATGTTTTGATGTAGATGTATGATTTTTTTCCAATGGGAATATCAGAACCATTGAATTGCCGTGGACTTTTTCTAGTGGTTTAATATAACTGTTGGAGAAATTATACAAAAGTAGACTAGTATACTAAACCAGCACTTTTTTGGTAAATATTGCTTTAATATCTGATGGTCGTAGCTTTTTATATGTGCTTGTAAAAGTGTTTAGTTAATTTCTATATTTTTTATAGTTTGTTTTATTTTCTTCCTATGACATATGAAAGGTAAACATATCATCCAATTCTTATGACTCTCACCCATTAAACACACATTCAAATTAAATATTAAGGAATCTATTGATTCAATTAATTAGTTCCACGAAAGGTATCATTTATACAACTCAATCAATCTTTACATAATATAATATTCTAGCAATAACACTCAATTAAAATATATAAAATATCCTTTAATAGCCATTGAGAATAATTTGCATCAAAATCAGATGGCTCCATGCTCTCTCTCAATATAAGAAGTTCCAATCTACTGCCCAGAGGTAAAAACCCGAGGGCCAGGGCAAGGGGGGTGTTGACGTTGGGATTAGGTGTTTTTAAGCATGCATATTTCAAAATAATTTCAAAATAAAAGTAGCAGAAGACTAGATTAAACAGTTTAATCTACACATGAATAGATCTAATCTAACACCTACAAATCTAGTTCATATGATGAAAATAAGAACATGCATGATTTGATTTCAAAGATTAAATATAAAATTGATGATCACATCACCTACCTAAATCACAATAATCCTTCTTTAAGATCTGGATCTAAAGATGTCTCAGGTTCTGATAAAGTCGTACACGCATTCAGTCTCTATGGATATCCACTCAGGATCGATCTGGGATGCTTCTCCTTTTAGATCCTTGTTCTCCAAGATGGATCTTTCAAGCTCTTCGATTAGCCTTTCCTGGATCGATCTGAATCGACTAGATCTTCTTTCTATTCTTCCTAGACATAGATCTGAATCGGATCAGCTAGATATGCTCAGATTTGTGCAACACCTTGGGCATGTGGAACAAGGGGATGCCTAACTCCTTAGGCATGAGGGAGGAAGAGAGAAAGAGGGCGTGGGATCGGGGATGGCATGAGAATAGAGAGGGCATTGGCTCTTTAGTGGCGTAAGGAAATTTTTGATGAATTTTCACTTGAGATCGGATCTCAAATGGGTTTAAATAAACCCTAAAGTCCTTCTATTTTAAGTCGTTGACTTTTTAACTGCTTAAAGCAGAAGGATACCTCCTTCTAGCTGGCTCACTCTCAGATTTCTTAGGAAAACTCACATAAAAATTCAAATCAAAGGGGGTGCCAACTGTTGGCACCCCTTTGATGAAAATCAAAGGGGGCGCCAACTCCTTCTAGATGGGGCTTGCACACCATCTCTCCACACCAACACTAGAGGGCACTACCTCTTGCAGTTTATCTAGAAGGAGGGTGCGTGCGCCCCCTCTAGATAAGAGTGCATGCACCCCTTCTGGATCTTATCCAGAGGTGGTGTGTGCCCCATTTCCTTTGCATTTCATCCACACACAATGAGAAAAGGGGGCGCCAACCCTTGGCACCCCATCTTTCTCATCCTTATCCATTCGCCAGTGGAAAGATCAGATAGGTTAGCTTGGTTTGACTTGGTCAAAATCCTATCAAATAGGTGGACCAAGTCTAAGAGGATTTGAGTTTAACTATATACTAGCATGGTGTGCCCAAATTCAATAGAATTTCTTCTAATTCAATTGAAACTTTACAAGCCCAATTGATCAATTCAAGATCAAATTCCTTTGTTGTATGATCCTATAGGTTTAATTCTGTTTGGTAGTGAGATATACCATAATTTTCATCATAGTATCATCAAAACACCTTTTAATGGTTGGAATAATTCCTACTCACACTCATCAAGGATCATCGATCCAAAATGATTCTAGTGAGTTCTCACATGTTTTGCAGCATATGTGGCAACCTAGTAGAACTAAATAAATAGAACCTCTAGATATAGTTACTATATGATTCAATTTCTTTATCGTGAGTCCCGACCAATATGGAGGCCATAGAAACTTATCAAACCCCAACATCTGTCATATGAAAGATTCGATTAGCTCGAGTCTAAATTATGAAACTCATGAATTTTTTTTTTCATTAATCATTTTGTTGTGTCCATAGACTTAAGGACTCAGCTTCTCAAATTTTATAGGACTACTCCTTATCTACTAAGATTAACAGATCCTATCTAGGTGCGCACCCTACTCCTACAATGAACCTACTGTAGCTAATATATACTATAAAGATCCAAATGATTAGAAGATCATGTTTATGTGCAGTCAAACTATAGCAACCTCACTATAAGAAGACAAGACACTACAAGTCAAAGAATCATTCACACTACTATAGCATCGAGAAGAACACTGACGAGTGAGTAGACATCTATGTGATCTCTTATATGGCCATGCTTGGTACTGATGCTCTCCAAAAACCACCTGCACTCTCACTCAGTATCCTCACACTATAGACTAGAGACTCGTTTACCTTGAAGAAAGCAATTCGTGCATCAATCTAACTAGATCAACCACCATCCTCATGATGATCCATCGATCAAAAATAATTTAAGAATTAATTACACATGTTTTTAATTTTTAACTCTTGAGAATAAGTATTTATAAGTTATTAATTTCTTGGATGATTCAAGAACATATTACATAAGAATAAAAATAAAATTATCCATTTTATTAATAAATTAATAATTTAAGTATAAAATTATATTCTAAAATTATTATAATGTCTGTTATATTGACTTCCAAGGCATATATCTAACAATCTTCCACTTGCACTAAAGTCAATTGGCCACTAACCTAAGTTCCATCTTTTCAAGATGGACTTCAGTCTTCTGGTGGTTTGATAAATACTTAAATTAAGTCACTAAAGAAACTAAATATTATAATAATTAATATTATTTTATTAAAATTTGATGCTCTCGAGTCTTATTTGTAGGTAATTAGAAGTTTGGGCTCATACAACTCAAATTGAATTTAAATTAGCTTAGATTCAAATGAACCAGATAACCAGCTCAAGTGCTAATTAGATCCAAGTGTGAACACTACTTAAAGATCAAAAGCTCAGATTAGAAGATAATCTTTTATTTGGATCTAAGTGTGAACATAAATAATCAATCAATGGCTGCCAAGCAAAGCACCAAGATCCAATGGCCAACATTGAGGGTATCACATCAACCAAATCCTAAAAAGCATGATGTTCACGAGTACCCGAGACCCAGAGGCATGAGATGTGGGATCCATATGTGAGGGACATAAGACCTAGAGGAGTGCCGCCCTCAACTCTTATTTCTCATGCGCCCCCATCTCTCATGCACCATAAAACCCTAAAGACCATGGCTCCTCTCTCTCATCTCACATGCCCCATCTTGGGGATCATCCCCCTTCCATCCATCTCTTAATTCTCCATGCCTTCTTCACCTTTCTTCTTCCACCAAAAATTCAGCAAGCCTACTTCCTCTTTCCCCTCTTTCTTCTTCTTTCTTTCTTCCACAAACAAATTCCTCTTCTTCTCCACAAAAACCTCTCTTCCCACTCTTGATTCCTTTTCCAAGCTGTTAGAAGGAAGTTCTTAGAGTTCCAGGATGAAGAATTTGTAGATGATGTGGTGCTCCCAAGACTTAGGAGGCCACGGGAGGAGCCAAGATGTTTGCTTCGGGGAGACTAGGATAGGTGTGGTCCTAGGACTAGGACAGAAATTATCCTAAGATGGAGGTAGTGAGTAGCCCTCTACGGGCTTGAGGTCCAGGTGTTGAGGACCATAAGGAGCTTGGTTAGTGCTTCAGAGATCTGAGACATAAGGTGAAGCAAGAAACTAAAGCCGAAGAATGAAGACTACTGAGAAGGACTTCTTCTGTAGGTTAGCCAACTCAGTCTGAAACTGGGTCGGCTAACTCTCAGTGGATAGGTTAAATAGAAAGATGCGCATTCGGGACTGCAGGCACGGTACACAACTAGATTGACTCAGTTTGAAAATGAGTCAAACTAATCTTAGGTTAGCTGGCTCAATGCTGAGACTGAGCCGGCTTAATGCTCGAGTAGAGTTATGTGAGGATTTATTTATGGCTGGATAGAAACTTATCCTAGGGGTCTTAAGGCTTGATTTAAGAGATCTTAAGCAAGCTAACTCATATATGGGTCGGATTTAGATCCAGGGATGAGAGCATGTGAGACATGAGTGTACATGGGCTCGATGAGTACTTTCATGTATTGGGCTAGCCTAGGAAAGTTTTTGAGCTGGGGTTTATTAGGGTTTATATGAAAATCCTAAGGTATAAAAACATGGGTATTGTAACTTTTATAATAAGAGTGGAATATAATTGAGCTTTTCTTCCTAACTCTCCTCTCTCTTCTCTTTGGTTGCAATACTAAAACTCTAGATTCCATCATCTTCTCTCTTCTTTCTTAGATCTTCTTTAGTTTGCTGGATTAACACCCAGGTTCATGCTAGAGATTGCTTCTATGGCTGTGGTTTCGAGCAGCCGTAGGTACAATAGGATTTAGCAAGAAATATCCCCATGGTCGACTAATTCTCTACCTTCTCAAAAAATTACTGGAAAGCTTGTGATGATAATATTTTTATCTCTTTATATTTTGTATTTCTTCTTTATATGCAATAAAATATTTGACTTTATTTTTTTATTTATATGAATGTCTTTTATTTGTTGAGTTCTTAATTTTTTAATATGATATGAGTCTTTGAATAATCTATGACTACATAGAGACGGGTCATGCATGATCAAACAATATGATTCATGCTTAACGAGATAGGCTATGCTCGAAAATCGATCATAAATCTACTTGCATAAGAATTTTATTTTAGAATAATTTATGATCCTTGGATGAGTCACGATCTACGGGTACCGTTCGTGCTTTTAGAATAGATTATCTTTAGATAAAATTTCTTCTACCATTGTATCTAAATAATTTTGACTAGCCTATAATTTTAAGAGTATGGGCCATGCTCTCTAAGATAGATTATATCCTTATTAATTAGATACCAATCCAAGACATATTAAAATGGATACCAATTATCTAATAAGAAAGCAATTGAGATCCAGAGAATCCACCTTCATACTTGAAATCCAATCTTTATTTAAATTGCTTATTTACTTACTTTCTTATTAATCCAAGTAATCTTTTAATCAGCATTTATTCTACTCTTTAAGTTAAAACTAAACAACTCAAACACAATTAACATGACCCCTATGGATACTATCTTGACTCATGCTATCTATATAGTAGTGAGTTAATCTTTATTTTTGATTGCTTGCGATAGCGATCATGGTTTAACTACTTTGTTAGTAGATCTGTCATGTTATCCATGGAGTCTATTCTTCGCATCTCTATATATTTTTTCTCTAGGTAGTTGCGTATAATGTAAAACTGCTGCTCGATGTGTTTGAACTTCTGATAAGACTTGGGCTTCTTAGTTAGTGCTATGGCACTATTGTTGTTATAGTATAGGGTGATGGCATCTGATGTCATTATACCAAGTTATACGATAAATTTTTTATACCAGAAGACTTTCTTTGCAGCATCTGAGGTAGCTATATATTCAGCTTCTAATGTTGAATCCACAATGATAGGCTGCTTGGAACTTTTTCAGCTAATAGCTCCACCATTGCATATGGATACATATTCTGATGTAGATTTTCTATCATCAGGATTAGACATAAAGTCTGAATTAGGGTATCCTTCAACACATAACTTAGACCCTCTTTTAGTGATCAAGAATAAATTCTTAGTTTTTCTCAAGTACTTAAGAATGTTCTTCACAGCTATCCAGTGCTTATCATCTAAATTTGATTGATACCTACTCATGATGCTCACAGTAAGTGCAATATCAGATCAAGTACATAACATGCATATATGGCATACATGGGGCTCCCTATAGTTGAAGCATAAGGGATCCTACTCATGCACTGAATCTCCTCAGATATGCTTGGATGCATTTTCTTGGAGAGATAGATTCCATGCTTGAGGGGTAGAAGTCCTCTTTTAGAGGCTTTTATACTGAACCTCTTCAGCACATCTTCTATGTACATTTACTGTGAAAAGTCAAGTATCCTTTTAGATCTATCTCTTTAGATCTTTATTCTCAGAATATAGGATGCTTCTCCTAGGTCTTTTATAAAGAATTTTTTGGATAATCATCTTTTGACCAAGGTCAGCATAGGAATATCATTTCTAATAAGAAGAATGTCATCCATGTATAGTACGAGGAATGTGATAGTACTTCCATTGACCTTCTTGTATACACAAGATTTTTCCTTATTTTTGATGCAATCAAATGATTTGATTGCATCGTTGAAGCGAGTGATCCAACTCTGAGAAGCTTGCTTTAATCCATATACGAATCTTCATAGCTTGTAAACTTTGTGATCTATATCCTTCGAAGTAAAATCCAAAGGATGCTCCATATAGATATCTTCCTCAAGATATCTATTTAGGAATGTCATTTTCATATCCATCTGCCATATCTCATAATCATAGAAAGTTACAATGGTAAGCAGTATGTGGATGGATTTAAGTATGGCCACAGGTGAAAAGGTATCCTGATAGTCAATGCCTTTGCATTGACTATAACCTTTCACCACGAGCCTAGCTTTATAGATCTCTATCTTACCATCTATACCTATTTTTCTTTTGTAAATTCATTTATACCTAATAGGTACTATATCCTTTGGTGGATCTATGAAGGTCCATACTTGGTCTGAGTATATCGAGTCAATTTCTGACTTAGTAGCATTCAACCATTTCTCAAAGTCAATGTCAAACATCACCTTACCATAGATTTTAGGATCATCTCCATGATCCTTATCCCCTATGGGAATATTTTCTCTATATCCTCTATAAGCATACCTAAGTACCTTTCAAGAGATGAAAAATCCTACTAGTCCTACGAGGTGTAGTAGATTTTATGATCTACGACACTCACTATTTACTTGTTTATATTCACACATGCATCAACATGCAAGTCATACAGATTGTCAATTAAAAGACCATGTGCAACTAATTTATTTAAAAAATAAATGGAATAAAAATTTTTATTAAAATTGAACTTAAATTCATCTTATGCTAGTATAGAAATGAAAATTAGATTTTGGCTAGCTACAGGTATAGAATAATAGTCTTTTAAAACTAATCTAAAGCTTGATAGTAATCAAAGAGGGTAGGTTCCAATGACATCTATAGTAATATTTATGAGAATTATCATAAATTTATAAATAAAAGTATTTAAATACATATTAATTGATACTTATTTTAAAATAATTAATATTTTTATTAATATTTTGTAAGAAATAAGCTAATCAATATGAAGAGCTCAATTTTTTGGTTCAAATAAATTAAATTTGATAAAAATTAGAGCTAAATTGGAAAAGTTACGAAGGTTGGAAGTTAAAAAAAAGAAAAAAATGGCTGGCTGATCCGATCGATCGAGCTAAATCGGCCCGATCACCATGCGAGCCAACCCAATTTTCTAGCAATCGACCCTGGACCGAACGCCTTTAGCCAAGCCCATATGCGAACGTAGCCTGCAATAGGAACAATTGAGTCAATAGGTATGGACCCTTAAAAGGTCCACGAAATAAACCACGTGGTGTTCAGGGTTATTTTGATAATTTCAAGCAGCATGGCGAGCTCTGATTGATTATGGTCTTAGGCAAATCTAGTCCATGGGGATCCGTAGGAATAGTAATACTTTTAATATTTAAATTCTTGTAATTTATACCTAAGGAGATAGATCATGATTACAGATAGATACGGTATGTACTCAGATTATGATAAATTATAAGAACTATTTATATTTTAATATTTATTTTTTTAATAATTTATTCTAAGGAGATAGATTGTGATCGCAGATAGATACGATCAGTATTTAGATTAGAATGAATTATAAGAATTAATTAGAATTATGTTTATGTTCTTTGATTGTATGATCTAAATAGTCTTTGTCTGTGAGATGGATCATAATCGTGTTAGATATGATTTATGCTTGATATAATAGATTATGTTAGAATTATATTAAATGAACATATATTTCATAAGATTACATGTTGATAATAGAAAGATTACATGAATCAATTATAAACTTGAATATTGAAAGATAGAACTAAAACCCTAGACAACTTCTTTTCTTACTCTTAATTAATTTTTAAATCCTAATTAATTAATTATTTACCTTTTTTAATTTTAATTTACTAAATTTAAATTAATTTTTTAATCTATTACTTTAAATTTTTATTTTTAAGATTAATTTAAATTTTTAATTTTTTAAATTAAAATCGAATATAACTTATTGACGTAGAATCTGGTTGTCGTCGGAATCCACCGGAATAGAGACCGATGAGGTCGCCGTCGGGGACCTACAAAATAAAATCCCATCCAAAGTCGGTGGAGGGGTGGCTCCGATAGGATCCTTCGACGATCAAGTTAGCTCTGGCCAATGGGAATGGAGTACTCGAGAATGAGTTCTGGAGCTTGGAGAAGAAGAGGAGAGCTTAGAGATCAGAGATTCGAGAGTCAGAGAGTCGAGTTAGCGTATCTGAAGGGTCCTTTATAGGTGGAGCTTAATTGATGGTGATGGCCATACCATCTGATAGCGAGCTGTTAGGGCCGCATGGAGTTCGGTATGGAGAGGAAGGCATCGTCAGGTGGATAGTGACAGCCATACTGGCAGGTCATGGGCCGCATGGGATTAGTTATGGAGAGAGTGGTATTACCAATTATGGCGGCCATGTCGTCCGATCTCATCGCTTGTCGTAGATGGATGACGACAGTTCATCCAGAGGAGCTTGGACTTGTGGAGGAGTTCGACCGAAGGAAAAGTTCGAAAGAAGTTCGTCTCCCGCAGGCACCTGGCTGGAATGATGCGGAGAGAGTTCGGCTCTCGCGGGAGTCCGACTGAAGCTCGGCGATTGAGGAGTTTGGCTAAAGCCCGACCGCTGGGAGTCCGAAGGAGCTCGGCCACTAAGCAGTTCGATCGGTTGCTAGGAGTTCGAAGGAGCTCGGTCGCTAAGCAGTTCGGCCAAGACCCGTCTGCTGAAGCTCTTCCATGGCTATTGGCCACATCAGGCTGGGCACCGAACTTGACTTCGACAGAAGCGGGGTTTATCCCCAACAATAGCGCCCCCCACTCTCGAGTTCGAAACTTGAAGGAAGGGAGTGCAGAAAAGGCGACTGTCGAAGTTCTCTTCTGATCTCTATGTTGGTTCAGGTTGAAGCTCGGAGGAGATCTCATCTCCCGCTAAAGTTGATATTGAAGTTGAAGCCCGGAGGAGATCTCATCTTCAATCGAGGTTGAGGTAGGCCTCGTCCGCTGCGATCGAGGTCGGAGGTTGAGCTTCTCGGGGTGATATTGTCTCCAGCAGCCGAGGTTAATACAGGCACTCGGGAGAGATCTAATCTTAGGATGAGGTTGTCTCCGATTTTATCTCTGGCCGAGGTTGTCTCGGCCGCTCGAAAGAGATCTTGTCTCTGGCCGAGGTTGAAGTTGAAGCTCTCCAGTCGAAGTTGACATGGTCGCTCAAGAGAGATCCTATCTCTAGCCGAGGTCAAAGTTGAAGCTCTCCAGTCGAGGTTGACACGGTCGCTCGAAAGAGATTCTATCTCTAGTCGAGGTCGAAGTTGAAGCTCTCTAGTCGAGGTTGACTCGATCGCTCGGAAGAGATCCTATGTCTAGCGAGGTTGACTCGGTCACTCAGGAGAGATCTTATCTCTAGACGAGGTTGTCAACGGTCCGCTCGGAGAGATCTTATCTCTGACTGAGGTTGTCCACGGTCGTTTGGAAGAGATCTTAACTCTAGCCGAGTTGACTCGATCGCTCGGGAGAGATCTTATCTCTAGCCGAGGTTGTTGCTCACGTTAGGACGAGATTCTCCTCCTATTCCTAATGGGCTATGGGGGCACGTAAGGTCGTTGTCAGAAACTCTCCCCCCATCTCGTCCTTTGTGAATAAGGCCTTCGCTCGGGAGAGATCTTATCTCTAGTCGAGTTGTCAATGATCGCTCGGAGAGATCTTATCTAGCCGAGGTTGACTCGGTCACTCGGAAGAGATCTTATCTCTAGCCGAGGTTATCAATGGTTGCTCGGGAGAGATCTTATCTCTAGCCGAGTTGTCCACGATCGCTCGGGAGAGATCTTATCTCTAGCCGAGATTGACTCGGTCGCTCAGAAGAGATCTTATCTCTGGCCGAGGTTGTCCACGGTCGCTCGGGAGAGATCTTATTCTAGCCGAGGTTTGACTCGTCGCTCGGAGAGATCTTATCTCTAGCCGAGGTTTTTGCTCGCTTAGGATGAGGTTCTCCTCCTATTCCTAATGGACTGTGGGGGCATGTAAAGGCCATTGTCAGGGTCTCTCCCCCCATCTCGTCCTTTGTGAATGAGGCCTTCGCTCGGGAGAGATCTTATCTCTAGTCGGGGTTGTCAATGGTCGCTCGGGAGAGATCTTATCTCTAGTCGAGGTTTGTCAACGGTCGCTCGAAGAGATCTTATCTCTGGCCGAGGTTGTCCACGATCGCTCGGGAGAGATCTTATCTCTAGCCGAGGTTGACTCGGTCGCTCGGAAGAGATCTTATCTCTAGCCAAGGTTGTTGCTCGCATTAGGACGAGGTTCTCCTCCTATTCCTAACGGACTGTGGGGGCACGTAAGGGTCGTTGTCAGTGCCTCTTCCCCATCTCGTCCTTTGTGAATGAGGCCTTTGCTCGGGAGAGATCTTATCTCTAGCCAAGATTGTTGCTCGTATTAGGACGAGGTTCTCCTCCTATTCCTAATGGGCTGTGGGGGCACATAAGGGCTGCTGTCAGGGCCTCTCTCTCTATCTCGTCCTTTGTGAACGAGGCCTTCGACTTTGCTCGCGTTAGGATGAGGTTCTCCTCCTATTCTTAACGGGCAATTATTGACTACTTTTTTTCTATCATCGTATAGTTTTTGCATCCAGAAATAATATTATTGAAAGAAAACAATTTTATTGAAAGGAAGTTACTGGCAGCGCATCCCCAAATTCTGTATTTCAGGGTCGTGGTAGCGTTGTTCCTCCACATTTCTTCGGGTGATAAGCTCTGGGCCGGACGACCTCCTCCATCTCATGCTGGCGTCCATAATTTGGAGCATGCTTCTTTTGGCTTTGATGCCGGGAGACGATGAATCGCCGATGTACCAAGCTCCTCCCAGGGGTAATATGGATGACGCCATGAGGTGGTCGACCTCCTTGCCATCTCTGGCTATGGCAGTGCTGAGCTCCTTGCCGTCTCTAGCTATGGCAGCGCCCTGGGCCGATCTTTTCCTATTTCAGGCTGGTGCCGGAGGAATTTACCCAACCGTCCCTTTTCGACGAGCTCCTCAATTTCGTCTCGGAGCTGGATGCATTCCTCAGTGTCGTGGCCATGGTCACGATGGTAGAGGTAGTACTTGCTTCGATCGTACTTATTTGGGAGAGACTGTAACCCTTCTGGCCTTGACAGCTGGTTTCCAACTTCGGTGAGAATCTGAGTTCGAGGAGCATCGAGGGGGGCGCAGTCGCGGAACCTTTCAGGAGGGGGACTTCTTCGTGCCCTTCTATCGGAAATTTCTTGGTGGCGAGCTCAAAAAGTTCGAGCCTTGCTTGCGCTGTAGAGGTCGTAAGCATGGCCGAACTTCATTCCATCCCTTTGTGAAACCTGCGGAAGAACTTCATGCCCCTTTGTCGGGGCTTCCTTGGAGTCATACTCGAGAGGAAGTTCGACCTTGCCGAACTTCATTCCAATGATGAGCTTCGAGGTGAAGTTCGGTCTCACTTACGTCGAACTTTATTTCGATGACGAGCTTCGAGGTTGAGTTTGGCCTCACTTGCGTCAAACTTCATTTCGTGGGAGAACTTCGTTCCACCCTCGCTTGTGCCAAACTTCATTCCGCTTTCCTGCGAAACTCTCCACAGGAGAATTTCCTTGACACTTCCTTGATGATGAGCTTGAGGAGTTTGGGCCCACCTACTTTCATGAGCACGGTTGAACTTCGCTCGGCTCTCCATCGTCTGCCAGCTGCTCTCTTAAGGCTTCTTCGTCCTTCAACTTGAAGGCTTCTTCCATGCGGGCATATCTCTCAGCCTGAGCCAGTAGATCAGCGAAGTCCCTAGGATACTTTCTTTCCAGGAAGAATAGCAAGTCATTTTTCTGAAGGCCGCCCTTGAGTGCGGCCATCGTAACAGACTAATCCAAGTCTCGGACCTTCAATGCCGTGGTGTTAAATCGGATGACGTAAGCTCGGATGGATTCTTCTCGCTTTTGCTTGACATTCATCAGGGAATCCGAATCTCGACGCGGACGTCGGTTGCTGATGAAGTGAGCCACGAACTGACTACTCATCTGGTCAAAAGAAAAGATCATACTCGGCTTCAATGTCGAGTACCAATTTCTAGCTACTTTCTTTAAGATAGATGGGAAAGCTCGGCATAGTATGGTGTCTGAAGCATCATTGAGTAGCATCATGGCATGGAAGGCCTTCAGATGATCAACCGGATCAGAAGTTCCATCGTAGCTTTTCAGTTAGGAGAGCTCGAAGTTCGGTGGAATGGATTCTTGCATGATTCGGAGGGAGAAAGGAGGTTCAGCGTGGAAGTCGGCATGATGAACTGGGGCGACGTGGCCGAGCTCTTCAATCTATCAGTCCATCTCCCGCAGTTTGTGATCAAGGGCGTCGTCCTGGTCGCAGATCTTGAGAAACTTTTGGCTACAAGCGAAAAAGGTCTCCTCCAAAGGAGAACCATGTTCGGGCACACCGACCTGAGTATCCTTTCCTGGGGTCGATTTCCAACATCCGAATGGTAGATTTCCTGGTGAAGTCGCCACCGAAGGCTGCTGTATGGCCCGCATTGCATCCACGAGGCCACGGACCTATCAGACAAGCTGGTTGAACTGCTCCACATTTACTATGGGTATGGGTGAAACCTGAGTTGCCGGGTTGATGTAGGGGCAGACGAATCTGGACGGGATCATGATGCAGAGGCCACCGATCACCGAGTCGAGGCTCTCCTAAGAGGTATTTTTCCCTTAGGAGAGGGCTCTGGTGAGGAAGAAGAGAGATCTCCAGAGAGAGAGGAATCATCGTTGAGCACTCCTTTCAGAATAAGGAAACCTTGGAGGTTCGGGGTGCCCTCCTTCTAGCGCCAATCTATTGATGCAGAATTTGGTCGTCGTTGGAATCCATTAAAATGAAGGCCGATGAGGTCACTGTTGGGGACCTACAAAATAAAGTTTCGTCTAGAGCCGGTGGGGGGTGGCTCCGACAGGACCCTCCGACGATCAAGTCAGCTCTGGCCAACAGGAATGGAGTGCTCGAAAATGAGTTTCAGAGCTTGGAGAAGAAGAGGAGAGCTTAGAGATTAGAGATTCGAGAGTCAGAGAGTCGAGTTAGCATATCTGGAGGGTTTTTTATAGGCGGAGCTTAATTGATGGTGACGGCCATACCGTCTGGTAGCGAGCTGTTGGGGCCGCATGGGGTTGGTTACGGAGAGAGTAGTCTCGCCAGTTATGGTGGCCATGTCGTCTGATCTCGTCGCCTATCGCAGATGGATGGCGATAGTTCATCCAGAGGAGCTTGGACTTATGGAGGAGTTCGATCGAAGAAGAAGCTCGAAAGAAGTTCGGCTCCCGTAGGCGCCTGGATGGAACGATGTAGAGAGAGTTCGGCTCTCGCAGAAGTTCGACTGAAGCTCGATGGTTGAGGAGTTTGGCTAAAGCCTGACCATTGGGAGTCCGAAGGAGCTTGACCGCTAAGCAGTTCGATCGGCTGCTAGGAGTCCAAAGAAGCTCGATCGCTAAGCAGTTCGGCCAAGACCCATCCGCTGAAGCTCTTCCGTGGCTATTGGCTGCATCAGGCTAGGCACCGAACTTGACTTCGATAGGAGCGAGGTTTATCCCCAACATAACTCAATCTTTAATCTCCAAGAAAATCGATACCTGACTCACCACTATCTTAATTGATAGTAAGTTTGGTTTTAAATTTTATTTGTTGCTATGATAATAAGTAATCAAATTTTTAGCATCATTGCCAGAGATTGTAGTATGGTTGCTTTAATAAAAAAACTTTAAAAACTTAAAATTTAAAAAAAAAAATTAAAAAATTAATTTCTTATTTATTGCTTAATATGTTTTATTATCTTATTTAATTTACCACTTTATTTTATTACATACTTTATTTTATTATCTTATTTATTTTACTATTTTATTTTATTTCCTTTTATGCTTTACTTATTTATTTTTTTATTGCTTTAAATTTTTAGTTTATTAATTACTACTTTTCTACCTTTGCCTTTCATACTTTATCCTATTGATTGATAATTTATTTTTATTATTTATCAATTTAATTTAATTATTTAATTACTTATTATTTATGCTTTCTTTAAATTTTTACTTTATATTGCTTTTCATATATGGTTTATTAATTACTTTCTAGCTAGATTATCTTAATTATATAATTAAATAATTATCTTATTTTACATAATTAATTTACTGCTTAGAATAAATTATTATCTTAAAAAGTTGATTTAATTTCTTAGGTTACCTAGTTATCTTTTAAGAATAGTGTAATTTACTTTTCAATTAGTTAGATTCTCTAAATTAATTTAGATAAAATCTAATATAATTAATTTAATTAAATTAATTAAAATCTATTCTTTATTTTTCTAGCTTTACATAATCTAGTATAACATGAAAATAATTACACCTCATAACACTTAATTAATATAGAGAAATTAATTAAACTTTAAAAAACTTAACATATTTGGATACCTTATTTTATTGGCATTGAATATTTATAATAAACTTTAAGGGCACAATCCATTAAACAAGATAAGATGAAGATTTGATTATCCTTCCTTAGCCCCACAAACCACCATCCTTCATATTACATTAACCTAAGTCTTTAACTTAAAATTAATTAGGTATTGGCTCTTAAAGATATTCGAGCTCATTAGGATAAGAAATCATAAGAGTTGGACCGGATTAGGGTTAGTTAGTTTGATTGGTATCTAAGGCAAGTGATTTAAAAATTGCATCCTGAAGAAAGATGGTTACTTAATTGATTTTGTTAGCTTATCTGGCCAAGATAATTAATGTCTAAGAAAAGCAATGGGCGGATTCCCACCGATCTTATACCTACCTGGCCAGTTGAGTGGCTGATTTTTTATTTGGAATGCTTGAAGGTGATCTTGACTGTTAGAAGCTATCTAGATCTAGGTTAACCCTAGGATAAAGAGTCCATGCTTTCTTAACTTGTTTACTATTATAAATCAAACCCTAATTAAAATACTCTTCTCTATCATCTCTAGATCTAGGATCCTCTAGGCTCTTATCTTTAGAATTCTCTCTCTTCATCCCTCTTCTTATTCTTTTTACTAAAATATAATAAAATAAATAAAAATCAGAGATGAAATTTTTTGCTGAGCTATCTTGTAAATTAGATCATCTAGAAGCCATTAGAAACTCTTCATATCCATTATTTCTTCCTATATAACAAGTTTGTGTAATATGTTCGAGCCCCATTTACTATACAAGTGAACGTCCACACCAATTTTTTGAGTATATATATGAGCAAGTTTATCAAGATCAAATCCAAATAGCCTACAGACTAGAAAATAATCAATATTTTAACACTTACAATTCAAGCTGGGGGGCTCAACCAGATTTTTTATGGCAGTCACAATCAGTGATTACCCCGATGTCACAAGGATCCACTTTCATGGATGCATATTATAATATGCCCTACCCATAATATCAATCATCTTCAAATAATAATGAGTTAATTTTTGAGGAGAGAATTCAGCAAGCAGCAGACGAGTTAGAATTTATCAATCAACCATTGAATAATCTAGAGGATCAGAAGCTTAATTCTTTAGAAAAATGCTTAGAAGTCATGAAAAAGTCACAAAACAATCTTATGCAAATCTTTAAAGAACTAGAAAAATGAAGGCTTACATTTAATCAGTAGGAGGAAAGAGAGTTACCCAGTTAGCCTGAGAGTGATCCTGAGCGACCAGACATGGCTAGAAATTTTAATGTTCTAGAAGCTTTTTCTGAACAATCAATTAAAACTCTAAAAAATAATATGGTCATAAAACAACCCTGCATAACTAAAAAGACCCTCTTAGACTATAAGCAAAATATAGAAAAGAACAAGAATGGTAGGATATACCATTTTCTGATGAAAAATATGCAGGATTTCATGCTTGAATTTTAAAATATTTTAAAATATAACATAACGAAAGATGCAGAATAAACTATTTAATCTACAGAAGCATATGATCTAATTACTAAACCCTACATCTAGGACCTATAATATGTCATAATACATTCTTAAATCTAAAATAAAAGCTTTGGTATTGATTAAATCAATACCCTAGATCTAAAATAGTTCTAGATCTAAATCCTAAATCGCATCTAGGTCAAGAAGAGAACAGATCTCTTACCTGCACGTGGGTTGAGAATTTCATAGTTGATTTTTATTATTATCTTCGGAGCCGCACATGCATCCGGTCTCTACAGAAAGTCTACATGAGGCTGCAACATAAATTAAAGGTTCGTCGAACGAAGATCCACTTTTCTCATGGATTCCTTCTGATGGTTAATAAAAAATTATTCTTCGGATCTCTTGGACACTCTAAGAGATGAAGAATAAAAGAAGGAATAAGAAAGAAATCCAACCCTTGGACCTTCCTAAAATCAAAAATAAAATATATGAGAAAAGGCCCTAAGAGAAGACAAATATTCTCTTTTAGAACATCAATGATTGATATCCTAAAAACATCTCTATGTTAGGATGAGAGGAGACCTTCTCCTCTAGATTTTTCTCAAGTTTCTAGATCTTACACTCTCTGATTTTTCTCATAAAAAAATCTTATAAAAATATGGAGAAGAAAGATTCTCAAAGAAATCCTAAGAGAAGACCTTCTTCTCTCATCAGGACATGATTAGATCATATCCAAAAATGATCATCATGCCCCAACATCTTGAAGCATAGATCCCACACCCTCTTCCTCTCTCTTAGATTTTTATCATATAAAAATCATAAAGAAAATAATGAGAAAATATACCTTGAAAGAAAACTATAAGAGAAGACATTCTTTCTTACCCTTTTCTTCATCAAGACATGAAGACAAGTGCAATTGACCTATTGGATAAGCCAAGTGCAAGGAAGAACTAGCCCTAGTCTAACTAGGACTCGAGTCAACCTAAGTTTCTAATTTGATTAAAAAATTAAATTAAAATTAAATATAATTTAATCTAATTTAATTAAGTTCTTAAATAAATTAGGATCTTATTTAATTGGGTTAGTTTACTCTTGATTTTATTTGGTTAAAAGATCTTGTTTGACCAAGTCAAGATAGGAGTCCTAATGTGACTAGGACTCCCTATCTCCTTACGCCACCTTGGTCCCAACGCCCCCCATACCTATTTTTTAGATATTTTTCATGGAAAATTACTTTGTTTCAGATTTTCACACCCCCTCACTCTCTCCAAGTCATATATGAAAGTTAGGTGGAAGACCAAGTCAAAGGAGGAATTAGTTTTGCCTTAGAATTCTATGAGATTGAATTCCTATTGACCAAAACACCTCTTCTTTGAATGGTGCCACCTCTCCCTATATTTTTCTCTTATTCCACATGAAAAATTAGAGTTTTTGGTCACCCCCCTTTGCTGGTCCATGCCAAAAATCGTGGAAGTGGCACCCAAGAGTTGGGCACCCCTTGTCTTTCCCTGTTTGACCTTACCTTGTCCAGTTTTTGACCTAGACAAGGACTCTATCTTTTCCTCTTTTATTGGATGAATTTTTGGCTTATTTTTTTGTGAGATGTAGATCTTTAAGAGATCTTTAAGGTGTACAAAAATTAGAGGAATAGGGTCCTTGGGCATGGGGGTTCCATAGGCACCAAATTAGGTGTCTATGTGAGAGAAAAGAGAAGAAGAAGAGGATCTTCATCTAGGGCTAATTTTTCTTCACTTCTTCTTCTTCTTTTGAGTTTTCTTTGAGAGAGTCTCGGATCAAAAAACTCTTCTCTTCCTTCTCATTTTTTGGAGAGTCCATGTTTCGAAGAAGGAAGCGTCAGATCGACCATCAAAGAAGGATCAGCATAGTACTAGCATACTGTCCTAATTTTCTGTATTGGACTTCAGATCAGAGATCGTGGGCTCGTGTGGACATCTCTTAGAGACTGGATGTGTGTATGGCTTGGAGCTTCATCCCTCACCCTGGATCAGTAAGTTAGAATATCTAACTTGCAAAGATAATATAGATCTAATCTTATATTACACATCTGTTCTTGATCTAGTGTAGATCTAAGCTGATGTGATCAACCTTTACTTATTATTTATATTTAATTTTTTATTTAAATACCATAAAATAATCATATAATATGATCTTAAATCTAATTTTTTTTTGATATTTAAAATTAATATGATTAATTTTAAGTCTTCCGCTGCTGATCTTAAAAAAGTTTCAAGATTCAACCCTAAAAATCTTAATCCAGTTCCTTCAATTGGTATCAGAGCCAGGTTAATTATTATATAATTATTGATGCATGTGTAGATTATTTTTGAATTTAATTTATTTAATAATTTAATATTTAAATTTAAAATTAAAATCTTAGATCATACGAACTGTTATAAGGTTGTCCTGCTGTAAGGTTTATCCCTTATAGTAAAAAGGTTATCCTAGTTCGTATAGATCTAATATTATTTATAAATTTATTAGATATGATCTAATATTATTTATAATTTATTTGATTTAAAAGAGTTTTAAATCTAAAAATAAAATATTTTAGATTGCATAGACTGCCATAAGATTGTCCTACTGTATGGTTTACCCCTTACATTGGAAAGGTTGTCCTAGTACGTGCTGATCTAAAATATTAATCATAAAATTTTAGATTAGATCTAAGAGATTTTATGATATTATTAAAAATATTTTAATCTAATTTTAATCTTCATAAATATATTAGATTTGATCTAGAAAGATTTATGATTGATTATTATTGAAACTATTTCAATTACATGAACCTGTTTAGATTAGATCTAAAGTAGATTCTTTTTTAATGTTACTTACATATTGATTATGAATCAAACATGCAACTTAGTTGATAGAACCATATTATAAAAATATTTTATAAATATAAAAATTATTTTTGAAATATCGAACCCCGACCCTCAGTCCAAAACTTAATTAAAAATTAAGAAGTTGTTTGATTAGGATCTAGGATTATGAATTGAAGATCCTAAGTCATAAATCATAACATATTGGGTAATGGATTAGTGGAGATTAGGTCCATTAATTAGGTTAGACCTAAGGTTAGATTAAAGAATGGACTTAATTAGAGAATTGACTAAATATAATCAAACGTTGTCTTAGATTAGGTCAAAGATTCCCTAGATCAATTACAATAGTTGTAGTTGGTCAAGTTCAGATCTTTAACAAAGAATCAAATGGACTTGATTTTTGGCTAAGTGGTTTAACACAAACTGTTAAGTTGATCTAATTAAAACTAGTTAAGCCAATTGGTGTCTAAGGTAAACCAGACTGGTGGTCTTTAATTGGCAACTTACTTAACTGACCATTTCTGATGGTATCTAAGCCAAGCTTTGGCAGATCCTCCCACTAATTGAACTTATCTGATCTCTTAGTAAAATTATATTTTGATCGGATCACTTGACTATTCGAGCTGACCCATGTCAGCTAGGTAAATTAGTGCGACTGATTTAGGTGCTCCTAGATTATCCAATCTATGATCTTATCTGACTTGATGAAGTCAGTGGGAGGATCGTGATTAGATAGTTAAAACGGACTCTCCTTTAATTAAATTAAATCCTCTAAAATTATTAGGTCCCTAAATGAAATAGTTATATGATAACTGGATCATAGCCTCCCATTAAAATGGATGATAATGGGTCCATTAGTTGGATAATCAATGGAGGCCCATAGGCCTGGTGCTTATCCACTAATAGAATTATCATTCATAATATGATTTCTTAGCTGTGTCTCTCTAAATGATGGTTAGGTTAACCAACCATAGTTAGACTTAATCATTCATTAGTTAGATGGACCAAGTATAATCATGTTAATGGTCTGACCTAACTAGAATTTTTAGTGGAGTCCCTAGCCTACTGAAAAGATACTTGGAGCAAAATTAAATTACTAAAAATTATTTGGAGAAATAATTAGTTATGAACTTACCCTTAGATGTACATGGATTTACCAACCATAGTTGGACTTGTGTACAGTCTATGTAGATTCTAGTACTCACTAAGAAATTAGGATAATTTCTCACATTGGAGGTAGAGGCTACCAATTCGAATAAAATAATGGAAGAACCTTTTGATTAAAATCCAAATCTTTAGAATTAATAAATTAATTACTAATTAGGTTTTTGGTTCTCCTTTGTGTAGTTAAACCCAAACCATAATTGCTCAATTCACTATTAGACAGTGATTAAACTTATGGGACCCAGCTTTAATAATAAGTATCGAAAATTGAATATTGATCAACGACACGAAGTGGTTCGTGCTGGGGCCTCTATGTCCAATTTAAACATAAGGTCCAAGAATAACCTAGATCAGATGGAGTGCTTCCATTGTAAGAAGCAAGAGGATTGGAGGAGGAACTGTCCTCATTATCATGATTCCCATGACCCCAATAGGCTAAATAAGAGAGATGAGCAAGTAGTTGCTGATCAAGAATATTATAAAATAACATCTTATAATTTTTTTGTTTGTGATATTTCTACTTGGGTATTGGATATCGGAAGTTCCGTCCATATTTGCAATACATTACAAGGGCTTCAAGTTAGTAGAAAATTTAAAAATAATAAGCGATTCCTAAATGTTCGAGATGGAAGGTCTGTTCTAGTTCTAGCTATGGAAATAGTTCAATTTATTTTCAATACTAATATCATTTCTCTAAATAAATATCATTATTGTCCTTCTTTTCTGATGAATATGATCTCTATTGGCCTTTTGACCAAAGATGGTTATCATTTATCAATAAAAAAAGATTATTATGATATTATTATGAATAATGTTACAATAATGCAAGGATAATGAAAAAATAGTATTTATATTTTATCACAGTCTGTGAGTGTAATATACACTTCTAAAAAATATTTTAGATTAGATAATGTCTCTGATATCTACCTATGACACTGTAGGCTAGGTCACATAAATAAGAACAGGATAAATAGGTTGACTCAAGAAAAAATTCTCGAAGTTAGTGATTATGAATCACTTCCAATCTTTGAATCTTGTCTTCTTGGTAAAATGACCAAATCATCTTTTACTGGAAAAGATGAGAGAGCCACTGAGCTTTTTGGTTTAGTACATATTGATGTATATGGATCAATGAGCATAGGTGCTAGAGGTGGATATTTCTACTTCATCACTTTCACAGATGATCTATCTAGGTACGTGTATGTTTATATGATAAAACATAAGTCGAATTCATTTGAAATGTTCAAAAGATTCCGAAGTGAAGTAGAAAAGTAAACTGAAAAGAGTATTAAATCTCTTCGATCAGATCGAGGAGGTGAATATCTGTCCAGTAAGTTCTTGACATATCTAGGAGAGAATGAGATTCTCTCACCATGAACTCCTTCAGGCACACCATAGCATAATGGTGCATCGAAAAGGAGAAATCGAACCTTATTAGGCATAGTTCGATCTATGATGGAGTTTGCTTGTTTGTCTGTTTCATTTTGGGGTTATGCTGTTGAGACTGCATGTTATATATTAAACAATGTACCGAATAAATTTATCACAAAGACTCCATATGAGATATGGACGAGGTGTAGGCCTACACTCTCTCACCTACGGGTTTGGGGTTGTCTGGTCTATGTCAAATGTTTGCATATAGAGAAGCTTGGACCCCAGTCTGATAAGTATGTGTTGATAGGGTATCCCAAAGAAAGTAAAGATTACTATTTCTACCATGCTAATAAACAAAAGGTGTTCGTCAGTCTTAAGGCAATCTTTTTAAAAAAGAAGTTTCTTGATGAATGAACTATTGCCTCTAAGGTTAAACTTGATGAAGTTCATCAGGTAGAAAAATCGATACCTATAGCTGAACCTGAGTTGGATCTGATTAGATTAGATCCAGAGCCTAGAGTACCTATAGCATTAAGATGATTCGATAGAGTACCACATCATTCGAATAGATACTATGGTTTCTTGATCCAGGATGGTGATCCCATCGAACTCGATGAGAATGGTTAGGACCCGATCACTTATATGGATGCTATGTAGAGATCCGACTCTGAGAAATGGCTAGAAGCCATAATATCTGAAATAGATTTCATGAAGGTCAACGATGTATGGACATTAGTTGACCCACCTAAAGGGGTTAAATCCATTGGGAGTAAATGGGTATTCAAAAGAAAAAAAGATGCTGAAGGAAAAGTGGAGACCTATAAAGCTCGTCTGGTTGCCAAGAGGTATCGTCAATGTTATGGTATTAACTATGATGAGACATTCTTTTCAATGGCAATGCTCAAATTTATTTGGATAATATTTGCAATAGCTGCCCATTTGGACTATGAGATCTGGCAGATGGATGTGAAGATAGCTTTTCTAAATGGAGAGTTGATCGAAGAGGTATATATGATACAACCTGAGGGGTTCACATCCACAAATGAGTCCAAGGTGCGTAGACTTCAGAGATCCATTTATGGATTGAAGGAAGCATCTCGGAGTTGGAACATGCATTTTGATAAAGTGATCAAAACGTATGGCTTCGTTAAGAATGGAGAAGAGCCCTGCATTTATAAATGGACAAATGGTCCAACAGTTGTATTCCTTGTCTTGTATGTGAATGACATTCTTTTAATCGAAAATGATATCTTTGCACTACAAGGAATAAAAGTATGGTTGTCATCACAGTTCTCCATGAACGACTTGGGAGAAGCATCATACATCTTAGGGATGAAGATCTATAGGGATAGATCTAAAAAGATGCTTGGGTTATCCTAGTCCACGTACATAGATACTATGCTGAAAAGGTTCAGCATGGAGAATTCCAAGAAAGGCTAAATATCGATAGGCCATGAAATTTTTCTCTCCAAGAAGGATTGTGCGACAACGCCTGAAGAGAGACAACGTATGGGTAGAGTCACATATGCTTCTACAGTGGGTACTATCATATACGTCATGACATGTACGAGACCAGACGTGGCATACTCACTAGGAGTAGTGAGTAGATACCAGTCTGATCCTGGAGAAAATTACTAAAAGGTGGTTAAAACCATCCTTAAGTATTTCAAAAATACTAAGAACTAATGGTTGGTTTATGGTGAATCAGATCTGAAACTTATGGGGTTTACATACTTCAGCTTTCAATCTGACCATGATGATAGTAGAAGTGTGTCGGGATATGTCTTTACTTTAAATGGTGGAACAATCTGCTAGAAAAGTTTTAAGCAGCATATAGTGGCAGACTCTATTTGCAAAGCAGAGTACATGGCAGCATCAGATGCAGCAAAGAAAGCTGTGTGATTGAGAAGTTCATCATCGAGCTCGGAGTAGTATCCTCCATTGATGATTCAGTCCTACTCTACTGCGACAGCACTGACACCATAGCTCAAGCTAAGGAACCAAAGGCTCACCAGCGGACAAAGCACATTTTGCACTATTTTCATCTAGTCCGTGAGATCATGGATCGTGGTGACGTTGATCTTTAAAAAATCGATGGAAAGAAGAACCTAGCCGACCCTTATACTAAAGCCCTCGCAATCAAGGAGTTCGACAATCATAAGTCAAAGATGGGTATTAGATACTATGCCGAGTAGCTTTTGGACAAGTGAGAGTTGTTGGAAATTATATCCCAAAGCCAATCGTCAGCCTATTGATGATTGAGCTATTTTATAATTATAATAGATTTATTAATTAATAAAAATATTTTGATATATTTTTCATCATAAGTTTACATCTTCTAATGAACTCCATTGTTGTGATAAAGTTCTTAGGACTAGTTAGCATTGATAAAGAGAGGATTTATCGATTAGTCCTTAAATTTGTTCACGACCAAATGATAGACTGTTAATAAGGATGACAACCGCTATCGAGCATAGGTCGCTGTATGCTATATAGGTTGGTTGTCCTTTTAACCAAGAAGTGCGGAGATACTGGTATGGCATATGGGTGAGATGTATGGGTACATCGTCATTGAACATTACCAACACCAGAGCATTCTACTGTCGAGAATGTCTTTGATGGGATATAGATATAAGTGTCTCTTAGACCTGAGATCACCTCAGTGACTTGCAAGCAACTCACTATGCTTTGGTACCGAACTAACTGAATTTTTAATTCAGTAATGGAAGGCTTCTGGGCACAGTCAAGTACTTGCAAAGTCAGAGTGTGATCAAGATGGGATTGACCACTTCAAGAGTTGAAGAACAATGCATCACTATATTTCAATCTAGGAAAGCCTTAGTCAGGGTAATCCATTAGATGGATTTGCTATTTTGAAATACAATGTTGACAATCTGATAAGAGTTGACAGTTGAACTACGAGGTATCCTACGAGCATTTTGGTCAAAAGAATGAATTATATGGAAACTATATCTGCATGGGCTCTAAGGATGTTGATTCTATACATTCGACCTATCCGACCATCGGATATCATTACTAGATGATTACTTTGATTGATACAAAAATCTATTTCTATGCTATCAACTTAGATTCGAACCTATGAAGTCACACACATTAGAGTTCATAATCTGATCAGATGGTTAATCAATGATTAAGAATCATTCTAGGGTCAAACAATCAATACGATTGGTATTTAACCTAGTGCAAGTATTATAGGAGGATTGATTAGTAATTAGATTGCTAATTGACTTAATTTGATTAAGCCATTGGGCTGAGATTAAGTTTAATTAAATATAATTTAATTAAATTTAGTTTGGGCTTGATTGGATCAAGTTTAATTGACTTATTGAATAAGTCAAGTGCAAGGAAAAACTAGTCCTAGTCTAACTAGGACTCGAGTCAACCCAATTTTTTAATTTAATTAAAAAATTAAATCAAAATTAAATCTACTTTAATCTAATTTAATTAAGTTCTTAAATGGGTTAGGGCCTTATTTAATTGGATCTGTTTACTCTTAATTTTATTTGGTTAAAAGATCTTATTTGACCAAGTCAAGATAGGAGTCCGAGTGTGACTAGGACTCCCTATCTTCTTGCGCCATCTTGATCCCAATGCCTTCCATACCTATTTTTTTGATATTTTTCATAGAAAATACCTTTCTTTCTGATTTTCATGCCCCCCCTCTCCCTCCAAGTCATATATAGAAGTTAGGTGGAAGACCAAGTCAAAGGAGGAATTGGTTTTGCCTTAGGATTCTATGAGATTAAATCCCTGTTGACCAAAACACCTCTTCTTTGAATGGTGCCACCTCTCCCTATATTTTTCCCTTATTCCACATGAGAAATAAAAGTTTTTGGTTGCCCCCTTTGCTGGTCCATGCCAAAAATCATGGAAGTGGCGCCCAATCTTACCCCGTTTGACCTTTTCTTGTCTAGTTTTTGACCTAGACAAGGACTCTATCTTTTTCTTTATTTATTGGATGAATTTTTGGCTAATTTTTTCATAAGATGTAGACCTTTGGGGTATGCAAAAATTAGAGGAAGAGGGTCCCTGGGCATGGGGGTTCCATAGGCACCAAACTAGGTGTCTAGGTGAGAGAAAAGAGAAGAAGAAGAGGATCTTCTTCTAGGGCTAGTTTTTCTTCATCTCTCCTCCTTTTGAATTTTCTTTGAGAGAGTCTCAGATAAAAAAACTCTTCTCTTCCTTCTCATTTTTTAGAGAGTCTAAGTTTTGAAGAAGAAAGCATCAGATCGACCATCAAAGAAGGATCAACACAGTACTAGCATACTGTCCTGATTTCCTATATTGGACTTCAAATCAGAGATCATGGGCTCGTGTGGACATCTCTTAGAGGCTGAATGCGTGTACGGCTTAGAGCTTCATCCCTCACCCTGGATCAGTAAGTTAGAATGTCTAACTTGCAAAGGTAATACATATCTGATCTCATATTACACATTTATTCTTGATCTAGTATAGATCTAGGTTGATGTGATCAACCTTTGCTTATTATTTATATTTAATTTTTGATTTAAAGATCATGAAATAATCATATAATATGATCTTAAATCTAAATTTTCTTTTTGATATTTAAAATTAATATGATTAATTTTAAATTTTTTGCTGCTAATCTTGAAAAAGTTTCAAGATTCAATCCTGAAATCCTAAATCTGATTCCTTCAATTGGTATCAGAGTCAGGTTAATTATTATATGATTATTGATGCATGTGTAGATTATTTTTGAATTTGATCTATTTAATAATCTAATATTTAAGTCTAAAATTGAAATCTCAGTTCATACGAACTGCTATAAGGTTATCCTGCTGTAAGGTTTACCTCTTACAGTGAAAAGATTATCCTAGTTTACATAGGTCTAATGTTATTCATAAATTTATTAGATATGATCTGATGTTATTTATAATTTATTTAATTCAAAAAAAATTTAAATATAAAAATAAAATATTTTAGATTGTAAGGACTGTTGTAAGGTTGTCCTGCTGTAAGGTTTACCCCTTATAGTGGAAAGGTTATCCTAGTACGTACTGATATAAAATATTGATCATAAAATTTTAGATTAAATCTAAAAAATTTTATGATCTGATTAAAAATATTTTAATATAATTTTAATCCTAATAACTATATTAGATTTGATTTAGAAAGATTTATGATTGATTATTATTGAAACTATTTCAGTTACATGAACCTGTTTAGATTAGATCTAAAGTAGATTCATGTTTAATATTACTTGCATATTGATTATGAATCAAACATGCAACTAAGTTGGTAGAACCATATTATAAAAATATTTTATAAATATAAAAATTATTTTTAAAATGTTGAACCCCGATCCTCAGTCCAAAACTTAATTAAAAATTAAGAAGTTATTTGATTAGGATCTAGGATTATGAATTGAAGATCTTAAGTCCATAACACATTGGGTTAATGGATTAGTGGGGTTTAGATTCATTAATTGGGTTAGACCTAAGGTTAAATTAAAGAATGAACTTAATTAGAGAATTGACTAAATGTAATCAAATGTTGTTTTAGATTAGGTCAAAGATTCTCTAGATGAATTATAATAGTTGTAGTTGGTCAAGTTCATGTCTTTAACAAAGAACTTAATGGACTTAATTCTTGGCTAAGTGGTCTAGCATGAATTGTTAAGCTGATCTAATTAAAACTAATTAAGCCAATTGGTGTCTAAGATAAATCGGATCGGTGGTCTTTAATTGGCAGTCCGCTTATCTGGCCATTTCTGATGGTGTCTGAGCCAAGCTTTGGTAGATCCTCCCACCGATCAAATTTACTTGACCTCTTGGTGAAATTATGTTTTGATCGGATTACTTGACTATTCGAGCTGACCCAAATCAGCTAGGTAAATTGGTATGACTGATTTAGGTGCTCCTAGACAAGTTAATCTATGATCTTATCTGACTTGATGAAATCAGTGGGAGGATCATGATTAGCTAGTTAAAATGGACTCTCCTTTAATTAAATTAAATCCTCTAAAATTGTTAGGTCCCTAAAATGAAATAGTTATATGATAATTGGATCATAGCCTCCTATTAAAATGGATAATAGTGGATCCATCAGTTGGATAATCATTGGAGGCCCATAGGCCTGGTGCTGATCCACTAATGGAATTATCATTCATAATATGATTTTTTGGCTATGTCTCTCTAAATGGTGGTTAGGTTGACCAACCATAGTTGGGCTTAATCATTCATTAGTTAGATGGATCAAGTATGATCATATTAATGGTTGGACCAAACTGGGACTTTCATTGGAGGCCCTAGCCTACTGAAAAGATACCTGGGGCAAAATTAAATTACTAAATATTACTTGAAGAAATAATTGATTATGAACCTATCCTTAGATATACATGGGTTGACCAACCATAGTTGGGCTTGTGTGCAGTCTATGTGGATTCTAGTATCCACTACGAAATTAGGATAATTCCTCGAATTGGAGGTAGAGGCCACCAATTCGAACAAAATAATGGGAGAAACCTTTTAATTAAAATCCAAATCTTTAGAATTAATGAATCAATTACTAATTAGGCTTTTGGTTCTCCTTTATGTAGTAAAATCCAAACCATAATTACTCCTTTCACTGTTAAACAATGATTAAACTTATGGGACCCAACTTCGATAATAAGTATCAAAAGTTGAATGTTGATCAGCAGCACGAAGTGGTTCGTATTGCGGCCTCTATGTCCAATTTAAACATAAGGTCTAAGAATAACCTAGATCGGGTAGAGTGCTTCCATTATAAGAAGCAAGGGGATTGGAGGAGGGATTATCCTCATTATCATAATTCCCATTACCCCAATAGGCTAAATAAGAGAGATAAGCAAGTAGTTGCCGATCAAGGATGTTATATGATAACACCTTGTAATTTCTCTATTTATGATATTTCTACTTGGATATTGGATATCGAAAGTTCAGTCCATATTTGCAATACGTTGCAAAGGCTTCAAGTTAGTAGAAAATTTGAAAATAATGAGCGATTCCTAAATGTTGGAGATGGAATGTCTGTTTCAGTTCTAGCTATGAAAATAGTTCAACACATTTTCAATACTAATATCATTTTTCTAAATGAATATCATTATTGTCCTACTTTTCTGATGAATATAATCTCTATTGGCCTTTTGGCCAAAGATGGTTATCATTTATCAATAAAAGAAGATTATTGTGACATTATTATGAATAACATTACAAAAATGCAAGGACAATGAAGAAATGGTATTTATATTTTATCATAGCCTGTGAATGTAATGTACACTTCTAGAAAACATCCTAGATTAGATAATGTCTTTGATATCTACCTATGGCACTGTAGGCTAGGTCACATAAACAAGAATAGGATAAATAGGTTGACTCAAGAGAAAATCCTCGAAGTCAGTGATTATGAATCACTTTCAACCTGTGAATCTTGTCTTCTTGGTAAAATGACCAAGTCATCTTTTACTAGAAAAGGTGAGAGAGCCACTGAGCTCTTAGGTCTAGTACATACTGATGTATGTGGACCAATGAGCATAGATGCCAGAGGTGGATATTTCTACTTCATCACTTTCATAGATGATCTATCTAGGTACGAATATGTTTATCTGATGAAACATAAGTTGGAATTATTTAAAACATTCAAAAGATTTCAAAGTGAAGTAAAAAATAAAATGGAAAGAGTGTTAAATCTCTTCGATTGAATCGAGGAGTTGAATATCTATCCAGTGAGTTCTTGACAAATCTAGGATAGAATGGGATTCTCTTATAGTGAACTCCTCTTGGAACACCACAATATAATAGTGTATCGAAAAGGAAAAATCGAACCTTGTTGGACATGGTTTGATCTATGATAGGGTTTGCTAGTTTGCCTATTTCATTTTGGGGTTATACTTTTGAGACTGCATGTTATATATTGAATAATGTACCGAGTAAATCTATCACAAAGATTTCATATAAGATATGGATGGGGCGTAGGCCTACACTTTCTTACCTACGGATTTGGGGTTGTCCGACCTATGCCAAACATTTGCATATAGATAAGCTTGGACCCCGATCTGATAAGTGTGTGTTGATAGGGTATCCCAAAGAAAGTAAAGGTTACTATTTCTACCATGCTGATGAACAAAAGATGTTCGTCGGTCTTAAGACAATCTTTTTAGAAAAGAAGTTTTTTGGTGAAGGAATTGTTGCCTCTAAGGTTGAACTTGATGAAGTTCACCAGATAGAAAAATCAACACCTGTAGCTAAACCTGAGTCAGATCTGATTAGATCAGATCCAGAGCCTAGAGTACCTGCACCATTAAGATGATTCGGTAGAGTACCACATCATCCAGATAAATACTATAGTTTCTTGATCTAGGATGGTGATCCCATCGAACTTGATAAGAACAATTAGGATCCAATCACTTACATGGATGCTATGCAGAGATCTGACTCTGAGAAATGGCTAGAAGCCATGAGATCCAAAATGGATTTCACGAAGGTCAATGATGTATGGACATTAGTTAACCTACCTAAAGGGATTAAACCTATTGGGTATAAATGGATATTCAAAAGGAAAAGAAGCGCAGATGGAAAGGTGGAGACTTATAAAGCCCATCTGGTTGCCAAGGGGTATCATCAACGTTATGGTATTGACTATGATGAGACATTCTCCCTAGTGGCAATACTTAAATTCATTCAAATAATGCTTGCAATAGCTACCCATTTGGACTATGAGGTCTGGCAGATGGATGTGAAGATAGCTTTCCTAAATGGAGAGCTGATCGAAGAGGTGTATATGATACAACCTAAAGGGTTCACATCCACAGATGAGTCCAAGGTGTGCTAGCTTTGGAGATCCATTTATAGATTGAAGCAAGCATCTCGGAGTTGGAACATGCATTTTAATAAAGTGATCAAAACGTATGGCTTCATTAAGAATGAAGAAGAGTCCTGCATTTATAAATGGGCAAATGGTCCAGCAGTTGTATTCCTTGTCTTATATGTAGATGACATTATTTTAATCGAGAATGACATTCCCACACTATAAGAAATAAAAGTCTGATTGTTATCACAGTTCTCCATGAATGACTTGGGAGAAGCATCCTACATCTTAGGGATGAAGATCTATAGGGATAGATCTAAAAGGATGCTTGGGTTATCCCAGTCTACGTACATAGATATTATGCTGAAAAGGTTTAGCATGGAGAATTCCAAGAAAGGCTATCTACCGATAGGCCATGAAATTTTTCTCTCCAAGAAGGATTGTCCGACAACTCCTGAAGAGAGAGAGCATATGAGTAGATCCCGTATGCTTCGATAGTAGAATCTATCATGTACATCATGACATGTACGAGATCAGACATGACATACTCACTAGGAGTAGTGAGTAGATATCAGTTTGACCCTGGAGAAAACCATTAGAAGGTGGTTAAAATCATCCTTAAGTATTTGAGAAATACTAAGGACCAATAATTGGTTTATGACGAATCAGATCTGAAACTTATGTGATTTACAGACTTCAGCTTTCAATCTGACCATGATGACAGTAGAAGCATGTCAGGATATGTCTTTACTTTAAATGGTGGAGCAATCTGTTGAAAAAGTTTCAAGTAGCATACAGTGGCAGACTCTATCTACGAAGCAGAGTAAATGGCAGCATCAGATGTAGCAAAGGAAGATGTATGGTTGAGGAAGTTCATCATCATGCTCGGAGTAGTATCCTCCATTAATGGTTCAGTCTTGCTCTACTGCGACAGTACTGGCACCATAGCTCAAGCTAAGGAACCGAAGGAACACTAGTGGACAAAGCATATTTTGCACCACTTTCATCTGATCTGTGAAATCGTAGATTGTGGTGATGTCGACCTTCAGAAGATCGATAAAAAGAAGAACCTAGCCAACCCTTTTACTAAAGCCCTCGCAATCAAGGAGTTCAACAACCATAAGTCGAAGATGGGTATTAGATACTATGCTGAGTAGCTTTAGGACAAGTGGGTGTTGTTGAAAATTGTGTCCCAAAGTCAATCATCAATCTGTTGATGATTGAGCTATTTTGTAATTCTAATTAATTTATTAATTAATAAAAATATTTTGGCATTCTTTTCATCATAAGTTTACATCTTCTAATGAACTCCATTATTGTGATAAAGTTCTTAGGACTATTTAGCTTTGATAAAGAGAGGATTTATCAATTAGTCCTTAAATTTATTCACGATTAAATGATTGACTGTTAATAAGGACGATAGTAGCTATCGAGCATAGGTCACTGTATGCCATATAGATTGGTTGTCCTTTTAATCAAGAAGTGTGGGGATACTGGTATGGCATATGGGTGAGATGTATGGGTACATCATCATTGAACGTTACCAACACTAGAGCATTATGCTATCGAGAATGTCTTTGATGAGATATAGGTATAAGTGTCCTTTAGACCTGAGATCACCTCAGTGACTTGCAAGCAACTCACTGTACTTTGGTATCGGACTAACTGAATTTTTAATTTTGCAATGGAAGGATTCTAGGCACAGTCAAGTACTTGCAAAGTCGGAGTGTGATTAAGATGGGATTGACCACTTCAAGAGTTGAAGAACAATGCATCACTATATTTCAATCTAGGAAAGCCTTAGCCAGGGTAATCCATTAGATGGATTTGATATTTTGAAATACAATGTTGACAACTTGATAAGAGTTGATAGTTGAACTATGAGGTGTCCTACGAGCATTTTCGTCAAGGAGATGAATTATATGGAAACTATATCCGCATGGGTTCTAAGGATGTTGATTCTACACATTCGATCTATCCGACCATCGGGTACCATTGCTAGATGGTCAATTTGATTGGTACATAAATCTATTCCTATGTTACCGACTTAGGTTCGAACCTATGAGATCACATACATTAGAGTTCACGATCCGATCCGATGGTTGATCAATGATTAAGAATCATTCTAGGGTCAAACAATCAATACGATTGGTGTTTAACCTAGTGCAAGTGTTGCAGGAGGATCGATTAGCAATTAGATTGCTAATTAGCTTAATTTGATTAAGCCACTAGGCTAAGATTAAGTCTAATTAAATATGATTTAATTAGACTTAGTTTGGGCTTGATTGGATCAAGTTCAATTGACTTATTGGATAAGCCAAGTGTAAGGAAGAACTAGTCCTAGTCTAACTAGGACTCGAGTCAACCCAATTTTCTAATTTAATTAAAAAATTAAATTAAAATTAAATATAATTTAATCTAATTTAATTAAATTCTTAAATGGGTTAGGGTCTTATTTAATTGGATTGATTTACTCTTGATTTTATTTGGTTAAAAGATCTTGTTTGACCAATTCAAGACAGGAGTCCTAGTGTGACTAGGACTCCCTATCTCCTTGCGCCACCTTGGTCCCAATGCTCTCCATACCTATTTTTTAGGTATTTTTCATGGAAAATACTTTTCTTCTTGATTTCCATGCTCCCTCTCTCCCTCCAAGTCATATATGGAAGTTAGGTGAAAAAACAAGTCAAAGGAGGAAATGATTTTGCCTTAGGATTCTATGAGATTGAATCCCTATTGACCAAAACACCTCTTCTTTAAATGGTGCCACCTCTCCCTATATTTTTTCCTTATTACACATGCGAAATCAGAGTTTTTGGTCACCCCTCTTTGCTGGTCCATGCCAAAAATCATGGAAGTGGCACCCAAGAGTTGGGAGCCCCTTGTCTTGCCCCATTTGACCTTTCCTTGTCTAGTTTTTGACCTAGACAAGGACTCTATCTTTTTCTCTATTTATTGGACAAATTTTTGATTGATTTTTTTGTGAGATGTAGATCTTTGAGAGACCTTTCGGGTGTGAAAAAATTAGAGGAAGCGGGTCCTTAGGAATGGGGGTTCCATGGCACCAAACTAGGTGTCTAGGTGAGAGAAAAGAGAAGACGAAGAGGGTCTTCTTCTAGGGCTGGTTTTTCTTCATCTCTCCTCCTTCTTTTGAGTTTTCTTTGAGAGAGTCTCAGATCAAAAAACTCTTCTCTTCCTTCTCAATTTTTGAAGAGTCTAAGTTTCAAAGAAGAAAGCATCAGATCGACCATCAAAGAAGGATCAGCACAATACTAGCATACTGTCCTAATTTCCTGTATTGGACTTTAGATCAAAGATCATGGGCTCGGATGGACATCTCTTAGAGGCTAGATGTGTGTATGGCTTGGAGCTTCATTCCTCACCCCAGATCAGTAAGTTAGAATATCTAAATTGCGAAGGTAATGCAGATCTGATCTCATATTACATATCTATTCTTGATCTAGTGTAGATCTAGGTTGATGTGACCAACCTTTGCTTATTATTTATATTTAATTTTTTATTTAAATATAATAAAATAATCATATAATATGATCTTAGATATAGAATTTTTTTTAATATTTAAAATTAATATGATTAATTTTAAGACTTCCGCTGCTGATCTTGAAAAAGTTTCAAGATTCAACCCTGAAACCCTAGATCTGGTTCCTTCACCTTTCATGTCTTAATGAAGACTTTTTCTCCAAAGAACTAGGTGCCCATAACCCCCACATGAACTCTCCTTTTCCTTCTAGTTTTACCATAGAAATCTTAGAATTTTTTATGCTCAAAATTTATTAGAAGTTGGCATCCCAAGATAATAGGAAGACTAGGTCAAAATGACCTAGTCAAATTAGAAAACAAGGAAGAGATTGGGGGCGTCCAACTCTTGAATGCCTCCCCACATTTTTTATGCATGGAGAACATAAAAGGATCACACCAAATGAGAAGAAAAAATGGGCGACATAATAATAGGTGGGCGTGGGTTAATTTCCAAAGAGAGAGGAGAAGAGTTTTAACAAATTAAAACTCTTATTTAGTTTGACTCATTCAAACTAACTTCCATATAAGACCAAGTCAAATTTGTATCCAAATTAATCAAGATATGGGGAGTGGGAAATCAATCTTAGACATGAGAAATCATGTAAAAAATCTGAAAATAAAATAAGTGAGCATTGGGTTTTGAGACCTTGGCGCAAGGAAGAAACAAGAAATCCTAGTCTTACTAGGATTCTCATATATTGATTAGGTCAAACCAATTTTAAATCCAATTAAAATAGGATTAGTGCAAGCCCAATTATGGTTGATCCTAGTCTAACTAGAAATTCAATTAAGTTAGATTTAAATTATATTTAAATCTGATTTAAATCCTAACTCAATTAGGAATTAGGTGCACTCAAATCCTAGTCCAACTAGAAATTATTTTTTTCTTGCAATTGGCTTATCCAATAAACTAATTAAACTTAATCTAATTAAGTTTAAATAAATTTTAATTAAATCTAATTTAATTAAACTTGATCTCAGCATGATTGCTCAATCAAATTGAGTCAATTAGCAATCCAATTGCTAATCGATCCTTGTGCAACACTTGCATTAGGTCAAACTTCAATCGCATTGAATGTTTGACCTTAGAATGATTCTCAATCATCGATTAATTATCTGATCTGATTACAACCTCTAATATGTGTGACCCCATAGGTTCGAATCTAAGATGATAGTATAGAAATCAATTTTTATATCAATCGAAGTAACCATCTAGCAATGATTTTCGATGTCCGGATAGGTCAAATGTATGCAAAGCAACATTCTTAGAACCTTGGCCTATGGTTACCATATAATTCATCCCTATGATTAATAATGCTCAAGATGACTTCGAGTATGCTGTCAATACTCATACAAATTATCTCTATTATGTCTCAAAATTTTGCAAATCTCGTGACTCCTCACGAGGATTACCTAGGCCTAGATTTTGCTAAATTGAAATACGAGTTATTCTCTTCTTGAAGCTAATCAAGAGTGGTCAATTTCTTTTTGACTCACACACTGACTTCATAAGTACTTGACTATATTTAGAAATCTTTCAAACCTATATTAGAAATATAGGCAGTCCGACATCAAAGTATAGGGAGTTACTTGCAAGTCACCATGGTGATCTCAAGTCGGAAAGACACTTATACCCATTGGCCTTAGCTAGCTACTCTTGATGGTAGAGTACTACATTGGTTATGTTCAGTATAGATGTACTTCTACATCTCACCTGAATGTCATATCAATGTCTTCACACCACTTGGTTATGAGGACAACCAACGCATATGGCATATAGTGATCTACACTCCATAAGTTATCGTCTTTATTAATAACTTATCATTTAATCATGAATAATTTAAGAACCATCCAATAAATCTTTTTTTATCAATTGATTGTGGTTCTAAGAACTTCATCATAATTTAGGAGTTCATTTAAGAAAGATAAAACTTTTATGATGAACCAGCCAAATAACTATTATTATTAAATAATTCATATACTAATTTTAATCATCTACCATTTAAATGATTGACTTTAGGATATATTTTTCAATAACTCCTAATTAAACTAAAGCCAATCAGAATAATATCAAATATCCTATCTTCTACTTGAGTTTGTAGAACTCCTTAGTTTCGAGGTCTTAGCAAATGGGTCGGTCAAGTTCTTCTTTTTCATCGATCTTTCAATGATCGACGTCATCCTGATCTAAAATCAGAGATGATAGTGATGCAGAATATGCTGATCCTTCGATTTTTTAGCCTAAGCTATGGCTCTAGTGCTAGGATTGGACCATGGGTGAAGGGTGCTACTTTCATGAACCTCAACAACTACACAACTTACATGGTAGCATCATATACCATGATGTACTCTACATCACTAACTGAATAGGCTATAGTATCCTGCTTAGAATCTTTCCAGCAGATTGCTCCTATAATTAGGATATGATTCGATACTCTCTTGCTGTCATCTTTATCTGACTGAAATCAAAATATCCACATATTTTAAGTCAGTATTTTTATATTTAAGTTACTAGAATTTAGTATTTTTAAATACTTAAGGATTATCTATATAATCTTCTAGTGGTTCTCACTTAGATCAAACTGGTATCTACTTACTACCATTGGTGAGTATACCATATCTGATTTTGAACATGTAGATATTAAATGATAGCCAAATCTTTATTTCTTGCAATGTTGGAATGCCATTTTTTATTAAGAGAATTTCATCCACAGACAATAAAAGAAATAACACTACAGAATATTTTGCCCACTAATAAATGCAGGGTTTGTCTTTATTCATAATAAAGGCATACATTCAAAACATATGTTCAAACTCCGAGATGATAGTCAGACAGGCTTTATAGGTCCTTACCTTTCTATTTCCACTACTTTGATCCTTTTGAAAATCCATTCACACCCAATGGATTTTATCCCTTTAGGTGAATCAACTATGTCCACACACTATTGATTTTCATGGACTTCAATTTGGATTATATGGCTCCAAACCACTTCTTAGAGTTAGACCACTGCATTGCATCCCTATAGGTAATTGGATCCTTGTTGCTCTGATCGAGCTCAACAGGATCGCCGTCCTAGACCAAGGTGCTGAAATATCTGTTTGGCTAATGCGGTACTCTACTAGATCTCCTTAAAGATGCTACTTTAATGAGCTTCAGATTTGATCTGATCAAATTCGATTCTGTAGGTTTACTAGATTGTGTCGGTTCATTTTCTACCAGTCAAACTTTTCAAAGTTCAACTTGATAGGTATCTGTTCCTTCTCTAAGAAACTTCTTTTCAAAAGGAATGCCCTACTGCTGATGAACATCTTATGTTCTTCAGCATGGTAGAATTAATAATCCTTAAACACCTATTGGATCAGAATCCAAGTTTATCTGTGTGCAATCCTCTAACATAGGTTGATCAACTCCAAATCCATAGGTGAGAGTGTCTAGATCTACGCTCGATCTATATTTCATATGGAGTCTTTACAATAGATTTACTCGATATATATTTAGAGCAAAACAAATAGTTATAAGAGCACAACCCTGAAACATGTAGACTAGTGAATTCTATCATGGATTGAACCATATCTGACAAAGTTCAATTTATTCCTTCTGATACACTATGTTCTGAAAAGAAATCCATTGAGAGAGAATCCTATTCTCTCCTAGATATGTCACAAACTTACTGGATAAGTATTCGTCTTCTGATATGATCGAAGAGTTTTAATACCTTTTTTAGTTTATTTTTCTATTTCATTATTGAATCATTTGAATATTTCAAATGATTCAGGCTAGACGCATCCATACCCAGATAGGTCGTTTGTAATGAAATGTTGATATCTTTCTTTGGCACTTAAGTTCATAGGTTCATATACATCACTATGTATGAGATTTAGAACTTTATCGGCTCCTCCATCTTTTTTAGTAAAAGATGATTTTGTCATCTTCTCAAGAAGATAAGACTCATAGGCTATCAATAATTCACAATCATTGATGTCAAGATTTTTCTTTCAAGCTAATCTATTTATCCTATTCTTGTCAAGATAACTAAGCCTATAATGCCAAAGAAAGACATCCATGATATAATCTAACTTGGGTCTTTATTAAATGTGTACAATACACTTAATAGGCTATATAAATGTTAAATGTCATTTATTTATTGTCCATGTATTATTATAACATTATTCACAATAACATCATAATAATCTTTTTTATAAATAAATAATGATCATCTTTAGTCAAAAGACCAACAAAGATCACATTCATTATAAATGATGGATAATAGTTACAGTCACTTTAAATGATAAATTTTGAAAACATGCTTGATAATTCCTAAAGCTAGAATTGGAACAGAGTTTCCAACCATAATGTTCAGGAATCTATCACCATTTTCAAATATTCCATTTATCTATAGTCCTTGCAATAAATTACATAAGACTATCGGTATCCCATACCCAGGTAGCAGAATTTTAAATAGAAAAATTTCAAGATGTTATCATATAACATCCTTGATGAGCAACTCTTGCTCCTTTCTTTTGTTCAGCCTATTATGATCAAAGAAAGTAAGACAATTCTTCTTTCTATGATCATGCTTCTAATAGTAGAAGCATTATGCCTGATTTGGATCAATATTGGACTAATTATTTTGACTGAGCTTAGAAGCCCCAATATAAATCCATTCGTACTACTGAACCAAATTCAACTTTCAATACTAATTATCGAAGTTGGATCCCATAAGTCATCACTATCTGATAGTGATTGGAGCAATACGGGTTTAGCCTTAATATGAGAAAAGAGAACGATGACCTATTGTACATGAATTATTTTAAGCCTAAAGACTTGGACTTTAGTCTTAAGGTTCTCCTACTATTTTATTCCAATTGGTAGCCTCTATCTTCAATTCAAAAAAATACTTTAATTTTCTAGTAGGTACTAGAATCTACATAGACTACACACAAGCTCGACTTTGGTTGACCAACCCATGTGCATCTATGGATAGTTTTATTAATCAATTATTTTTCTAAATAACTTCTAGTAATTTAATTTTGCTCTAAAAATCTAATCAGTAGGCTTTGGCCTCCATTGTAAGGATCCAGTTAGGTCCAACTATTAACATGACCATACTTGGTGCATCTAACCAATGAATGATTAAGCCCATCTTTGATTGGACAACCTAACCACTATTAGAGAGACACTTCCAAATTATCATATTATGAATGATAATTTCATTAGTCAATAAGCACCAGGCCTTTGGGCCTCCAATGATTATTGAGTTAATGAATCCATTATCATCCAACTTAATGGGAGGCTATGATTTAATTATCTCCATAATTTTATCATTTTAAGGACCTAATAATTTTAGAGAATTTAAATTATTTATGATTTAAGGATAGAAAGGACATGGACCAATTTGCTTCTACTGACTTCACCAAGTCAAGTCCTCCCACTGACTTCTCAAGTCTTTGACAAGGACTAGGATCAACATCAATCCATGGGCATCTAGATCAGTCTCATTGATTTTCTATGTGACATGAATTAGCATGAATCAATGAGCAACCTAATCAAGATCTGATTAACTACATTAGCCAGGTAAGTGAGATCGGTGGGAGGGTCTACCAAGGCTTGCCTTAGACATCATAAAACATGATCAGATAAGTGGACTGTCAATTAAAAACCACAGATCTGAAAATGCCAGACTTATCTTAGACACCAATCGATTTATCAATTTTGATTTGATCTGCCTAAAGACTCAAGCTCCACCACTGAGCCACAATCAGTATCCATTTGTTAGATGTATGAACTTTAATCAACTACAACTATTGAAGTGATCTATAGAAATGACCTTATCCTAATTAACTATTAATTAGATTTGATCAATTTCTTAACTTAGTCCATATTTAATCTAACCCTAGATCTAACCCAGTTAAGGACCTGATCAAAGCTAATCCATTACCTATTAACCCATGTTTTATGAAATTGTCTTAGGATCTTTAAATCATAAACTTAGATCCTAAACAATCACTTAATTCTCAATTAAGTTCAAAGCTTATGGGTTTGGATTTATGGAATCTTAGAACTAATTTTTGATTTGATCATTTAAAATATTTTCAAATTATAAATAGTTTACATTGAATCATATTCAATATATAGTTTTAGATCTGATTTATTTTAATATTTTGATCATGATCTATGGTTTTGAATTTAGAATTTTGCAGAAAATAAGTTCTCAATTTAAATTCTACAAAACTAATATGTCATATATATACGTTCTAGATTCAAAATAAAAAAATACATTTCAACATATGCAATAATAGAATCTAGATCTAAACATAAAATACATCATATGAATCAGATCATAAATCATTTAAAATTAGATTTAAAATTTAAAAATAAATTATAAATTAATTTAAATCTTATCTAATATATTTATGATTTAGGTTATTCAGATCAGCACATATTAGGATAACCTCTCCACTGTAAGGGATAAATCTTAGAGCAGGATAATCTTATAATCAATATATCTGATCCAATATTATTTAGATCTAATCTAAATAATCTAAAATAAATCTAACATCTATTTAATTTTAGATTTAAAATCAAATAAATAAATCATAAAATTATTTAGATTATATCTAACTTACTCATGATTCAAAGATAGATCAGCACATACTAGGATAACCTCTTTACTTAAGGAATAAACTTTACAATAGAACAACCTTATAGTAGTATGTGCGATCTTTAGAATTTTATTTTTTAGACTTAATTTAATACAAATATGATTATGTTATAAATGAACCTAGATGTTCTGGTACCATTGATGAAAAATATGCAGGATTTCATGCTTGAATTTTAATTTTTTTTGAAATATAATGCAGCAAAAGATGCCGATTAAACTATTTAATCTACAAAAGCATGTAATTTAATTACTAAACCCTACATCTAGAACCTATAATATGTCATAATGCATTCTTAAATCTAAAAATAAAAGCTTTGATATTAATCAAATTAATACCCTAGATTTAGAATAGTTCTAGATCTAAATCCTAGATCGCATCTAGGTCAAGAAGAGATCAGATCTCTTACCTTCGCATGGATCAAGAACTTCATAGTTGATTTTTATTGTTATCTTTGGAGCTGCACATGCATCTGCCTCTACAGAAAGTCCACATGAGGCTACAACATAAATCGAAGGTTCATCGAACGAAGATCCGCTCGAAGTGCTAGCTTCTCGCAGATTTCTCCTGATGGTTAATCAAAAATTATTCTTCGGATCTCTTGGATACTTTAATAGATGAAGAATAAGAGGAGGAATAAGGAAGAAATCCAACCCTTGGACCTCCCTAAAATCAGAAATAAAATATATGAGAAAAGGCCCTAAGAGAAGACAAATCTTCTCTTTCAGGACATCAATGATTGATGTCCTGAAAATATCTCTATGCTAGGATAAGAGGATACCTTCTTCTCTAGATTTTTTTTATATTTTTAGATCTTACACTCTCTAATTTTTCTCATAGAAAAATCTCACAAAAATATAGAGAAGAAGGATTCTCAAAGAAATCCTAAGAGAAGATCTTCTTCTCTTCTTCTTCTCTCATCAGGACATGATCAGATCATGTCCAAAAATGATCTCTGTATGCCAACATCTTGGAGCATAAATCCTATGTCCTCTTCCTCTCTCTCTCTTTCTCAATTTTTTATCATATAAAAATCATAAAAAAATAATAAAAAAATAAACCTTGAAAGAAAACAATAAGAGAAGACATTCTTTCTTACCTTTGTTTTGATCAAGATATGAACCTTTCATGTCTCAATGAAGACTTTTTCTCCAAAGAACTAGATGCCCATAACCCCCATGCTAACTCTCCTTTTCCTTCTGGTTTTACCATAGAAATCTTAGAATTTTTTATGCTTAAAATTTATTAGAAGTAGACATCCCAAGATAATAAGAAGACTAGGTTAAAATGACCTAGTCAAACAAGGAAACAAGGAAGAGATTGGGGTGGTCCAACTCTTGGATGTGTCCCCACATTTTTTATGCATGGAGAATACAAAAGGATCACACAAAATGAGAAGAAAAAAAAGGGTGACATAATAATAGGTGGGCATGGGTTAATTTCCAAAGAGAGAGGAGAAGAGTTTTAACAAATTAAAACTCCTATTTAGTTTGACTCATTCAAACTAACTTCCAAATAAGACCAAGTCAAATTTGTATTCAAATTAACCAGGATATGGAACATGGAAAATCAATATTAGGCATGGAAAATCATGTAAAAAATTTGGAAATAAAATAAGTAGTCATTGGGTTTTGAGACCTTAGCACAAGGAAGAAACAAGGAATCCTAGTCTAACTAAGATTATCATATATTGACTAGGACAAACCAATTTTAAATCTAATCAAAATAGAATTAGTGCAAGCCTAATTATGGTTGATCCTAGTCCAACTAGAAATCTAATTAAGTTAGATTTAAATCATATTTAAATCTAATTTAAATCCTAACTCAATTAGAAATTAGGTGCACTCAAATCCTAGTCCAACTAGAAATTATTTTTTTCTTGCAATTGGCTTATCTAATAAACCAATTAAACTTAATCTAATTAAGTCCAAATAAATTTTAATTAAATATAATTTAATTAGACATAATCTCAGCCTAATTGCTTAATCAAATTGAGCTAATTAGCAATTCAATTGCTAATTAATCCTTCTACAACACCTGCATTAGGTCAAACATTAATCGCATTGAATATTTGACCTTATAACGATTCTCAATCATCGATTAACCATCTGATCTGATTTTAACCTCTAATGTGTGTGACTCCATAGGTTTGAACCTAAGCTAATAGTATAAGAATTAATTTCTGTACCAATCGAAGTAACCATCTAGCAATAGTTTCCGACATCCAGATAGGTTGAATGTATGCAAAGCAACAATCTTAGAATCCTAGCCTATGGTTACCGTATAATTTATCCCTATGATCAATAATGCTTAAGATGACTTCGAGTATGCTATCAATACTCATACAAGTCATCTCTATTGTATCTCAAAATTTTGCAAATCCTATGACTCCTCACGAGAATTACCTAGGCCTAGATTTTACTAAATTAAAACACAACGAGTCATTCTCTTTCTGAAGCTAATCAAGAGTGGTCAATCCTATCTTGACAAATATATCAACTTTATAAATATTTGATTTTACCTAGAAATCTTTCGAATCTATATTAAAAGTACAAGCAGTCCGACATCAAAGTATAGTGAGTTGCTTACAAATCACCGTGGTGATTCTAGATCGAAGAAACACTTATATCTATTGGCCTTAGCTAGCTACTCTTGATGGTAGAGTGCTATATTGATTACGTTCAGTACAGATGTATTCGTACATCTCATCTAAATATCATACCAATGTCTCCATACCAATTGGTTAGGAGGACAACCAACGTATATGGCATACAGCAATCTACACTCGATAAGTTATCATTCTTATTAATAACTTATCATTTGATCGTGAACAATTTAAGAACCATCTGATAAATCCTCCTTTATCAATTGATTGTGGTTTTAAAAACTTCATCATAATTTAAGAGTTTATTTAAGAAAGATAGAACTTTTATAATGAACCAGCCAAATAACTATTATTATTAGATAATTCATATATTAATTTCAATCATCTACCACTTAGATGATTGGCTTTAGGATATATTTTTTAAAATTTTTATCATCATTTCCTTTTTCTATGGTCATAGAACAACCTCGTAAAACTAAAAAGATCCTATTAGACTATATAACTGAGGCAAAAATGTATAAAAAAGAATCAGAATGGTGGGATTAACAAATTCCATCACCTTACTTATATCTGGATCCATCACTAAGTGCCCTAGAATCATCCAATCCTTTTAACAGAAAAAAAAGACCAATTAATGAGATGATGAAATCAATAGAGACCTCCTAAGAATTACAAGTGAATAACACACTAGAGGAAGCTTCACTAACAATTCTTTTCCAAAATTCATTAAAACCCTTTTTGGCTCATTATGAGATGGATGATTTTGATGAAGACGGGTACAGAATAGAAGTTAATGACTAAATAGATACACCCTACTTTAAAACCATCCAACTATGGATTAAAAAATTTGAGCCACCACCTAGCCGACAAATAGCCTCCTTATTAGAACCACCAATTAATTTAGAATTGAAGCCACTTTCTGATATACCTATAGACACACTACAAGTGATACCTATCCAGGAAGACCAAATTATGGATGTTCTAAAAGTACATAAAGAAGCTGTTAGATGGGATATTACTGAAATAAGAAATAATAATTTTATGAATGATTTTTCTATACTTAGTACTATTTTTGATGTTGGCCTCCAAAATTTATCTATAATATTAAAATGATGTATGGAGGCAGAATTAAAATTGATTTGAAAAAAGTGCCATACTTTGGATCAGGAAGAGTTGATGCCTAGACATATCATATTCGAAAAAGGTAGTGGGATAGATCAAGTTATAGTTGAAATAATTTATAAACCACCACCTCTAATTTTGACCCAACAAACATAATTACTTTCTGAATACCATGATAATTTTAAATTCTGGTATAATATGCTTGCTCCATATATTTTATTGGTTAAGGCTAAATCTAATCATCGAAAAGTATTTCATGAACATTTTTCAACCATAATGACAAGGCCTCTTGATTGGCCTTATATTTTTGGAACTCTAAAGAATGCACTAAAATTGATTATATCTAAAACTCCTTCATAGGATGGTTGAAGGCGTTAAACTTAGCACTTACTGAGAGGCAACCCAGCTTTGCTTTTACTTTTATATTTTTTTTATTTTTAGTTTATTTTTTTCATGACTAAATTAAGGAGAGAATTACAAATCCATGCTGAACGAAGAATAAATAAAGTATAGACCGAGATCACAAATATATTAAATCAGGTAAACTCTTTTCTTGTTATTTTCTTATCATTTATCACACTTTATTCTTTTCTTTATTGAGAATAACGAAAATTAAGTTAGGGTAAAGGATAAATAAAATAATTAAATCATTAAGTATATTAATAATTAGTCTTATGTACTTGATTTTGTGTTGATTCAAAGTTTTTCAGATATTTTAATCAATGATTGATTAATAGTCTAGAAAATTTTTGAAATACTAGGGATCAAATTATTAAGAAAATCTAATAAATTATCAGATTTAGAATATAACAAATTTCAGAGTGATTCTAAAACTTTCTTCCAATCTTTATTCAATAAAGAATCTACTTTATATAGGTATGAGTAAAAAATTTTAAAAAAATTAAAAAAATAAGGAGCAATGTCTAAACATTGGTCTCCCATCGAGTAATCGAATCCTGTAGCTTAAGTAAGCAATGTTATTCATATCAAAAGTGGGCAATGTGAAGAAGCTTATTATATAGCTTATTTTAATATATAGCGTATTTAACTCAAGTCAGTAAGTCCAAGGAATGTTCTACACCTAATATCCTAAAGCTAATTAATTTGGAAGTCATTGGTCTAAAGCTCGCTACTGATGGAAAACATGCGGGATTTTTAGCTCTATTTTTAAATTTTTTTAAAAAAATAATTATAGTAAAAATAAAAATTAATTTAATTAATTTTTAAAAAGTTATAGATCTAATCTACAAATCCTACAATTTTAGGATCTAATATAAAATATATGTGCATGCAATTAAATTTGAAAATAAGAACAAGAAATAATAAAATATTTTTACTATACTACATGTTCAGAAAATGTTACCTTGTGCAAGTAGATGATCTTCATAATTGAGTCACCACCGATATGAATACTAGGTAGATCTAATCATCATGATGTAGCCACACACGCATCTAGCTTCTAAGGATAGTCCACATAAGGTCCTGATCTCGATTGGCTCCTCTCGAGTGCTAGCTAGATGAAGAATGCTCCTAACTGCTAGATCTGATCAAACAATTTCGAACTCCCTCCACCAAAACTTTGGATGCTCTAAATCACCAACAGGGATAGAAGAGAGGATGAGGAAGCACTCTACAAAATATTGTAAAGATCCAATGTTCAGATCTTACAAAATCAAAATAGGAACTCTAGATCATGAACTAGGGCTATGCAGCACTCAAAACCCTAGTGCCAAGATTTCTCCCTTAATTTTTTCTTCTTAATTTTTTTAAAAGTCTTTTTCAAGCTATGGAAGGGCTCATATACTCGAGGAGAGGAGTCTCAAAAAAACTTATGCCTCAAAAAAATTTTAGAAATTTTATAGAGGGGTGCACAAGTCAAGGTGGCGTGTGGAAGAGTTGGGATGAAGTGGTTTGCTATTTGAATTCAAATCCCATTTGAATTCAAATTGCAACCAGATCAAGCCCATCCATTTAGGGCTTGAGAAGGGAGGGCACAAGCCTTCCTCAACATGGAAAAAACTCATGGAGAAACTCTTTCTCATGGAGAGGAGAATGGCGCAAAGATAAGGATGTAAGACTAGGTCAAACCAATCTTAAAATCTCTCATCCAATTGAACCAACCCAATCCAAATTGGTTAGGCCTAATTAAACCATATTAAACCCAACTAATTTAGGCTCAATTAGGATTAGTTAAATATTAATCAAATTAAAAATTAATTAAGTCTAATTCCTAATCAAATCAGGGATCAAACTTTCTCGGCAATTAGGTCATCACATAACCTAATCGGGTCAAACCCAACTGAATCTAATTCAAATGAACTTGATCCAAAAATAATTACTCAATCAAATTAAGTTAATTAGCAAACAAATCATTAATTAAGCCTCTTATATATATAGAGTCCAAATCCAGTGGATATTCAGATAATAGAGTTCTATCAAAATGAAACTCTTGATGAAGGAAAACAATGCTTTTTTGGCCATAAGATCGATCTGATCTGACCAGATATGTAGGAATATTTCAAAAATTTTTCTATAAAGTCTAATTAGATTAGAGAGTTTTTTGAACTACTTTTAATGATTTGATATTAAATCTAAATTTAAAAAATAAATTAGATATAAATTTTGTACCTGATTAGGTAATCTAATTACCCTACCGATGATCTACGAAAGCTCGGAGTTCTGGATTAAGCCACGCACATGCCTGGCATCTATCGAATTCCACTTGGGCTAGATCTAGAGATGCTCTCCTTTTATATCTGATTGCTAAAAATCAGATCTAAATCTGAACTATAGAGCCTTCAGAATAATCAAAGAAGCTGGACGTTCGTCTCACGAACAGGTTGCCTTCTTCCTGATCTATGCGCCAAAGCTGTTCGATCTTCCTCCTGAATTTGTGCCCAACCTTTGGCATGAAGGTAGAGAGGAAATCAAAAAGAGGGAGGCATGGAGAATGGGAGAGGATGGTAGCATATGGGGGCTTGGTGCATGGAGCATCAACTATATGAAACCCTAGGGCATAGGGTCTCTTAAAAAGAGACCTGCGCCACCTTGATAAACACTTAAATTAAGTCACTAGAGACACTGAATATTATAATAATTGATATTATTTTATTAAAATTTGATATTTTCTAGTCTATTTTATAGATAATCAGGAGTTTGGACTCATGCAACTCAAATTGAATTTAAATTGGCTCAGATTCAGGTAAACTAGACAACCAGCTCAAAGGCTAATCAAATCCAAGTGTGAACGCGACTTACTCATGAAGGGATTAGATGTAAGCTCTCAAGATTCAAGGGTCCATATTAGAAGATAGCCTTTCACATGGATCCAAGTGTAAACACGACTTAAAGATTAATGGTTCAGAAGCAACTCATCAAAGATCTAAGGGTCAACATCCAAAGAGCCATTTATCTCTTCTTTTCCTTTAATCCCACATCTAGAAAATATAAAGGCCTTCTCCCTTCCAACACTTATAAATAAACCTCAACACCTTCACCCAAAAATCAATCAAGCCAACACCCAAGTTCTTTCCAAACTATTGTGTCCCTCTCTTTCTCTCTTCTCCAAAAGTCTAGGGGAGGTACTAACCTTAGCACGCCTTCCATCAAATCTAGGAGAGATCCTAATCCTAGTGTCGCTATCCTTCTTTTCCATATTCCCATACTCCCATTTACTTTTTTTTCTTGGAGTTCCTAGACCAAGCCTTCTAACCATCCTGCCGCTGTTTGCATGAAGGAAGATGAAGGAATTCAAGGAGATACATCTACCATCGGGCACAGCTAGAAGATCAACTTGATTTAGTTATCTTATATCGCATTTTTATTTTTTTTATGTATTTTATTTTGATCGATAAAAAATATTTTTATTATAATTTTTTTATTTCTTTCTTAGTTTTTTGCAATTCATTTTCTTTCTTTTATATTTTCAAAATAATCAACTAAGATTCCTGCAGATACGATTCCAACTCACCCTATCTACATAGTAGTGAGTAGGGTTAATTTTGGTGTGCCACGATAAGCATCAAATTTTGGCATCCTTACTAGAGATCTTGGTGTGATTATTTTTTTAAAAAAATCTATAAAATATATTTTAAAAAATATATAAAAAATTATTATATTATTTTCTAGGTTTTTATTTTTTGCTTTAGATTGCTTTACTGTCTTTTTAGTAAATTAATTTTTTGCCTTTGACTTCCTGCCTATTTCAGACTTGCATTTTATTTCTAGAATAATTTACTTCTTTTTTAATAGATTCTCTAAAAAAATCAAGAAAAGTAATTAAAAAAAATTTAACTATTTTACTTTAATTGCTTAATTACTTTCTATTTACTCTTTTAAAAATTTCTGCCTTATATTACTTTTCATATATAGTAAATTTACTGCTTTCGAATTAGATTATCTTATTTGCATGCATAGAAAAATTTTCTACTTTCTAATTCATAAAATAATTTACTACTTTATATAATTAGTAATTTTCTGCTTTTCATAGTTTAGAATAATTATTTTAAAAGTAGATTTGATTTCTTGCTTTATTTATAGATTATCTAGTTGCCTTTTAATCTTAGCATAATTTACTTTCCATTTAGTTAGATTCTCTAAATCTTCTCAAATCTAATTAACTTAATTAAAACCTTCCTCTTATTCCTTCTTGCTTAAAGATAACATAACATAAAAAGAAAATAAAGCACTACATAGCACTTAACTAAAATAAAGAAATTAATTAAATCTTAAAAGATTTTTACTTGTATTGGACATCTTTTCTAATTGCATTGCATCTTCCATAAAATACATTAAGGGCACTTAACTCAATTAAACAAGATAAGATGAAGATTTGATCACCCCTTCTTAGCCTAAAAATCACTATCCTTCATATTGCATTGACCTAAATCTTTAATTTAAAAGCAATTAGACGTTGACCCCTAGGGATTTCGAGCTCAATAGGATAAGTGACCCTGAGAGTTGGACCGGATTAGACTTGGTCAACTAGCTGGTATCTAGGGAAGTAGTTTGTGAGACCACTGGGCCCCAAGAAAGATGGTTTATAATTGATTCCGTTTGCTGATCTGGTCAATTTAATTATTATCTAAGAAAAGCAACGGAGGGACTCCCATCGAGCTTATACTTACCTGGCTAGTTGGTTGGTCAAGCTCCGACTTGGAGGGCTTGAAGGCTAACTTAGAACAGTTATGAGCTATCTAGAACTGGGATAATCTTAGGATAGAGAGTCCACTGTGTGCTAACTTGATTGCAATTAAAATCTAACCTCAATTAATTCTTCTTTCTCTTCTTAGCTTTAGGACTCCTTAGTTTTTCTTCTTTAGAACTCTTATCTCTTTTTCTTTTCCTCTTCTCTTCTTCTCTTTAAAAAAAAAAAATTCATTAATAGACTAGGATAATCCTATATAGATCTTTTAGTTGCATGTTAGGTCGACGATCCCTAAAATCCGACTTGCAACCACTAGACGAAGAACTAGAAAAGACTCTTAGGATTATCCAGGCTAGAAACATGGTTGCACTTAGTGAGGCTAATCCTCCACGCCCATTAAGAGAATATTTCACTCCATCCTTATATACCTATTCTTCGTGCATTCAAGCACCTCTAGTAGAAGCTACCCACTATGAGATTAAGTCCAGCATTATTCAAATGTTGCCATCATTCTATAGACTTAGTAATGAGGACCCGTATAAAGATTTGGATGAATTTCTTGAGATTTGTTCCATGGTAAAAATTCAAAACTTCTCCAATGATGTCCTTAGGTTGAAATTGTTCCCTTTCTCACTCAAGGACAAAGCCAAGCATTGGCTAAACTCCTTAGATTCTATAACCATTTCAACTTGAGACCATCTTTAGAGAGAATTTCTCAAAAGATATTTTTCAATTAGAAAAATAAATCAAATTAGAAAAGCCATCACTAGTTTTTTCCAATTGGATGGTAAACTTTTTCATGAGACATTAGAAAGATTAAGAGACCTCATTCGTAAATGTCCACACCACGCTATCTCCAAATGGTAACTTGTTCAGTGTTTCTATGATGATCTATCGAAGAAACACTGATAAATGATTGATGCATCATATGGTGGGACATGCATGCTAAAGAGTGAGAATGAAGCTTGGCAGCTCTTTAAAACATTTAGTGAAAACTTCCTACATCATATGTCTGCCACCTCTAGAGAACAACCCATGCTTCAACAAAAAAAAAGTAAAATTTATCAGATTGGGAATGTCATGGATATCCACAGTAAGATAGATGAACTATCCCAAAAATTAGACCACCTTCTAAATACTGGACAATCCCCAATTCCACATAATCCAGTCCAAGAAGTTTGTGTGTTGTATGCCAGCCGAAACCATTTTGTTAGTGAATACCCAGCCGTACCTCAATTTTCTGAGTTTGTGCACGAGCAAGTCCAGCAAGCCCAAGCCTAACAAGCTCGTAGATCAGGAAATGATCCATATTCAAACACTTATAATCCCTACTGTAGAAACCATCCAAATTTTTTTTGGAGACCACAACCAGCGGTTGGCCCTGCTACACCTTGACCTCAATATTAGGACCCAACATATAGGCATGGACCATACCATCAATTTCAAAATGCTCCTCAACTATCTACCACTGGTCACAGCTCAGCTTTTGAGGTGAAAGTTTTGAAAGCACTAGAATGATTAGAAGTCAACACTTAGACCCTTAACTCCCATACATAATCCATTGCTAAGCTAGAGATCCAAATAGGTCAACTAGCAACCACATTCAGTAGGAGGGAAGAGGGTAAATTGCTTAGTCAACCTGTTGGAAACCCAAGAGGGCAATACATGGCTGAGATCTCCAATGCTCCAGAAATCTTTCCCGAACATGCAAAAGCCATTATAACCTTGAGAAATGGGAAGACCTTAGAACACCCATCACAAGGACCCTTGACCAACTTTGAATCAAGCAAGAAAAGAAAGGATGAGGACCTAAAAGTAGGGGATGAATCAATAATGCAAACACCACCTTGCCTTCCTAAAGCCCCATTTCCAAGTGTCCTAAAAGCCTTAATTCCTATGGATAAAAAGGGAGGAAAACTAGATGAGATGTTGGAATTGTTTAAACAAGTCCAAATTAATCTTCTCTTTCTGGATGCAATCAAACAGGTCTCAGCACATGCAAAATTTTTGAAGGAATTATGCACCCAAAAATGTAAAGCTCGATCACAACTCCTGAAAAAAGTTTGCCTCACCAAATAGGCTAGCTCTGTCTTCTAGCATGCTACTACTCCAAAGCTTAAAGATCCAGGTGCCCTTATTATTTTCTATATTATAGGAGACTTTCACATTGAACATGCTCTCCTGGACCTAGAAGCAAGTGTGAAACTTTTACCTAGTTTGGTATATGAACTCTTTGGATTTGGAGAACTGAAATCCATGACAATCACGTTGCAGTTAGCTGATAGATCAATTAAGACACCATGTGGGATGCTCGAGGATGTTTTGGTCAAGATAGATGAGTTTTATTTTTTGGTTGATTTTTTAGTCCTCGATATGGAACTAAGTGGCAACCCGAGGCAAATTTCCATTATTTTGGGTAGACCCTTCCTAGCTACGATAAATGCATGCATCAATTGTAGGACAGGAGTCATGGATATATCATTTGGAAATAAGAAGCTGAGACTAAATGTATTTGGTGCATCTCAAGGACCGTCAATGGATAGTTGCTTTGAAATAGATACATTCGAGGACATCATAGAGGAAGCAACATCAATGATTTTTGCACACAATTTTCTAGACACCCACTTTGGAATGAATGACTGTAATATGGAGGGAAGTAGAGAAGAAGTGAACGCTCTAGTTGACATATAGGATGTTAAAACCACTCCTCCTTGGATAATCAAATATGAGCCATTGCCCGCATTAGCCAATACACCCACAGCCCCATCATTAGAATCACCACCTACACCAAAATTGAAGCCACTTCCGACTACACTTAAGTATGTGTTCTTAGGACCCAATGATACCCTCCCAGTGACCATTGCATCAGACTTGACCCTGAATCAAGAAGCACAATTGGTTGGTGTTCTAAAAGAACATAAAGAGGCTACTGGTTGGTCCATTGTCAATTTAAAAGGAATTGATCCCTCCATCTGTATGCACCATATTCATTGCGAGGCAGATGCCAAACCCCATCGAGACATGCAGAGGAGATTGAACCCAAACATGCAGGAAGTGGTGAAGAAAGAGATGGTAAAGTGGTTAGAAGTTGGAATCATCTATCCCATATCCGATAGTAAATGGGTCAGTCCCACCCAAGTAGTACCTAAAAAATCTAGTATTACTGTGGTAGAAAATGAAAAAGGTGAACTGCTTTCCACTCGCACATCATCTAGTTGGCAAGTATGCATTGACTATAGAAAACTATATGCTGTTACTTGGAAGGATCATTTTTCATTATCCTTTATCGACCAAATCCTAGAACGACTAGTGGATCAATGTTTTTTCTATTTTCTGGATGGTTATTCGGGGTACAATCAAGTACCTATATTTCTGGATGATCAAGAAAAACCACCTTCACTTGCCCCTATGGCACCTTAGCTTTTCGACGTGTGCCATTTGGACTTTGCAATGCACCCGCTATATTTCAGTAATGTGTCTTGACCATTTTCTCGGATATGGTGGATAAATATCTCAAGATTTTCATGGATGATTTTTCTGTATTTGGAACCACCTTTGAGGATTGTCTCCATAACCTCGCCAAAGTCCTTAAGCACTGCATGGAGACAAATCTAGTCTGAAGTTGGGAAAAGAGCCATTTTATGGTTCGAGAAGAAATCGTATTAGGACATATTATTTCCGAAAGAGGGATTGAGGTAGATAAAGCCAAAATCGAAGTCATCTCAAAACTACCACCCTCTACTTTGGTTCAATAAATACGATCTTTCTTAGATCACGCCGGATTTTATAGATGCTTCATTAAAGACTTTAGCAAGATATCAAGACCCTTATGCAATTTGTTGGTCAAGGACACACCATTTATCTTTGATGAAGAATGTCTACAAGCCTTCCACACGTTGCGAATAGTCCCGATAATAGTACCTATAATAAAACCACCTGATTGGTCCTTCCCATTCAAAATCATGTGTGACACTTTCAATTTTGCAATAGGAGCCATCTTAGGTCAAAGAATAAACAAAGAGCCACATGTGATCTACTATGCTAGCAAGACTCTTTCCGATGCACAATTGAACTACACCACCACAGAAAAAGAGCTACTAGCGGTAGTATTCGCCCTTAAAAAATTTTGTTCATATCTGTTAGGGTCTAAAATTCTAGTGTATGTCTAAGATGCTAGTGTATTCTGATCACGCGGCTCTGAAACATATGCTCTCAAAGAAAGATACTAAATTGTGATTGATCAGATGGATCCTTCTGCTTCAAGAATTTAATCTAGAAATTCAAGATAAGAAGGGCTCTAAAAATATGATAGCTGACCATATTTCTAGAATTTTAGTTGATCACACGATAGGTATAGATGAGGTCAAGGATAAATTCCCTGATGAACAACTTTTTGCAACCTCCTCTGACCAAATTCCATGGTTTGCCCACATCGTTAACTACTTGGCAATAGGGCAAGTTTCTCTCCAATGGACAAACAGAAAAAGGATCGATTCTTTTCATAAGTCAAACATTATTATTGGGAGGAACCAGAATTGTTCAAATATTATCCTGATCAAGTTATTCGATGCTGTGTCTCTGAGAGTGATTATCAAAGTATACTTACCTTTTGTCACTCTCATGCATGCGGGGGACACTTCAGTGGAAAGAAAATGACTGCAAAAGTACTACAAAGTAAATTTTAATGGCCAACATTGTTTAAGGATGCACACAAATTCTATCATGAGTGCTTATGCTGTCAGCAAACAAAAAATATTTCTAGAAAAAATATGATGTCCCTATCCTCCATTTTAGTCATGGAAGTTTTCGATGTTTGAGGAATTGACTTCACGGGACCCTTTCCTTCCTCTTTTGGACACCAGTATATACTAGTTGCGGTTGACTATGTATCCAAATGGATAGAGGCCATAGCAATCCAAACCAATGATTATAAGGTTGTGATCAAGTTTATTCAGCAGAACATCCTAAGTCGATTTGGTTGCTCAAGAGCCATTATTAGTGATGGAGGTGCACACTTCATGAATAGGCACTTTGAAAGTTTAATGAAGAAATACGAAATCACTCACAAAATTGCCATGCCATACCACCCCCAAACTAGTGGCCAAGTAAAAGTCTCTAATAGAAAGATCAAACGAATTCTCGAGAAGACAGTTAGGTCGGATCGAAAAGATTGATCTGGATGATTAGACGATGCATTATGAGCCTACCGCACCACATACAGGACACCGATAGGAATGTCTCCTTACCGGCTCGTGTTTGAAAAAGCCTGTCACTTGCCAATTGAGCTAGAACACCGTGCATTTTGGGCTATAAAGCAATTCAATTTCAACATTAAAGATGTGGGTAGTAATAGGAGATTATAATTGAAATGAATTAGAAAAGCTACGTAATGAAGTATATGAGAATTCACGAATCTATAAGGCTCGAACTAAGGTTTATCATGATAAATACATTTCACGAAAAATGTTTGAACCTAATCAAAAAGTATGGCTTTATAATTTGAGGTTGTGATTATTTCCTGAAAAACTCCGCTTATGCTGGGATGGACTGTACATTGTGATTCAAGTGTTCCCTTATGGAGCAGTGAAAATCAAGGATCCTAAATAAGGAAATACCTTCAAAGTGAATGGCCAACGATTGAAACATTATGTGGATGGCATTAAAGATGGTGAGCAAGTTGATTCAATTGACTTATAGGACCTAGTCTACATATGAAACTGAACATCGTCCAGCTGAAAACGTTATACTTAGCGCTTGTTGGGAGGCAACCCAACATATGCAATTTTTTTTTCTTTTCATTTTGTAGGAATCTCTGAGAAAGATAATTAACCAAGTTGGATCTCTACAGTAGAGTGGATGGAAGATGATATTAACTAAGTTGGGGGGAGCCATGTTTATGCTAGCTGGAGTCTAGAACACACCATGCCTAACAATGAAGGATCTCTCAGCAAGGAATGCACACATCAAACTCAGGTGGTATCCTTTCTTATTATATTTTATTTTGATTATATTATTATTCTCTTCTTCCATTGCGGATAATGAAAACTAAGATGGGGAGAGAATAACTAATTTTAAATTTGAGTGAGTCCTCAAGTATGATTTAAAATAATTAGCTTTATCTACCCAAACTTTATTTTGATTAAGAGTTAATTAGGCATCTTAATTGATGAATGATTAATGGTTTAGATAATTTTAGAGATAATGAGGAGTAAATTATTAAAAAAACTCAATGAATGGTAGGGATTAGATCAGACCAAATTTTAAGAGTGATTCTAGAACTTTCTTCTTACCAATCTTAATAAAGAATCTACTTCATGGGAGTTGGATGAAAAGGTCAAAATATGCAAAAATTTCTCTTAGAATCTACTAAAAAAAAAATACATTGGTTTTCTACCGAGTAACCAGATCTCGTTGCCTAAGCAAATAATAATATTCGCATCAAAAAGTGGATAATGTGAATTAAAAAAAAGGATTTAGCATTATCTCACTGAGTAACCGGGCTTCTTCGCCTGAGTAAGCATTGTGGTTCGCATCAAAAGGTGAGGATGTAAGAAATCAATTTTAAAAAAAAAGAGGTGGATAATAAGGGACTAAATTATAAGATGACAATAAATCTATCTCACATTAAGTTAGAGGATTTAAAGGATAAAGTGGGGAGTCGGTGAAAAGAAGATCTTTAAAAAGTTTCTATGGCTAATACTCAACCACTAAATGGATCGAATTAATAATCCAATGATGTACCTCTTTAACTATCTGACTGGATATCAACTATCTTTAGGAATGTTCAAACTAACTTTTAATTCAAAATTGAGTCGATATATATTGCCAATTTATCTACTTTATTTGAGGACGAGCAAAGTTCAAGTTGGGGGTGTGATAAATACTTAAATTAAGTCTCTAGAGATACTAAATATTATAATAATTAATATTATTTTATTGAAATTTGATGTTCTCTAGTCTATTTTATAGATAATCAGGAGTTTGGGCTCATGCAACTCAAATTGGATTTAAATTGGCTCAAATTCAAGTGAACCAAACAACTAGCTCAAAGGCTAATCAAATTCGAGTGTAAACATGACTTACTCATGTAGGGATTAGATGCAAGCTCTCAAGATTCAAGGATCCAGATTAGAAGATAGCCTTTCATATGGATCCAAGAGTGAACACGACTTAAAAATTAATGGTTCAGAAGCAACTCATCAAAGATCCAAGGGTCAACATCCAAAGAGCCATTTATCTCTTCTCTTCCTTTAATCCCACATCTAGAAAATATGAAGGCCTTCTCCCTTCCAACACTTATAAATAAACCTCAACACCTTCACCCAAAAATCAATCAAGCCAACACCCATGTTCTTTCCAAGCTATTGTGTCCCTCTCTTTCTCTCTTCTCCAAAAGTCTAGGAAAGGTACTAACCCTAGCACGCCTTCCATCAAATCTAGAAGAGATCCTAATCCTAGTGTCGTTACCCTTCTTTTCCATATTTTCCATACTCTCATTTACTTTTCTTTCTTGGAGTTCCTAGACCAAGCCTTCCAACCATCCTGTCGTTGTTTTCACGAAGAAAAATGAAAGGATTCAAGGAGACACATCTATCATCGGGCGCAGCTAGAAGATCAACTTGGTTTAGTTGTCTTATATTGCATTTTACTTTTTTATGTATTTTATTTTGATCAATAAAAAATATTTTTATTATAATTTTCTTATTTCTTTCTTAGTTTCTTGCAATCCATTTTCTTTCTTTTGTGTTTTCAAAATAATCAACTAAGATCTCTGCGGATACGATCCTGACTCACCCTATCTACATAGTAATAAATAGGGTTAATTTTGGTGTGCTACGATAAGCATCACACCTCAGTGTTCCAATCAATCAAGCAAATAATTACTTGATTTAATTCTGATTTTTAGCAAATTTTCCATGCCAATAGGCATCAAAATTGCCACCCCAAACTTCCCATATTTGCCATATAAGATGGATAAGGAAAGAGGAAGTTGAGTGCGCAAGGAACTCTTCCTTCTCTCTTAGAATTTGATCTCTATCAAACCTCTTTGACTGGTCAAATCTAAAATTTGACCCAGTCAAAGCCTATTCACTTTGGATGCATGCCTAGGAAGACATGCGCCCTCTCCATGCTGTACCAAATAAGTGGGGGCGTGCATCCCTATAAAATCTTCAGGGGGTGTGCACCCCTAGTCCCTTCTTTCTCATAATAGGGTCAACCTTTGACCCTGGTGTATGATAGAAAAAAGCAGGTGATCAGAAATGGCAGATGACCAAAAATAGTAGGTGTTGTCCTAAAAATCATCTAATGAATTAAGACAACCCAAGCTTCAGTTGGGGTTTCGATTGAGTCAAACTCATCCGTGATGAACCAGAAAGACTATAGAAGAAAAATGTTAGGTTCAATCATGTGCTAGCATAATTTTCTTGAACCTAATCAGATCTAATCTAAATCAATTGAACTGACTCAGTCCAATTGATCACAACCAGACTCAAATTCTTGTATGTGTGATCCAGTTAGATTCAATTCCATATGGTAATGAGATATATCATGATCTCTATCATTGATATCATCGAAATATCTTTTGATGGATCAAAACTTTTCTGATTTATACAATTAGAGTGATCGATTATCAAGACCATTCTAATTACTCCCAAAATCCACCAGTGACACCTACCAGTATATGGTGGCAACCTATTAGAACTAAAAATGAACCTCTTGGTGCAGTTATCTGTGTGAAATGATCTACTATCATGAGTTCCGATAGGATTAGGATTTAAGATAAATTCGTCAAAACCCAACATCCGTCATATAAATGAATCATTCAATTTGAGTGTGATGTGAAACCCTAATAGAAAACTCTTTTCTATTATATCATACTGCCATGGCCATGAGCTTAAGGACTCGATCTCATGATCATCATAGGACTACTCTTCCACTACCAAGGTTGATAGATCCCATCTTAGTGCAATTCAGTTTCTATAATGAACATGCTATAGCCAACATACACCTCAAGATTCTGAATGACTAGAAGATCGAGTTATGATATAGTCAAACTATAACACACTCAAGGTAAACTACTGATGCACCTCAAGTTAAAGAATCGAACATCCAACTGCAACATCGAGCCAGTCATTGATAAGAAGGTAGACTTTCTTATGACTGCTTGAGGTAGTCACGGTCAGTGCCCTCGTTCTCCAACGAGTACCTATACTTTCGCTCAGATATCTCCACACCGTAGATAAAAGACTCATCTATCCTAAGAAAGCAGTCATACACCAACCTTCCAGATCAATCACCATCCTCATGACGATCCTACGATTGAGAGCAGTTTATGAGTTAATTATAAAAATTCATGTCTTAAATTTTTAACTCTTGAAAATATGAATTATTATTACCATTAACTCAAAGGATGTATTACTGACACTTTTAAATATACACTATGATAGAAAAATAATTTTTTTATTAATTTATAGTCAAAATTATAAAATTATTGAAGCGTATTACAAGTGTCAGCCAATCTACTTCTAGGGCGCACATCTAACAAACTCCTACTTGACCTAAAGTTAATTGGCTACAAATTTAAATCCCATTTTCTCAAGGTAGGCTTTGATCTTCTACTGGCCTAAAGTCTTTGTCAGTGGATCTATCATGTTGTCCATGGAATCGACTCTCTTGACCTCGATGTAATCCTTTTCGAGGTAATCATGGATGAGATGGAATCGCCACTCGATGTGCTTGGATTTTTGGTGAGACCTCGGCTCCTTAGCCAAAGCTATGGCACCATTATTATCACAATATAGAGAGACGACATTCGATGGCATCACTCCAAGCTCTGTGGCAAACTTCTTATACCAAAACACCTTCTTTGCAGCTTTCAATGCAATGATGTACTCTGTTTCCATAGTGAAATCTACTATCATGGTCTGCTTGGAACTTTTCTAGCTGACAGCACCACCGTTGCATACAAATAGACTACTAGATGTCAACTTTCTATCATCTATATCAGATATAAAGTTTGAGTCTCTATAACCTTGGATCTGGAGTTCTTCATTACCAAAGATCAAGAACATATCCTTAGTCCTTCTCAAATACTTAAGGTTACACTTCATAAAAGTACAGTGCTCTTCATCTGGATTCGACTGATACCTACTTGTGATACTCATAGCATGGGCTATATCAGGTCATGTACATAGCATGGCATATATGAGGCTCTCTATTACAGAAGCATAAGGGATCTTGCTTATGCATTCAATCTCCTGAGGTATGCTAGGGCACATCTTTTTGGAGAGATGAGTGCCATGTCTGAAGGGTACCAATCTCCTCTTCAAGTCTTCTATACTGAACCTCTTCAGTACCTTCTCTATGTACATCTTCTATGAGAGACCCATCATCCTATTTGGTTTATCCCTATAGACTTTAATTTTTATAATAAAGGATGCCTCTCCTAGGTCTTTCATAGAGAACTCTTCTGATAACCATATTTTGACCATAGTCAACATGAAAATATCATTCCCAATAAAGAGGATGTCATCCATGTATAGTACGAGAAAGACAACAATGCTTCCACTGACCTTTTTGAATATACAGAGCTCAAATAATTTGATCACATCATTAAAACGAGCATTTCAGCTCTGAGATGCTTGCTTAAGTCCATAGATGAATCTTTGTAGCTTACAGACCTTGTGATCAGTATCACTAGATGTGAAACCTAGCGGCTATTCTATATAGATATCTTTCTCAAGATATCCATTTAAGAATGTTATTTTCACATCTATTTGCCATATTTCATAATTAAAATAGGCTGCAACAGCAAGCAGTGTATGGATAGGTTTAAGCATGGCTACTGGTGAGAAGATATCCTGATAGTCAATGCCTTCACGCTGACTATACCCTTTCACCACTAATCTAACCTTGAATATCTTTACATTCCCATCTATACTTATCTTTCTCTTATAGATCCATTTACATCCAATAGGTACTATACCTTTAGATGGATCTACCAAGATCTAGACTTGGTTCAATCACATTGAGTC